>JANQDE010000335.1:9150-49049 GCA_037157785.1 Cephalotes varians
TTGATGGACACCCCTCCACCCCGCCAGTCCTGACCGGACGGGCGGAGCTTCGGGGTAGTGCCGGACTCGGAGGCCGCGCCATGCTGCGCGGCCAACATACCGGCTAAAAAACCCACTCCTTACACGGCCCTTAAGAGGGGAGACCCCAGGATCTAGCGCTCTGGGCACTCCAACTGGGAAGTCCCCCCAGGCTGGCCGACTAGGCCCCTACTCTAATTTTTACCTTCCCTTGGGGCGATCACCTCCGGCGCGGGCCGCGATACGGCTGTTCCCGCGCCTCGGGATCTCGCCCCCTTAGCGGCTGTCGCCGACTTGGCAGCCGCCGTGCCTTCCGCGGGCGAGATCAATTGCCGCCCTTGCCTGTGGGCATCGGTGTGGCCGCGAGCCGGGGTTCCACAATGGGCCGCTAGGTCCGTGGTCTTGACCGGATCGGCTTCGCGCCGGGGGGGCGTGGGGCGGCTAGCCGCCAACCCCAACGCCACCCGCACCGGGGGGCCGGTTACATTTCCCGGGGCCCCCGGGGATGGCTCATCCCCCCTATCGGCCGCGGGACTCCGCACTCCCCTGGCGCCGCACCATCCCCCTATCCAGGGGCAGCGGCGGAGGAGGTGTCCCGCGGCACCACACCCTCAACAATTCACGGGGGGTTTCCCCCCTTTTAACAGGGGGGAACTCCTGAGCGGTCGCGGCGGCTCGACCCGCGAGCCGACAGGCCTCCCCCCTACCGGGGGGGAGCGTCTAGACGCTCGCGGGGAGTATACCTGCCACGAACCGCCCTCGTCCTTGTCGTCGCGGCCTTCAAGCCCCCCGTCCGTCGACCCGGGTACGTTCGGGGACGTGGCGACTGGCGGGGGCGAGGCCGCGACGTGCGCGGCCGGGTATTCCAGGGACATCACCCCGGCCGCGCACTTAGCTATCAGGGAGATGGCCGAGAAAATGTCGGCCATCACATCCCGGCCGCCGATCCTAGGGTCCTTGGCCGGAATGGAGGAACCCTGAGTCCTCATCCCTTCAACCTTTTTTGCCGCCGCAGCAAACGGCGGCGGCCCTCCTTTCTTTCTTTTGGGCTCCGGCCTAAGGGGCGGCGGGGAGCTTGTCAAGCTCCCACGCGACACACCCCCGTCGGCCGGGGCCCTCGCCCTATCCTCCCCCCCCCCCCCCCCCCCCCCCCCCACTGACGCCGCCGGCGGCCGCCGAACTAGTCGGCGGTCGGATCCGACCGACGGACGCCGCGACGGCGGCGAAGGAAGGGCCGCTAGCAGCGGGTCGGGGCCGCAGCCCGCACGCCCCGTTTGCTCCGCTGTTCACGGCTCCCAACTTGGGGCAGACCGGCAGCGGTCATGTCCCCGCCGCCGGCCCGCCTGGCCGAGTTGGAGGAGGGGGACGTAGACGCGCTCATCCGCGCGTCACTCCTTCTCCTCCTCGGTCTGTCTCGTCTATCACAATCCCTTCCCACAATTTCTATTTTATTGCTTAACGCCACTGATGCCATGTTATTTAAAATTTTAAAAGTAAATACAGCCATGTTATAACACACTCGTTGCTTTACGGACATAAACTGCAGCGCCTGCAGCATGTGCTCAACTTTGGTAAATCTATTGCACCGCAAAATGATTCTCATGGCACGATTTTGAGCTATCTGAAGTTTATTCAATTGCGTTTCTCCCATCTCAATTAATAGAGTAGCATAGTACTCGAAATGAGGTGCTATGATGGACTTATATACAATACATCTATTGTACGGTGATACGAAGCTACCTATTCTATTTAAAAAACTAGTCTTTTTTCCTATTTTCTTAAGCATATAATCGTAGTGATCTTTAAATTGGCTTATCATCGAATTACACCCAGATATGTCATTTTATCAACACGTTCTAACTCCATTAGAGCATTTTAATGTAATATTACTCTCTGCTCCTTTCTTATACTTCTGATTGTCATGCATTTTGTTTTACTCGCATTCAATTTCAACTTATCAACACACATCCACTCTTCTACTATGCTAAATACTATGTTCATTTTCCTCTCTAATTCCGCACTACCTTCCCCACTTACATATACTAATGTATCATCCGCAAACATTCTTATATTGCACTCTTCCGGACAAAATTCTACTATATCGTTTATATATAATGTAAATAGCATAGACCCTAGTATCGATCCTTGTGGAACTCCATATTCCATTTTAATACACTTTGAACATTGATTGTTAAATCTAACCTGTTGTGTTCTGTTGCGTAGATATGTTTTAAACCACTCTAGTACCATTTCTCTCATTCCATATTGATCTAATTTTTCTAGCAATCTTGTCGTATCGTTTCGAATGCCCGTTTTAAATCCAGGAATATTACTCCTACCATTTTCTTCACTAATTATTAGTTTCCAATCATCAATGACACCTTGTATCGCTGTTTCACACGAATGGTATTTTCTAAATCCCGATTGATGCTCTGTTATAATATCATTACTATGTTTTCTATCTACTCCTTTACAACTAACTCTAAAACTGTCTCATAAATTGATAATATATAATAATTGATAATATAGTAATTGGTCTATATTCACTTGCTTTCTTTGGTTTTTCTATCTTAGGAATCGGTATTATAGTAGATGTTTTCCATCCCTCCGGACATATACCATTTATTAATAAATCATTTATTACCCTCAATAGTTCATCCTTTATCACACGAAAGCTCATTTTTAATATATCACTAGATATTCCCTCATCTGTTCCTTTCTTCTGTGGCAAAGCCATAACAATTTGTTCTAATTTCTGTATATTTATCGATTCAAACATTTCAATTATACCTCTACTTTCTATACATGGATAATTTTTGAACTTTTACTATCATTATTTCTTATAGATTCTATTATGTCCTTAATACTCTGTATATAAAATATATTAAATTTATTCGCTAAAGTACATTCTTCTACATTCTCTAATATTTCAAAGAGAGAGAGAGAGAGAGAGAGAGAGAGAGAGAGGGAAGGAGAAAGGAGAAAGAGAAAGTGCCTGTTTTTCACGACTTATAAATCTATGCAAATAAAAATACAAATTCAAACATATTTAACAAATATTATACTTAATATTCAATCTAAACTTATTATTACTTTTTGCTCACTTTTGTAATTTTAAGATCTATCTTTAAGATAGTTTGATGCAGCTACACGCGCACTTTAACATCTGAGTATTGATTGCATAACTAAAATGTAGTAAAACAGTGAAAAGTGAGCAGTTCGCGTGATTTCGTAATTTTCATCATGATGAAAATATGAACCATCTCACCTGAGTTTGCTCGACAAGAAATTTCTTGTCGAATGGCGAGTTTCAAGAGAGAAAGATAGCTACTATATGAGCACATAAGAGAGACAATCTTTAAATGCTCCCGCCACACACATCAAATGTATCAAATAAACAATGGCTGAAATCGTAATCGCTTTATTATTTCCCGAGGAAAATGAGAATCACACAGCACCAGAAGGAAAAACATAGCATAATCACTCATGAATAACTCACCCATCAAAATAAAAGAATCTGATTAGTACATACTTAATCAAAATGATATAATTCCATACTTTGAATCTAGAGATATTTTCACTTGATAGTAACAAAATCGGATGGATATTTTTATCCGATGAATATCGGATGAATATTTCACTGAAATATAATAATACTGGAACGTGCGCGACTCTATGAACAAGTGTGATCCGAGAGAGAGCGTCTAAGGTGGTATCTTTAGCCTTCTCTAAGCTATACTACGCATGCGTGATAGACGATAGTGGGGATCGTACGAGATCATAGACAGAATCGTATCTTTGGGCTGGAAAGAAACAGAGATACTACTTAAGACTCTCTTTATTATCACGACACTAGCGCCCGTGCACGTTCCAGTATTATTGTATTTCAGTGATTTCATTTCATGTGAGATGAAAATGCAAGAAGTGAACTATTTCCCTAAATTAGACAATCAAAGAAGGTTTAAGACCATCACACACAAAATTCCATAACGCCGTAAGTCGTAAACTTAAAGCACAAGACGTAAGATCTATGACATACACATAACGTAAAACGTAAGATTTAACCAATGTTACGTCCTGAGGACTCCACGATTTCCTCATTTCAATAAAAACTAGCAAAATAATCTATTAGAATAAGAAGCACACAAAACCCAAGCGTAACGATCACCCGTTGGCAAGCAGGGAATAAGCCCGATAGAATTTCCCTTTTATTCTGTATGTTGTCATTTCATGTAATATAAATATGTCACAAGGAACCTTTCAGATGCGACTTTGACATAAGAAACTAAACAAGAGCATGATTTTGCCGGTCTTATCTGGTTCACACGTAAACAAAATCAGTACCCAGGTGGCAGGGATTCTAAATGTAACAAACAAATTACCCAAAACGAAACATTCTTTAAACATTGATGTGAATCAGTGGGTCCTGCGAAGTCGTGACAACATATGGAGGGAACCACGAATTCATAAACTTTTAACAGGTGGATTCGTGATTCCTGAAGCCACTATAATAAAAGAGGACTCGGCGATAAACAAAAAAATAAATGAATGAAACGAGTAATATTTCTGGAAGGTGCCATGAGAATTTTCTTGCCCCCTCTTTAGGAAACAGAGGCGGGCAAGTGAAGACCCGAACCTGCCAATAGATGATCGTAGATCGTAGAAAAGTCATACAAACGCCAATTAACAAGCGTACGATAAGATTTACGTTGCGAGTGGAGCCAATCTAATGTGAGAAGTTCCAACGAAATTTTGGAGATTTGAAAGATTGATTACGAAGGAAGGGAATCCTACCAACCAAAACTTTGAAACCAATCAACTTGAACCATCCCACAAGAAATCCACCCCCTAAAAGATTCCTATATAAACCGCGACGTTTTGGGCATGCACGCTTTTTACTTACCACTCCAGTCAGTCGTTACGGTAGTGCTTCCGTTTACTCAGTTTACATCGCGAGTTTCAAAAAATCGGCCAGCAGCTCTCAGCAGTATAAGTTCACATCAGACAGCAGCCGCGAGGTCCAGCCGTCACCAAATAGTAAGTCACAACGCATATTTATATACCTAATTAACCCGCGGAGTACCCCGGATCCTATGGTTTCTCTTACGGATCCCTTCGTTATTATTTGAACTAATATTCAATAACTTGATCCGAAAATCATAGAAGTCAACCTACACGGTGGACGTCTTATCTTTTTTTTTTTTATTATTCATCCAGCCATCTTCTCCCCTTTGTCAATATCCATTAAAATATTTGAGCAAAACGCTCATATTTCCAGAAATTAAATAACCAAAATTAAATAACCTCTTATTTCGATTTTATGAATCCTTGAGAAAAGTAAATCTCAGTAAAATGCAACCAGTTCGATTACCTCCAATAATGTCTCTTTAAATATCAATAAATCGACGGAATCAATGGAACAGACCGGCCCTACAAGTCTACTAAATGAATTAAAATATTCGGAAATGTTAAATGAATTATCACATTTCAGTTTTCCTTCCTCATTCTCCTATCTCTCATAATTTCAATGTGATTTTTTTTTTTGAAAGTTCTTTCCTCTTTCCTCAGCCACCTTTTCGAAGATAATCAATAACCTACAAATGAATACATATATATTTTTTTACTTTACTCCGCTCCACCCGTATTCTTTCACACATTTACACATAAATACGTTTGTAAATATCGCCTGATTCTCTGATAATGTATTGCGGATATTCGATAATTACTTATATTTCATACTGATTGTTTTACTCAATAAATTTTAAATGTTAGCAAAAATCGTTCTCGCTTTGTATAATTAAATCCAACGACCTCGCCCGTCGTCTTTTCCTTGCCCTCGGAGATCGCACGTGGTCCAGTCCCGAGTTAAATTCCTTGACTCGAATTAGGACCGACGATCACACTGCTCTCGGAAAAAGGCGTTATAGCGTCCTTTCGAGACGTTGACATATATTCCGGAGCGGGTGGCCTCCGTTTGGACACGAATCGATTGGACACGAACCACTCATAGCGCTTGAACAGTGGAAAGCCTCTAGGCACCGGTCGCTGTGGTTGGTGGTGTCCAATCGAGACGTGGTCAATCGGGATACTCCCTTTCGGAGCCATAAAAGTGCGTTCGACTCGCAGCACGCGCCACTGTGCGTATGCCTGCGAGATAACGATTACTGAAACGTCCTTCCATACCCTTCCTATCCCAAATTCCTTCTTTTCAAAATAAAGAAAATTAAAATCCTGGGGTCTGGACGTAACCAATGACGAACAAGAAAAAACTCCCTTTTACTTATGAAATTTTAACCTAAAAGTGTGTAAATTTAGCAGTTGTATTTTACTAAATAGTAAGTATTTTTTTAAAATCGTTTAATAATAATTCGATGAATTATACATTTATTCAAAAAAATAATTTGTATTATGACAACAAAAGTGTTACGTGATGTTTATAACATTTGTTATGTTTTACCAATTTATTTCAAATGATTTAATATTTATACAAACAAAACTATTCTGCAGGTCATCTAAGGTCATCTGCAAGTCCGCTAAGGTTAGAAACTGCAAAATAATGAGAAGAAAGAGGATTTAATATTTGCAGGAATATTGATTGGTCATGGGTATGGCACTTTCATTACGAAGGAAGAGATCATGAAAGTGGCAGAATCGACAGTCATTTTCTTTAAAGTTGTTATCAATTATCATCAATTATCGTAGTTTTATCATTTTCTACTTCATTAAACATATTATTTGTATTACAATACTGATTGTGATCACTCATTATTTCACGCGGTCATTACACGCGGGATATATCAGGATACACATAACCTTCCTAGCTTGGAATAGAATTTTAGCGCAAATCCCGGAAACTCTGATTGGTTGACAGTACGACGTATGCCGTAAAAATTTCATCCTTATGATATTTTTCGACGTTACAGTTAAGTTTTACTGACAAAAATAGTGGGAATATTGGCAACATCATACTCGATTGGGATTGATCGATTTTCTTATGGTTACGGCTTACGGCGCTACGGAATTTTGTGTGTGATGGCCTTTATTACGGTCTTTGAAATGAGGTGAAAATTACAAAAGTGAGCAAATTCACTAGTTGACCAATAGAGTTACAAATAGTCTAGTAAATTTGCTGACTTTTATAATTTTCACCTTGTTTCAAGAATCATAATAGGTGCCCTAACCATTTTAACACACTATCTTAAAGATAGCGTATAGACCAGGCATTAAGGATGCGCGATATCAAAAAAGAAATCGATATTGAAGAAATCGATAAAAATGGAAAAAATCGAAACTAAATAATTGATTGTTGTGCGAAAAAAAAATCGAAGAATTGATATATCGATTTGATTAATTTTTTTAATATCTAGCTTTTATTATCCGGAAGACTAGCTTTAGGCGAGAAGACATTGACATTGTCTGTATTTTCACAATACGAACAAGCCCAAAATTCCGCGCTACCAGCGAAAATAAGTTCATCCGTTTTTTCTTTGTTGTTTTTGGAATATCTCAATCCTAACTCCTTCAAATTAATTATGAATAAATGTGTTGAATTTGCACTGTAAATCAACCGTCAATAACATTAAAACGACAGACATTAGAATTTTAAGTGAGAAATTTTCGAAAAACATTAGAATTTTAACTATTTTAAATTTGAGGCTATAGATGATTTTCGATATTCATAAAAAAACCAAGTATCGAGTATTGGAACAAAACATCGGCAGTTAATAATCGATTATTGGAAAAAAAAATCAGTTTCGATTAATTGTCTGATCAATATCGCGCATCCTTAAAGCCTGTATCAGACTAGAGATTGGGATTGAGATTGGATTGGAATTTAACCAATCAGAAGGAAGAAAACCAATCTCAAGTTTAGTGAACTTGAAATTGATTTTCTTTCTTCTGATTGGTTATATTCCAATCCAATCTCGATCTCAATCTCTAGTCTGATACGGGCTTAAGAACCATGCTCGCGGCAACATATGCTGTAAAAAAAAGGTTATGAGTGCATTCAGAAACGGAACCGCTCATCGAGCGCTCAGTGAGCCCTTGTATCTGATTAGAGTATTCCATTAGATCTAAAAATATACGCCAATCAGATACAAGAGCTCATTGAGCGCTCAATGAGCGGTTGCGCTTCTGGGTGCACCCATTATGAATCTGAAGCACGTACGCGTGCACAATATTTATAATCAACGTTTCAATTGTATTTAATTCTATTTTTTCATTGTGTTTTTTGAATATGACTGAAAATGATTTTATAGGATCGAAACATTCTGTAACTTACAATATATAACTAATATTATATAATCAAATATTTTCTAAGCGGTTATATTAGCTTGCTTGTTGCTATTGACTTCTCTTTATTACTATTTTTACTTAATAAATAATTAAATGTTACAAAATCGCTATCGAACCGCTTGTACATGATAAACATTTGCAACCATCATGAATTAAATGAGAGAAATATCAAATAAAAAAAGATTGCAACTTATTTTTGATTAAAAAAAAAGTTAAATAGAACACTGTCTATAAAATTCAGTCTTTATTTATTCATTTATAATAAAAAAAATCAGCATTAATTTAAAATTTTCTTATAAAAATAGTCATTATATACAATCTCTTGTTTGTCATTTATAATGTCAATTATCAATTACGTAATTAATTATAATAATATATATTCATATTTTATATATATATATATACATATTCATATACTTACATATATATATATATATTTACGAAGTATAAATATATATATATATATATTTATATTTTTAAACCTATATATATATATATATATATATATATATATATATATATAAAATTCATTTTTACTAAATTTCACTGAAAGAATCCTAGAAAAAATTACACATCGTACGAATCCATCAAAAGGTTACCATCTTTATCTTTTAACCGTTTTCTTCCATTAGAATAACGTGTTTCTTGGATACCATCCGCATAAACTAATTTTATAGTACCATCAGGATATTCTCGTCTCTGAAATATTCAACAAATACTATTTAATAAATTGCGTAAAAATAAATTCAGCAGACAAAACAGTAAGACAGACCAGTAAGTGCTCAGTGATTCTTTATTACGATTGATTTTTATACTTAAATCCAGTAAAGAAAACAAGAATTAATCATATTAATCAAATCACTGAGCATTCACTGTTCTGTTTTATCTGCTGAAGGCAATATTCAAAAACTTGTTCGTTTATATGATTTTATAAAAAAAAAAACAAAATTAATAAAACGTTAAATAAATCGGAATAATATATTCAAAATACATAATAAAATGTTAAACAACTCATTCACCTTATGTGCTTTTGTATGAATTTCTTTTTGACCATTTGGTAAAATTAATATTTTGTCGCCATTAATAAAAGTTTGCGTTACTGTTCCGTCCGGGAATAACACTTCGATAGTACCATCGGACATACGCTTTTCTATTTGGCCACTATATATATACATATAATTTTTTTTATTTATTTGAAGAATAAAACAAAGTAATAAATCGGACAATAAATGCAACAATAAAATAACGAAATAAACATACTCGGGAAATTCTAAAATTTCTAAACCATCGGGAGTTGTTGTATGCCACGTTCGAGTCGAGGCATAAAAATATCTTATTTTCCTATTCTTGTCAGTTTCACGAACATCTCCGTTATAATAAATCATTTTTGTAACTTCTTGATCAGGAAAGATTTTTTTGACATTACCATTCGGATACCAGTATTCTATGCGTCCATCAGGAAACTGAATTTGTTTTACAATGTCCATACTTGTTTTATTAATTTGATTCTGAAAAGAGAAGAGATGCAATGTAGAACTCAAATTCTTCTCAAACGACAATGTTCAATCTTTTTTTCTTTTTCCATTCTTACATCGTTTGAATCCTGATTTACTTCACGAGATTTATTCATATAATGTTCTATATTATTTGTAACATAAGCCGTTGTATGCCCAAGATCTTTGTTAGTAGAATTGGAATAGAATTTATCATTGCTTGTTGCACTTAAATTCTGCATTTGCGTAACAATTGGCTGGGAATCACTTAACATATCTTGCATTGTATGAAACGAATTTTGATTTTCTATCAAATCTGATGTTGCATCTTTTAGTAAATTTTCATATAAATGTCGCTTTTTTTCCACAATGTTTTCTTCAGAGAATTTTTGATTGCATTTCGATTGTGATTCAATCTCAACTTGTTTATATTTTACTTTGTTTATAGATACATCATCCTTTATTTGTTTAAAATCATCATTCACGTTACTTGCTTTATTAATTTTATCTTCATTTTCATGAGTGGAAGTATCTGATGAAGTATTCGACAGATCTTGACAAATCTTCATTGAAGTCTTTTCCGAAGGAGCCACGACAACACGTTTGTTAATTTGATTAATAGCTTTCGTAATTACTTGCCCTGTACATTTTCTAAGATTTCTGACGTTTGTTCTTTTAATATTCTGTATATTCGTGATTTCTTGTTTCAATTTTGATATTTCTACTCGTAACACACGAAGCTCGCTTTTATACCTTGATTCAGCAGCACTCCACCTACTTTCTTTGATATTTAATTCATTTTTCAGTTGTTCTAATTGTTCTCGCAGATTTTGTGCTTTTTGTCTTTCCATTTTATTTTGTCTTGCCTTCTCCTGAGCATCGTGAATTCTACTCTCCATTGCTATCTTCTCACGTGCTACTCTCTTTTTCTCTTCTTCTAATTGGTTTTGTACTCTTCTTTTATTTTCTTCAAAATTTTTTTCTTTCTCTGCGTATTGTTTACGTAGAATTGTCTCATCTTCTTGTAATTTTCGACGTTGAAGCAGTAAGGCTGAACTTTCCTTTCGAAATATATCTATTTCTTTCTCAAGTTCTAATAAGCGATTTTTTAAAAGCTCTGTCTCGAAAGTGTTCGTCTGATTCGTTTGTTTCTCAGATGGATAAAAATCATCTTCTGTCACATTTGAATATATTTTTGCTATCTTCTCTGTTATTTTTTCCGATTCGCTTCTCGATACATATTCTTTTCTTTTATGTGCACTTAGCTCTCGAATGTCTGACAATGACGATGATGATGACGATAACGACGATGAGATAGAGCGCTCTTCATCAGATGTTTGAATAATTTTTGTAATTATTGGGGTACATTCGTTATCAAAACATGTATCTTCATATCTGGGTAATTCATCTTTATAACTTAAAGCATTTTCTTCTTCAGGAGCATGTATAGTTTTCACTACATGATTATATGAATCTCTTTTATGTCTTGTTATATCTTTCTGCAAAGATGATTGTCTTGAGATATCAATCATTTTTTCATTGTTGATAATATTCAGAGAAGAATTATGAATTTGTTCCTCATAATCAAATGGCAGTTTCTTCTTACCATCAGGTGATTCTGACATATCAACAGAATAATCATTCCAATTTTGTTCTTCAAGATAATCTTTTAAAGGAGAATTACTTTCTGTGTTAGATGTATCAATTGAGTCTATAGTTCTATATTCATTATATTTTGCAAATCTAACATGATGACTGGCATCCGCTTCACTATCATGCATTAAATTACATTCATTTTCTATAGAAATATCTCTCTCTTTATCATTATTCGACAATATTGTGGTAACAGATATATCATGATTTTTTGGATGATTTATATATGTATTGCTGCTTTGCAATACTTGATTAGTAGGTATAAAACAATTCTGTGTTTCTTCTGACATATTATCAATAGTTGCAGTATCCCAGTAAGACTTAATAATAGCGGCATTAGTATGAGAATGTTTATGAAGCTCAAATTGATCACTCTGACATATACTTGATTTTGTATTTCCAGTACATGCAACTTGTTGAATCATTGACTCTTGCTCACTTATTTGTTCATTATTTTGCTGTTTCTTACTCGTCATAACATTATTGTTACCTCTTGTTTGATTTAATCTGTTTTTAAATGGTGTAGACTGTTGCAAAAATGCAAGTACGGTGCTTGATGTTGAACAGAAACTAGAATTTTCCGCTTTTTCTTCTAAGAGTTCAAATATTCTTACTTCTTCTAATTCTTTCTCTGCTTTTGAATCACAGTCTGATGTATTCATTTCTGATAAATGTTTTGATTGATTAGAAGTAACGTTATATGTAATTTGATTAGTAGGAGTAATAGACTTATTAAAAGATTTTTTTTTCGATAATGGAACAGTTTTCGAGCTTAAGTGTCTCTTTTCATTTGCAGAAACATTATCCAAAATTTTTGAAAATGCATGTCTATGTACAGTAGATCTCTTACTATTATCACTTCTATCAATATGTTGTATATTAGATGATAAAGACTTATCATGCCCTTTCGTAGTTGCTATTGGGAGATGTAAATTAGACATTTTAAATCTTGATAGTCCTTGCCCTTTCTTTAGGAATGGTTTCTTTGACTTGATCTTCATAGCTGTGTGCGCATTTGGTATAATTTCTGATTCTTTCTTTAATTTCTCTTCTAGTATTGTTTGAAAATCTTTTTTAGATGAAGGAAGAGGAATGTCATCGATTGAGGTATATTGAGATCTATTTGAAACATCATTCAATGATAGCAACTTTATTCCTTTCATTAACGAATCACTTAATTCTTTTTTCTGTAACAATACATCAGAACTGTGATCTTTTATTGAATTTCTTTTATCGACTATTGTGGAAATGCAATCTGATTTATCACTTTGTTCTTTATTACAATTTTTGTATGCTGGATTAGCATTTGTCAATATTCTTTCATCAATCATTTTTAACATATTATCTGAATTTTTTTTCGCACTGCATTGAAGCATTGAAGCTTTATCAGATACTGTTTCTTTTATATCTTTTTCAATTTCATCCCTAACATCACACATGTCATCCGTATTTTCAATATCAAAGTTACATGTTGGTAAGCCAAGTACTTTGTAAATATGATCTTGCTTGTGACTTAAAATCTCCCTCTCTATTTGTTGTTGCTTCAGTAACCTTTCTTGTTGTTCTACTTGCCATTGCCTTAGTTCTTGTAAACGCTCGGCTATAGAAGCCTCTATATCCATGCTGTTTATAATAACTAAAATAGTTAAAACTATTAACTTCAGTAAAAATTAGTAATTTAGAATAGAATTCTTTTACTTCAAATAACATCTAACAATTTATAAATATTCATCCTATTTATACTAATTAAGAGTGTGTGTGTGTGTGTGTGTGTGTGTGTGTATATGCATACATATTATATATATATATATATATATATATACATCTAGATCTTGAACACACATGCAAGAACTAGATAAAATAATTGTCTAAATAAAAATGTGTTCTTAACTTCTAACAATTTTTCAATGTATATAATAAAAATACTCACTTAAAAAAATATACGATATTCTTTTAAAGCACTGAAAAATGCAACATCAAATATGGTACAGTTTCATACATATAAATATATTTAAAGGTTAAATAAGATGAAATGCATTTGACGTACTACGAAAAAAGTTTGATATGCAAAAAATCTATAACAATAAAGATAATTTAAAATATAAATGACATTAATAATCTCGTTAAAATTTGAGTTTAAAATCCTAATATTAAATTTAAATACTTACTTAATATGAACTAATTAAATTTCGTTTTAAGTATTTCTCATATTTTCATAATTTTTTAAATAAAAAAGAACATAAAAAAACAATCTAACGCTGAATATTAACACAATTTTTAAAAAGCCTTTAAAAGGTTCCCATTTCGTCTCATTCAGTGCAGTAGCCGCCATTTTATGCTGGAAACTGTACTGGAAGAGCGTTCTCAAACATTGAAATATAAGGCTAGATTTTCATGCAGACACCAGCGCTTTGACACCGAGCGCTGATTGGGTAAAGTGTTGTTTTTACTAGAAACTTTCTAGAAAATTCTTACTAAAACAACACTTTACCCAATCAGCGCTCGGTGTCAAAGCGCCACTGTCTGCATGAGGCACTGAAATATAATAATACTGGAACGAGCGCGACCCTATGAATAAATGTGATCCGAGAGAGAACATCCAAGGTGGTATCTTTAGCCTTCTCTAAGCTATACTACGCATGTGTGGTAAACGATAGTGGGGATCGTACAGTCTCGTTTATAAAAGATGTTTACGTGTATCCAATAAACGTTAGCAATGAAACTTTTGGCCAGATTGTACTAAAAAGAGACAAAGATACCACTTAAGACCCTCTTTGTCATTTCACGACACTAGCGCCCGCGCACGTTCCAGTATTATTATATTTCAGTGGCATGAGGATCCAGGCTTAGTAAAAATTTTCTAGAAAGTTTCTAGTAAAAACAACACTTTACCCAATCAGCGCTCGGTGTCAAAGCGCCAGTGTCTGCATGAGGATCCAGCCTAAGGTTTGTTTTTTATTCCTGCACTCTGTGAACTCGTACACACGGTGCAATAAGTTGAAGTGAAGTAAATATGTTTACTTCATTTCAACTTATTGCACCGTGTGTACCAGTTCAGAGAGTGCAGGAATAAAAAACAGACCTATATTGATTTAGGGTGCTTTCCATTTAGTGACACAAATCGACACAAGTATCATTCTGTCTTTGTTTTTTATTGAATGTTAAGAAGGATAGAATGATGTTTGTGTCGACTTGTGTCACTAAATGGAAAACACCCTTAATCAAGCTTTGTATTTCAATTACCTAATTGGCTCATTTTACTGGTTTTGTCCAAATTTCCCACTCGGACGTGACAACTGGGCTGCGTTCAGAAACATCACCCGATCACGCTAGGGTGTCATTCTATCTTTATTGTTCATTGGACGTAAACAAAGATAGAATGACACTCTAGCGTGATTGGGTGAAGTTTCTGAACGCAGCCCTGCTTTCTCTCCTGAACGCAGCCATTGGCCTAATTTACATCGTCAAAACGTTGATACGCATATTAAATTTGGTGCGCATCAATGCTTTAGTACAGATGCGTTTATATCGAACGTACTAAGGGGAAAAAAATAATACGAATTTAATTCATGTCGATTGTCTCCTAGTGGCGGTACTTAGTATTACAACTTGTTTGAATTTATTCTTGTTTTGTAAGCAGAGTATAGTGTATTACTATTGTATTATTTCTTTCAGTGTTTAGTGTATTATTTTTTTCGAATAAAAAGGAAAAAATATGAATAATAATAACATACAAAAGTGTATAGGATTTTATGTTTCAAAATTTACAATATACTCGTAGAAGATGATGATGCATGATTACTGATTAACCTAATTAGCACGATCTGGATACCGATACCAATACCGGTTTATTCCGATACCAGTTTTAATTGAGGTTATAATAGTCTGGTTCAAAACCAAACAGTTGGTAACATGAGTTATGTTCAAAGCTTGAGTCCCTTCAAGATGCGTTTCACGCGTTTACATCGATATTTCTATCATTTAATACGTGTATCAGTTTATGATACTTCTGCTTAATACGCTCGTTCCAAGTTGATCCAACGTTTACATCGTGCGTACTAAATATTTAGTACGAATTTGATACGAACATAATACCTGATATCAAATGCACGATGTAAACTAGGCCATTGACTAATTACAGTCGAATGTAAAAAGAACAGTTGACTATGATTAGTCAATTTCTTACCCTTAAAGCCTCATGCACTACTGTTACTCATTGTAGATCACACATAAGCTTCGATCTACAATAGATGTAGTGAGCCTTAAGCCATAAGAAATTGACTAATCATAGTCAATTATTCTACTCATATTTGATTGCGATTGGTCAATCTCTTACGGCTTAAAACTTACTATACATGGCTGTGTTCAGCAGAGAAAGCCGCTCAGTGAGCTCATTATGATTGGTTTCTACATTTAGTTCCAGCAAAGATCTAAACGTAAGAACCAATCATATTAAAGAATCAGTTTGCGCTAACTGAGCGGCTTTTTCTGCTGAACGCAGCCATTGGGTGCATCCAGTAAAACTTAAGCAATAAGCGAATCAGCCAATCATAGTCAAGAATTTAAGGCGAAACGTAAGCGGCAGCAAATCAAAACTGTTGATTTTCTTAAGCCCATGGCACATACAAAAACGTAATGCGCGGTCTACAATGAGCAGTAGCAGTATGGATGAGGCTGTAAGAGTAAGAAATTGACCAATCACAGTCGAATATAAGAAGAATAGTTGATCGTGATTGGTCAATTTCTTACTCTTACAGCCTCATCCATACTGCTACTGCTCATTGTAGACCACGCATAAGGTAATAAGACATAAGCAATAAGCGAATTGATCACAGTAGAGAACGTAATGCGATTCTCAACTGTGATTGGCCAATTTGCTTACTGATTACATTTTACTGTCATAGAGCCACTTTTACCAACGTCGGTTAGATTAACCGACGGTTAATTCCAATGGAATTATCCAATCGCATTTGTCTTTGACCAGAATGAACCAATCACGATTGACACTTTAACTATCGGTTAACTTAGGGCCACTTTTACCAACGTCGGTTAGATTAACCGACGGTTAATTCCAATGGAATTATCCAATCGCATTTGTCTTTGACCAGAATGAACCAATCACGGTTGACACTTTAACCATCGGTTAACTTAACCGACGTTGGTAAAAGTGGCCCTTAAGGCATTGGGTGAATTTGTTTATGCAGTCTGCAGAAGGTATCATTGGGTGCATTCAGTGGATTCGACAGTTGAGTGAGCGTTCGCTATTATTGGTATATTCCTCTAGATTCATCGTGGATCTAAAAGTTTATTCCAATCACAGGCAATAATCACTAAGCGCTCACTCAACTGTTGAATCTGCTGAAAGCACTCATTTTATCTTTGTTTATGTCCAATGAACAATGAAGATAAAATGATACTCTCTGCAGCAGTGACTGCATAAACGAATTCACCCATTATAAGCAACCGGCGCTATAAAGGCCCGTCTACAATAAGAGTTTTAGGCCGTAAACCGTAAGAAATTAACCAATCACAGTTGAATATGAAGAGAATACAATTAGTCAATTTCTTACGGCTTGAAACTTACTACATCTATTGTAGATGGACCATAAGCGGTGTCTTCAATGAGAAATTAAGCCTTAAGTCGCAAGAAATTGACCAATCATAGTCGATTATTCTCTTCATATTCGATTGTGATTGGTCAATTTCTTACGGCTTAAGGCTTAAAATCTTATTGTAGACATTACTTTAAGCCCCGGTCTACAATAGAATAGTAAGCCTTAAGCCGTAAGAAATTGAGCAATCATAGTTCATTATTCTCTTCAAATTCGATCATTTTGGTTAATTTCTTACGGCTTAAGGCTTACTACACCTATTGTAGACCGAGGCTAAAGGCTATCGCACACAATAAAACTTAAGCAGTAAGGAAATCAACAGTTTTGATTTGCTACCGCTTACGTTTCGCTTTAAATTCTTGACTGTGATTGGCTGATTCGCTTATTGCTTAAGTTTTACTGCTTTAAGCGGTGTCTACAATGAGATTTTAAGCCGTAAGAAATTGACCAATCACAATGGAATATGAAGAGAATAATCGACTATGATTGGTCAATTTCTTGCGACTTAAGGCTTAAATAAACCGCTTAATAGGTCAAGTAAGCCTTAAGCCTTAAGATATTAACTAATTAGATTCAAAGTTAAAGAAAATAATCCAATATGATTGGTAAATTTCTTACGGCTTAAGGCTTACTGCACCTATTGTAGACCAGGGCTAAAGGGTGCGTTCAGGGAGGCGCTATTGCTTTCATTCTATCTTTATCGTTTATTATACGTAAACAAAGATAGGATGATTGCAATAGCTCTAATAACATCTCCTTGAACGCACTCAAAATAGTAATTTTTCCAACCGGCGATTTTATTTGATCAAGTACATACGAATTTATTAACCCATCTTGGGTTGAATTCAAACTTACTGCCTATCTACTGCAGTCGAAAACGCTATTAATCGACATTGATGGAAACAGGTATTAATCAGTCGATCAAATTAACCGGAGATGGTGAGCAATGGTGATACCGATTCTTCATATGGACACAACACTTATTATTTTCTTCCTATTCTCTTTCCCTGTTCCTCCCGTCATCTTTATTCTCTCTCTTTCTCCGTTATTTGCTAACATCCTGTTTGGGAAATCACACGTTTTGTATACTCATGACACGTTGCTCTTACTGATCGTTGTCATTCGATCGAACGGAAATAAGTTTTTTTTTATTTGTTCTATTTGCGACGTATTATTCCACCGTAAACAAGGAGACACGTCTTCATTGCGTGAGAGGGCCGAGCTCGCCCTCCTGGTAAAAAGTGAGTGATGTGATTTTCATTCGCTTTAACAATGCGGTTATGAAAAGGGAGAAAAAGATATATATGTGTGTGTGTGTGTGTGTATATATATATATATGTATAGAGAGAGAGTTGATATATGTATTTAAATTATGGAAAAATACGAATGCAGAGAAAGAACGAGATAAGTGAAATGTGAGGAAGAGAGGTTATGTTGATGAAGAAAGCAAGAATTGGATGATGTGTAAATGTAGGAATGGTTGATAAACGGAATGGTAGATAATATAGACGAGAGAGAGAGAGAGTATTGTTTTTTCGTGATAAAATATTGAAAATATAAAATTCCTGAAACATAAAATTTAGAGAAAAGATTAAATAATATGAAGAAGCTATGTTTGTTATAAATGAAATATTGGGTAATATGCAACCGTAGAAATGAATAGGAAATAACAAGCAGAATGACGTAATATTCAAGCCATTGGCACAAGTAAACATATAGTATAAGTAGTGCATCAGTGGTTTAAGCAGAGAGAGAAATAGTTATTATTACAAGTAAATATCTGACAAATTATACAACTTTGAATTAATAATTAAACAAGTAATAAATAAACAAAAAGAGATGAAGTTAATTGGGAAATCATGGTTGGATAAAAAAGTACATTTGTGTTTGTGCAGGATTAATCTTTTGAGCGTATACCTCCCCTTACAGCACCGAACCTTGTTGCAACCTTGCTGTAATATTGCAATATTGCAGAAACTTTGCAGCAATCTTCCCAGTTTAAGCTTCTATTTGTAACATTTCAGAAAGTTTGCAGCAATATTTACAAATCAAGCTTGCATTTGTAATATTGGTGAACGATTACAGCAATATTGCTAATTGAAGGTTGCATTGCGGCAACCTTGCAGCAAGATTGGCAATATTGCTGTAACATTACCAATTTCGCAAAATAATTGCTACAAAATTGCAGCAAAGTTTGGTGCTGTAAGGGTCCAGCCGAAAGCATCGAATGTACATGAATGTCAAACCGATCCCAAGCAATCTATTCCATTCAATCTGTTACATCTCGGAAAGAATGCTTTTTTTTTTTAATTTGGAAGAGATTTCTTGCAGTTAAAAGTATACAGTTTATGGCAGTATACTTGTTTTTTAAAATAAACACTTTGTAATAATAACAAATATCCTGAATTTGTAGTAACTGAAAATGACCTTTTTTGGAAAACAATTTATAAAATTTACAATTTTGAAATATTTATTATAAATTTGCAATTTTAAAAAAATTCAGATTAAAAACATTTTGGGGTCATTTTGATCCCGAGTGCGCTCCCAGGATTAAAAATATAATGTAAGGTTATAAGATAGAGAAAGAGAAAAGCAAAGTGGTTTATTATTTCAAGTGAGTTTACCATTGAATAAAGAAAATGATAGCTGTATTCGTTTTACCTTATGACTTAGCTCTTTTTGAATCAGTTCAGTAGATTAAATAAAGATAATCATATGGTTTACTTTTATCTAATCCACTGAGCTGATTCAAAAAGAGCTAAGCCATAGAATAAAACGAATACAGCTAAGATAATAGAATAACATATCAAAAAGAGAACAAAATGATGTGATTGTGTCCATAAAAACAATAGCATAATTGCATATATATATATATATATATATATATAAATAATGATTTGTCTAATAAGTCTACAGAATGATGTGGTAAAGTCACAAGATAGAGAAAGATAGGGAGTGGATTTATTTTCATCCTTTATTTAAGATAAGTAGAGTCTAAGAAAGATGCTATATATTGTATTTATTAATTAAATAGAATATTTTAATCATTAATTTATTCAATACTAAATATAGAAAATAATTATTTATCAGAAATGTTTTTTTTAAAATATGTTAATAATTGCATTATCAATTTTATCATCTAATAATCCTTAATAATTTAATTTTGCAAATAACTATAATTTAAATAAATATAAACTCATGACCGATATGTGAAAACACAACATTAATTAACTAAAGCGCCAAACGGTCAAAGCTAGGTCTTTGTGCTGAAAATTTCTTATGTGAATTTGTATACATATCTCAAGTTCAACTGCACGCCGAAAAAAACTATAATTTAATTCTAACTTGTGATATTTTGTTATACATGATTATATGAGATTAAGAATATTTATTATATATTATATTAAATAAAATTCTTAATTATTTTGATTTTTAACTACATTATTTTGGAAGTAAAAAAAATTTTTATGTTTGTGTTGGATTTCTAAAATAATTTATTTATTTATATACATGTAATAATTTATGTTATATTACATATTATATGTGTGACAGTTCGTGTTGACATTTTCTATGTAAACATTTTTTATTATTTCATAAGTCAATTTCATATAAGCAGTGTTTACTTTCCTATAATTCATAATTTTATTTACACATATATATGTACATACATATGCATATTATATGCCTGCATGCATGTAAAATATATATGTGTATATAAATGTGTATATATATGTGTATATAAAATAACAAAAGGTCTGTACATGTTGTTTGAATTTTTTGTACTCAGTATCTTTGTTTTCTTTCTTTTCAACATCTGTTTTGCAAAAATTTTTGGAGATTTCAAGCAATGCAAACATAGAATTTAAAAATTGCATAGTAATAATCTTAGGAACATACTTTCGCGTAATCTTTATTAAATCTATGCTTAGAGTATAAGACGATAATTTATATATTGAGCTTATTGAGTTAACCAAATTTATTATAACGACAATATAAATATATAATTGCATGATTTCATGATGTCCATTAATTTTTGCAAATTATGAATTTTTGTAACTAAGAATGTGAGCTATATACATTTTTAGTTTTAACTAAGAATTGAATTAACTATGCAAATTATTTCAAAATTGTATTAATGCATTGAAAAATTATACTTGAAGGATGAGTAGGACAAGGGAACAAGCAGGTTCATCCAAGTCATCGGGATCTGCTGGTTCTACTGAAGAAAAAGAGAAGGATGAGAGGATGTTTGAATGCAATATCTGTTTGGATACCGCAAAAGATGCAGTAGTCAGTATGTGTGGTCATCTATTCTGGTAAGTATTTATTTGATAACATAGCATAGTATGTCAAAGAATGAAATATTATCTATGATTTGAATGATATGAATGATAATAATGCAGTTGGCCATGTCTGCATCAATGGCTAGAGACTAGACCTACCAGGCAGGTTTGTCCAGTATGCAAGGCTGCTATAAGCAAAGATAAAGTCATTCCATTATACGGACGTGGCGCTACAAAGCACGAAGATCCAAGGTATAATTCATGACATCCAGGATTTTTTTAGGGGAGGGTTTTTATCAATTTTATTATCACAGCAATTATTTACGTTAATGAGCTTTTTTGGATATTTTAGTGCATAGAATGTTTCCCCGTTTCTGATTTTGAATGGAAAAAATATTAGTAAATCATAACTATTTTTTTCTTGAAGAAAGTATAGCCAAAATACAATTATTAAAAACGAAATATGTCTTCAATATTGCTATTATTACATATAAAATATTTATGATTTGATGACTTTCATAGGAAAAAATTAAAAAAAAATTTTTTTAAAAAGAACATAAAACTTTAATATTACAACTTTAATATTACATTCTATGAGAAACATTGCTAAATATTATTAAAAATGTAATATTAAAGTTTAACAATAAAGACAATTTGATAACAAAAAATTTACTCAGTTAAAAATAAAGTTGTATTTTTTTATAATTAAGAATAGAAAGATGAATAAATTTCATGAGGGGGAAGTTTTGAACCTTCCAAATTCTTCCCCTAGATAGGCCCATAGTATAACACATTCTTTTTCTATCAAAACTATAAATATGAGGATGCTGGAGTCGTCTGTAATATCGACCAATTGTATTTTTTGTACTTTTCTGTTTTCTTCTCTTTGCTTATACAGAATGAAAAATCTTTCTCCAAAATAAAAAAAAATACAAATGTAGGAAAATACAAATCAATACAAAAAATATAAAAAAAATTTTTAATTTTTACAATTTCCTGTTACCTGATCTAACCTAAGTTATTTCATTGCGTGATATAAATGATTCTAAGTATATGATCAAATTAAAAGTATTTGCCTACATTTGAATAATATATAAGAACATTATAAATCTTGAGTTTATGATTTTGAAGCTTCCAAAAGAAATAAATAGAAAAATACAATCTAACTGTATGATCTAACTGTACGCTATCATTTATGCGATATATAGGATTTTCTCACACTCATTTAAATATTTTCTCTTATTTTGGAAAAGGATTTTTTTATTCTGTATAAGGAAAGCAAAAAAAAATAGAAAAATAAATATGTGTTTAGTCGGTAATACAGATGACTCCAGCAGCCTCTTAAGAGTCAGAAGGAGAGATTATGAAAACCTAACAGAGACGAATTTCTGTTTAACAAAATTATAATTAAAATACTAAGAAAATCACAATATAATTGCAATATTCGTAATTAGGAAAGTTGTTTACAGGTTGTTACAAAGCAATTTTTTTGAAAAAAGACAAAATAAAAATTTATCCTGATATCTCATTCAATCTAGTGCAGTCGAGGTACAGATAATCTTATTTATTTAATGTTTTAAGAACTAAATTGTAAAATTCGAATCTTTAGTAGGTTTTCCAGCTTCATGAAATAAGCAAAAAAAGTTTTCATAACAAAATAGTGCTTCTACGAGACAAGATATAGTTGAATTCGATTATATTCGCACAAATAAAAAGCAGACAATTTTATTTATTATAATATTTGTAAGAGCGAAATTGCAAAATTTGGCTTTTTAGCAGCTTTTATATTTTTGTTAAAAATAAGCTAAAAAAGATTGCAATATATGTACGAGACAAAATGTARTAGAGATATGTATATATACTGTGGATAAAGTGCATATATATTGGTCCATCACTCTTACTGACTCTTAATATAAGTTTAATCAGTGAAAACGATTTGCTTTGCTTTAGAAACAACGTGCCACCACGACCGGCCGGTCAAAGGTCAGAGCCAGAAGCTAATGTCGGCTTTCCCGGCTTTGGTTTCGGTGATGGTTCCTACATGTCGTTCGGCATTGGCACTTTTCCGTTTGCTTTCTTTACATCAACTTTTAACTTTGGAGAAACACGACCTAGCGCAGGTAACATTTGTCATAAATTTAAGGGGAAAGGTTTAATTGTGAAATCATAAGGCAAAACTACTCATTTTTCTGTTCTTTTTTTCATATAATTGATTGATTTTGATCAATGTTGTTTTAACTCTTTGACCCTTTGAGTTCTATGCATGCATATGCGTCCGGCGAAACCTATCAGTGAGGACTATGGACACATATGCGTTTGTCAATCTTTTCGATATCTCATACAATTATCAGTGTATAAGATAAATACATGTTCGTTCCTTAACAGTAACAGTAAACAAAAAAAATAAATAAATGTCCATTTATAACAGCTATCTATTACAGTGTTGTTGGGCGAGATATTTTTTTGCACTTGCGCATTCAAATGTGGCATCAATGCCGTATTAATGTCAAACTTATAAAGCTTCTCGAAAGCTTTATTTTTATATATAAAAATTAGATAAACAATTTTTTGAAAATAGATCGTTTTCATTTTTTACAAAATATTTAAACAATTTTAATGTTATCAATATACAGGGTGTCTGGGACTACCCGCCTTTACCCTTGTGTGCAGGTAGAGGACGTTAAACTGAGTAGAAAAGTCCTCTACCATTTTGCAAATTTTGTAATAATTAACGAGATATTAATTTTTGAAGATTGCCGAAAAGAGGCATGTTCGGCCGGCCCATCGGCAAATGCAAGCGCTTGGCGAGATACGCCCGCCCCGCGTCGCTAAGCGCGTGCGGAGTTGTTTACACCGCGTCGCTCGGGCGTAGCGAGCATAGCCATTGCCGCAGTAAACAACTYCGCGCGCGCTTAGCGACGCGGGGCGGGCATATCTCGCCAAGCGCTTGCATTTGCCGATGGGCCGGCCGAACATGCCTCTTTTCGGCAATCTTCAAAAATTAATATCTCGTTAATTATTACAAAATTTGCAAAATGGTAGAGGACTTTTCTACTCAGTTTAACGTCCTCTACCTGCACACAAGGGTAAAGGCGGGTAGTCCCGGACACCCTGTATATAAAAGTTTTATTATATGTATATAAAAGTTTTTTCTCGAAATAAATTTAATGTAGATATAAAGTACTTATGTGATTAAAAAATGAATATTTTGTTGTTTAAAATATAAGTTTATAAAATTTTTCAAATTTATTGAATTCAAATATTCAGATTTATTAATATATTTTTAAGTTAAGATATATCTTAAATTTTAATGTTTTTAATAAAATAATTTATGCTCAAAAATAACTTTCTTGCATTATTTAATTTGGCGTAATTGAAGAATTACAATTATAACTGAGTTGCGTCTTGTATAATCAATCAATAGAGTTTCACACTAGCGAAAAAGTATTCCGCGATCGCAACCGTCCACACGGAGCGTTTCGGTTGAGAATATTCAGCACTCAAAGGGTTAAGGATGGGAATTTTGTAATAAAGTTATGAAAGACCTTGTTTTCGAGATCTGAATTTAATTCTAATTTAAGAATTCTAAAATTTAAAATGGATCCCATATGAAATATTTTTAAATTTCAAAAAATAATCTGTTGATTATCGTGAAACTCGGTTTTACATGTTTTTGAAATTGCTGAATTTGAATGTTATCTGAATTTAAAAGTAATCTCAAAAATGTCAAAATTTAAAAGGGTAACTTTCAATGGAGAAACTTGTGTCACAAGACTAATAATGAATAATAGAGTTTCGAAAATGCGCTTATAGCTATTCTTACTCATGTTATTAACAGTTAATTACTAATTGTTTGCGTAGCACTAATGAGTTTCAAATAAAGCGGAATTGGAAATTTGATGTTATTTAACAATGTTAAAAAATTGAAAACTGAATTTTACAATAATCAGATTATTTTTTAAAAATTTTATTCACCACAGATGCGTTCCATTTGGTGCTCGCAACGCTCATGAAAATCAGTTTGTCCTTGTTTAACATTTGATAAACAATAAGAATGAAATTATTTCAAAAACGTTGCGAGCGTCAAGAATGCAGTCTACATTGGATCTACCATTTTATATTTTTAACCTCAGCTTCGAATAAAGGATTACCAAATTATCTCATAAATCAAGTTTTATGAAAATCGAGCGAATAAATTACAAATTAAAAGGGGATACTACGAAATAAAAGTCAGTCGCTCGTCCACAAAAGGTGAAATAAATTTTTTCTAAATTTTAATTATGGTTTTAAAAGGTTTTTTTATAATTAACCCTTAAGGCGCACACGTACCTCAGAATTATCATAAAGCGCATACGGGGTCTTGCAGGACCCCACTGAAAAAAGCTGCTAAAAGCAATAAGAAGTTTTTGAAATTTTGGCGTGAAAAAAATTTGAACTATTCTTTACGGTGTATTCTTTGAGAATTCTTTGTTAGATTGACCAAAATGTAGATCAGTGGATCAGGAAAAAATCATGATTATCGAATAATGAGAAAAGTAACGTTTTTTACATAAAAAATCATAACTTTTGTAATTTTTAATATTTTAAGCTGAAAATTAAACTGGATACTCTTGAATAGTGTACTTTTAAGGGAAAAATTGTATTATTGTTGAGGCTTTCAAAAAAGGTATTTATTTTGCAAAATGAAGTGAGTGATTTATGAAAAATAAAAAAATCAATAAAAGCGCTTTTTATCCTTTTTAGAGATTTTATTTAAATTTAATTAATGGTAAATTGATATTTTTTGACAAACAATGAAGTATAAGTATCATTTAAAGTGTAATAATGGTAAAAAATTTTAAAAATTCTACTCTTATTTTAGGTTAGGTTAAGTTGGGCCGTGAACGTAAATTGTATGCCATCTAAAAATATTCAAAAATATTCTAAAAATATGTACTTAAAAAATTTTTTTATCCAAAACTCTAATACTAACACTTACCTTTTTTCAATGCACACACAGAAATTTTATTCAAAAAAAATTTTTTTTTTAATAACAAAAATAACGTTGAACGCATACGGGGTCGTTTCGTACCCCAAAACTTTTTATACATGACTTCGATGAAAGCCACAACCAAACTGAAGGTATAACGATGCTCACCAACTGCATTATCGTATATTAGTACTCACAATCTAACCATAAACAGCGACACAGATACTCATTTAGTCTACGCTTAAGTGGTATGCTGTTTTAAAAAAAGGACTGGGGTCTTCTGGACCCCATATGCGCCTTAAGGGTTAAAAAAGGGATTCATCTCCAATGACTTTAACATATATTGTCAAGATTATAACGTTTAAATGGTTTTAGATGTTATCCGTTATTTGTTAAAAAGATATTAGCAAAAAAATTTGCAAATTTTCTAAAATATAGTATAATTGTTTCTTTTTGTAAGCAGGAATAGGGTAGAATGGATCTTGCTTCGTATGGAAAGTTATAAAAACTTAGGTGGAATTTTGCTTCGCGTAAACTTATAAATATACTAACAACAGAACTTGTACCATATAGAACACAAATATAAGATATAAATTTTATATTTGCATGGAACATAACTAAGTCATAATTTTATTTAATTTTGATGTATAGTCTAATTTATTAATTTATGAGATAACTTTTAGTAATAAGACACTTTTTATTTTAAATTTATTTTATTAGAAAATTTTTCTAATAAAATTAAATTTATTTTATTAGAAAATTAAATTGATAAGTAGCACAGAGAACGCATCTCTAATGACTTTTATAAGATGTTCATTTTAAATTATTATTCCCTAAGATTTTTTTGCAATTTTAGAGAAAAATGTTTCAAACAACAGTTGTATGATCTGAAGGCAGACAAATAATGGTAAAATCAGTTTTTGAAGAAATCGATTTTTCGAAATGACATCAATATTAATTTCTTAAATAGAATGCCTTACTTTTGATAACATTGATTCTTATATTTAACATCCAGACATTTCCAAATGATAGAATTAAACTTCCTTTTGTTAAGGACTTTCTGATTTATGAGTTTTTAAATTTACGATAGCGTTGCGTTGACATTATTCAAAATGTAACAGGTGATTATAAAGATTACGAGATTTAATTCACACCTCCATTTGTCTTTCTGTATGTATCTGTAAAAGTAAGCGCTTGCTTGATTGACGTCCCCTTGCCTTTCACGATTGAAGTACTCATTAGCGTGAGTTTCACGAGCTCGAACAACTCAATATTTAAACACAACGACACATATCCGTTTTCATTGATATATAGTTGATAAAATCCTATTAAGCAGGACTAGAATGATTTAAATCGCGAATTTGATTAAAATTTTAATTGTTAATTTTCATTATGATTTAATTATGCCCGATACTGGCCGTGCTGTGCAGTAATTTTACAAAAGAAAGAAGGATATATGAACATATATGGACATATTTTGTATATAATTATATATTGGTGTCTCTGAGATTGCTACGTACTGCGACTTCTTTGTTTCTTTTGTCGGATCTTGTTTATTGAAACTTAGAAATTAGGAAACGAATAGATAGTTAAGTTAATTTTTATATTCAAGTGTATGCGTTCATCTTCGTGAATTAAAAATTATGTATACAAATTTAAGTATTCAAATATATTCATTAAAAAATAAGTTTTATTTTATTCATAAGAATTATTGATAAAAATTAATTTAAAATTAATGATTTTTATTTGACTATTTTGAATCCTATAGTGTTTGAAATCACTGATTATTTACGATAAATTAAAGTTTAGTAAGCTTAGTAAAAAAGTAACACGTTTATTATTTTGTAATAAAACTTAATTATTTTCTTTCTACTAAAAATAATTAACTCGAACAATAAATCTAATTTAAATTTAAAAAATCTGATTTAAATTTAAAAAATCCGATTTTTTTAAATTTTTTTTTAAATCATGATTTTTTTCTCTGCTATTTTATCTCTGCTAAGTGTTCCGGTTAGTTTTGAGGGCTTTTTTGTATTAACAGGGTTGCCACAAGTCTGAAAAACCTGGAAAAGTCAGGGAATTTTGAAATAGTCAGGGAAAACCTGGAAAAGGCAGGAAAAAATATAAAAAAATCTGGAATTTTGAACTTTGCTCAATTTCCTTAAAATGTTCTTATTCTAAAGAGTAATTAATTTTTCCATGCATGTGTTGACGCGCGCTTCTATAGGTTATCCCAATCAGATTCTTTTTTCAACGCGCGCGTTAACGTATGGCAACGTATACATAGAAACCAAGCATAAAAGTTTATTGGCTATCGCCTATTTTCTATCAATAAAGAAGTTATTGTTGAGAACTAGCTTGCTAAATCTTTAGTTGCTCAGAGATAAATTTATGATGCAATACAAACATTAGGTGGTTTAAATAATGTAATAATTGATAAGCAAATGATTCTCAAATTACGAAATGCAAGATCATTGTACAAAGAAGCTCTTGAAGAAACAAAAAAAGAAGGACAAACAGAAGCAAATGAAAATTTAAATAAAAATCATAGTTTAAGTTACCTTTTCTGCAATTCCTGCTTTTAAACGTTAAAATTTAAGATTACATATAGTCATGGAAAATTCTTCACTATTGTCTGAAAAACCTGGAAAAGTCAGGGAATTTCAAAATTGATTTTCTGTGGCAACCCTGATTAAAAAAAAGACACGTTTATTTTAGTGAGACATTAAATTATGTTTTATTTACAAAATATTTTCTATTACTAGTTATCACATTTTTCATTTTTCTGGCAATAAATAAATTTCGCGATAAAAAAAGTTCATTCTTTGAAACAATCCATTTGTTTCGAAGCGAGCTATTTTTTTGTTTTTTTATAAATTTGGAAATGCTGATCAGCAAAGCCATGCTGCATTGAAATAAGTAATAATCTGAAGAAGCATAATCTGGTAAATACACGATGTGGTAAGACTTTCCATTGAAGTGTCGATAACTTATCTTCTACTTTTGCAATGTGATCCAGCATTGTGTAACAAAATCACTTTGCGTTTTCTTCGAGCTATTATTCGTTTCTGATTTAAAGCATGATTCAAAACAATTCATTGTTGATAATGTTCAGCAGTGACTGTTTGATTCGGTTTCAGTATCTCATAATACACGACGTCTTTTATATCTCACTAAATACACAACAAAATCTTACTTCTTCCGTGGATGTTGCGTTTTGGAGTCGATGTCGATGGTTGGCCCCTAGACCTACCCACGATTTTTTATGCTTAGGATTATTGTAGTAGATCTATTTTTCATCACCAGTTATAATTTGATACAAAAACTGCTTTGTTTTGTGACAAGAAAGTAATGAAGTGCAAATGGTTAAATGATTTTTTGAATAGCCAATTTAGACATTTGATTAGCCAATTATTGTAGAACTTATTCGCCTTCTTTTTGAATCTTTCTCATTGCGTGTAAACGATCAGAAATGGTTGATTCACTTGATTTAATGCTTTAGGTAATTCTTCAAGCATTCAAGTTGAGTTTTCATTAACATTGTCAGCAATTCGGTATTTTTGAATTTTTTTGGCTGAACGTTTTGTCTTTCAGATCAAAACTACTTTTTCGACCTCCGTCCATCGTCGAAACCAATACTTACATGTTTTAACTGACAGAGCAGCCTCTGAATAAGTTCTGAGATGAATCAGTGAACTTCGGCAACCGTTTTTTTTAATCAAAACTATAAAGTAGTAAGCAATAAAGTAATAAAAATACTTTTTATCACGTTCCATTTTTAATTGCACGAAAAAGTGTGATTATGTTTATGAATGCACAGGACATGTATCAAATTATTTGTAGAAATATCCAAGCTTTGAGAAAACATATCAACTTTCAAAATATCTCTAGTAAATTTGTAGCTACAGCCATTTATAGTAAGCCCTCAAAACTAACCAGAACATCTAATATATCGAAAATTGACACATACCCTCTGTAAAGTTTTAATACTTTCAAAAGCCTGCTTAATATGATTTTTATGTTCTGAGATGATTTCGATGATCGTTGATTTTTTTGCGAAAACTTTTTTGTTGTAACCCCAAAAGAAATCAAGAGGCGTCAAGTCTGAGGAGCGTGGAGGCCATTTCATTACAGAACTTCCAATGCCAATCCATCGATATAAAGTGGTCAAGCAATTTCTAGCAAGCTTACTATGATTAGTTAGTATGAGCAAGTGCTCCGTCCTGTTGAAACCATATATGACGTCGTTGTTTATAATCGACATTTTCGTGGAGGTTTGGTTTATTTTTAAGGAATCGAAACGTCTGTTCAAATTTTTATTTAAAAAAATGTCCAACAACGTAATCGTCTATTATGCCTGTCCAGACATTAACAGACTATTGATGTTGAAAAATTGACAAATTAGGGTGAAATAATTTTTTTACTCCAAGATAATTATTTTTATTGTAAAGCTCATGAAAAAAAATTTAAGAAACATTTATATAACATTTAAATTGGATCATTTTAGTAGAAATTAAAAATAATTGAATATCAACGCGTACGGTAAAATATCGAAAATTTGAGCCTTTGCATTCCGACAACCCGTCGTACTAGAGCCATTTCCTTTGAAGAATTAAAAGAAGTATATTAGGACCATAATTTAGCAGACTTACAAGAAGATTGGAAAAAAAATTTGTTAGGCGGGCACGCTTGGCGAATTTTGCCTCAAATAAATAAATGATATAGATTTTTTTATTTTTTTTATTTTGTGAAGTACACTTTATGACATTACGTATAGAAAAGCACTTTGGATAAATGATTGTCACAGCTTCGTTAGGTGGCGCACACTCGAAATATCCAATTTGCGATGATATGTATTTTTTAGTTAGTTGACAAGTAGGAACACTGTTTCACAACGCGTAAAAATCGTTAGTTTATTATCAAAATGGTTGTTCCGTTTGTTAAGCATTTCGTGGGTTAGGTGAAGTTTACGTAATCGTTCCATTGAGAGAACAATTCGACGTTTAATTGAAAAATTTGAGGTCACTATCGCCAAACGGACAGCGCTTGTCAACAAAGTACACGTTCCAATGAAAACATAGCCGCCGTTTGTCAAAGTGTACGCGATAATCCGTCCCAATCAATTTCTCGCCGAGCAAGAATTGGGTCTTTCGTCGACTACAACTTGGCGGATTTTGCATCCGTGCTTTTTCGTACGCAATGTTATAAAGTGTACTTCAAAAGAAAAAGAAAAAACTTATACCATTTATACAACTTGTTTTATTTAAGTTAAAAAATAGGACATTTTTATTAAAAGACCCTATATATAGGTGACATAAGAACATTGATGATAAAAATGGAATTAATCATTACAGCCATCAAAATGAGTCTCAAAAATAATGAAAATTATTTTTAAAAAAGTTTTTTATTGAAATATTCAATGTAACATTATAATACAATGTAACATTGTCGCCTTCAAAGTATGTTTCAAAAAAGATATGTTGTTGCAAATTGCATTCTTTAAAAAACAACTGTGTTTTCTTTATGTCAATTGATCTATCTTATTACTCTGCGCATAAAAGTATTAAGATATAGTTATTAAAAAATGAATACGAGATATTTTATACTTTATGTCAAAATGTGTCAGAACAAAATATAAAATATCTCATAAACTGATTTTTCGATAACTTTACTTTAATAATTTTATATGCAAACTAATTAGAAGAAGCATATTATGTAAAAAAAAAATGACCTTTATGTGATATTGAAAAATCGATTTTTTTCTAAAATTGATTTTACTATTATTTGTTCTTTTTTAGATCATATAACTTTTGTCTGAAACAATTTTCTCTAAAATCTTTCTAAATACAATATTAACTGTCAAAAAAGAATGGGACACTCCGTATATTGCACATCAAGACAGACTGCTTGAATATATATTGTATTTAGATATTAATTACCAAAAGTAACAAAAAATTTTTAAACTTCTGGTAATTAATTTAATATTTTAATAATAAGAAGTTAATTATTTACGAAAAAATTGTTTATTTGCAGCTCCTAGAGGCACGCCACAATATGAGGAAGAACAGTTTTTATCCAAGGTATTTTTGTGGTTAGCGGTGATATTCATCTGTTGGCTGTTGATGGCATAACATTGTTTCTAAATCACATCAGTCTGCCTAACAATTTGTATTTTTTGTCTTATAATATCCTGTTGGTTTATAATAATTGCAACATTACATTGGTTTTTATTGTGGCTTTTAAAAAAAAAAGAAACGAAAATATAAATTCATTTGCGCGTATTCCAAAATTGTACAACTAAAGAAATAGTTTCTTCTCATTTTCGCTTTAGAAAAAAAGAAAATGTACGTCGGGTGTTTTGCCATGCAAAAGTTTTACACAGCTTTGTTGACATTTGTATATGAATGGCGTGGTTCTCCTACTTCTGATATTTTGATGTTATTCTTTTTTATGTACATATATATAAATATATTATCCATATAAAAAAAAAAACGCTATTCTATATAATCTGCTATTCTATATAAGATTCTATCAAGATTCTATATAAAATATCTAAAGTTTTAAATTATAAAAATATGTAATTTAAGTAAATACAAAGAAGGAAATATTAATGTATATTTAAGTGAATATAAAGAAGGAAATACTAATGTATATTATTAAAATAAATTGAAGTGATTGTATGAGAAACTGCAAATTTGAATAGTGTGTATATAATAAATAAATATATAATATACATATCCATACATCTGTATGTGCGTGTGCGCGTGGGTGAGCAAAAAATCAAACGGGTTAAGATTGCGGTCCCCTTGACGCTTCAAACGCTCATAGACATAGTAAAGATAGACCGAGCTGTATGTCTGGCATTGTTTAAAGGTGGCTCCGCGTGCAAGAGAGAGAGAGAGAGAGAGAGAGAGAGAGAGAAAAACACCTGATTCTGTCTTCTCTTTCTAACAGAAGAAAGTGGAGAAACATTAAGCGGGGGACATAGACATAGTGGGGGCATGTAAGAGTAAACGTAACATTTGATTTGACTGTCCCCCGCTAGTTCCCCCACTTTCTTCTGTTAGAGAGAGAAGACAGAATCAGGTGTTTTTCCTTCTCTCTTGCACGTCGGGCCAGGTTTCGCGCGACTTGCTCGGTTTATCTTTACTATGTCTATGCAAACGCTACAGAGCATCAATATAGCTGGTCCATTTAATCCTTTGCGGCATAGTGGTATTCCTATTATTCCTATATTACCACCTTTTTTAAAACACTTTTTTGCGATTTCAAAGTAATTTTTATTCTATTTAACTAGATTTTTTTGTAATTTTATGATCTTGACATGTTACAGAATCAAAAGTTCATGTGCAAATTGTTTACAATTTACAATTTTTGTCAATTTGTTTATATAAAGAAACAAATTCTGAAAAATAGCACCTTTTTTTAGAAAAAATTCATTATTGAGGAAACTTTTAAGCGTATCCTTACGATGATCCTTTCGATTGGTATATAGGGATTTTCGGAGTCGCTGATTACGAATCCATTGTCACATTTGCAAAATTCAAAATGACGGACACAAATGGCTGACCAGTTGACGAAAATTTCAGAATTTGAGGATAAAAAAATTCAGCTGTATTCTACGTAAAATTTAGAATAAAAAAAGCTATTGAGCAATTTTTCATAGAATGGCATTGTTTTCGAAAAAAATTATGAATATTATGAATATGAAAAATATGCATTCATGATTTTTTTATATGAAAAGGAAGCATTTTTACAAAAAATCTCCAAAGACCTTTTTTATTTCAAATTTTACGTAGAATACGGCGGTATTTTTTGTAACTTCAATTTCTAAAATTTTCGTCAACTGGTCCGCCATATTGGATCCGCTATTTCGAATTTTGCGAATCTAACGACAGATTCAGTGATCAGTGATCTCAAAAACCTTTTATACCGTATGTATTTTACAAAAATCAACTAAATTTTTTTGGCTTGATAGTCGAATGTTCTTCTGGAACTTTTATGATTTCAGATGTTCATGATTCTTTTTCTCGAAAAGTATGCATTTTTACAAAAAATCGCTACAGGCTTTTTTTATTTCAAATTATACGTAAAATACGTCAATATTTTTTTAAACCTCAAATTCTAGAATTTTTGTCAACTAGTCCGCCATATTGGATCCGCCATTTTAAATTTCACAAATATGACAACAGATTCGTGATCAGCGATCACAAAAACTTATAAAACTGTATCATTTCCAAAAAAGTTGTCCTCCAGAAAATGTATGCCGCAAAGGGTTGACGTTTCGGAATGCTCCCAACAATTTTGATTATGTCATCAATACGTCATCATTTTGCTCCTGTTTCTCTCCAACTGACTCACCTCGGGAGATGAGTTAGCGGGAGCGTTCCATGATATTTGGCAGGAAATTTCACGGAAATTTCATCAAGTCTAAGCGTTTTTGTTCGATTTGCTCGATTCAATTAACAATTAATAAAACAAAGATTGTGTTGTGTCAAACTATATTCCTATTCCAATCCAAGTGGTAATAATCTTAATTCTCATTAAAAAATAATATTACAAATTTGTGTTACATAATAATAGATAGATAGATATCTATTTACTTCAGCATACAAAAAAGCCAAGAAGGGAATTGATTTACAAATTTAACCTTAACTTCATTCATCCTTCCACTCATTCCTAATTGCTATACTTCATCTACATCTTTTCCGATTTCTTCTACATATCACCGATTACTGTCCCTACGTTCTCCTTCCTTCTTCTTAGCCTCCTCTCCTCTGAATTCCTATCTTTCTTTGTCCTCTCTAACTCTTCTTTTTCTTCCCATAGCCTTACTAAAAGCTCTCCTTTCTTATCATCCGAATCCTCATTCTATATCCATTTCCCTATTTCTTCTTGTTTACTCTCTCCTATCATATAAATTCTAATCCTCGCTTACCAGATCTTCCAGCTTACATTGTCAAGGAAGAGATTTGGTTTACATTTCTTTATAACCTGCATCTTTCCATTCCTCGTTGCATTTCTCTATAAATTAATTCCGTACTTCTAACTAATTCCAACCTTCTTTCTGTTATTTCTACGTATACTTTATATGCTGTGCACTAAAACGAGAGTCCTCTGTAGTTTCCTGACACTTTCAAATCTCCTCTATTTACTAGATCGTTCCTTTCCTGTATTCCTGCGTATTTCCACTTTTCCTTTGAAATTGCGTCTGTATCTTCTACTTTCCTGTTCTTCATTTTCCTCTTCACTATCTGATTTCCTCCCTTTTTGACTCTTCCTATCCTCTTCTTCAGATCCATATAATCCTTTTCCTCCATGTTCCCTTGATCCAATCTTTTCTCTTCGTGCAACTTCTATCCCATCAATTTTCGAACCTTCTTTTCTTTCTTCCTCTAATTTTCTTTCTCTTCAATACTCCTACTATCTTTTAAGCCATTGCTATTTTTTCTCTATTATCCTCTATTATTTTTGTCCAACTACCTGTTCCGACGGCTCTCTTTTTTCTTTATATTTCCTGATCCTCTTCTCTTTTCTCGTTATTATCTCCGTCACCTTGTCTTTTCGGTTTTCTTCCTCTTCTTCTCCTTTCTCTTCTGTATTTCTCTTCTTCCTTCCCCTTTGAACTCTCTCTTCTTTCTTCTTATCCTAATCCTCTTTCTCTTCAATGCTTCTTACCTACTCTAACGACTCAATTTTCTCTTTATATTTTCTAATTTTCTTCTCTTCCTAAGTTATTACTTCTTTCACCTTGCCTTTTCTGTTTTCTTCCTCTCCTTTTCCTTCCTCTTCTGAGTCTTCTTCTTCCTTCGTCTCGCTCTTCCTCTTCATCCAATTTATGCGATTCCTACCTCTTTTTCCTACATTGCCTTATCTTTTAACCTTCTTTCTATTCCTATTTCGCGTTTATACTTTCTAGTTTCCCTATTCTTAATCTAATATTAACATTCTCCTCTATTCCTTCCTCTCCTTTTTACCTTGTCATTTACCTCACCTTTTTGCTCCCGTTTCCTTCTTCACTAATCTGCTCTGTCGCCCTTCCTACTTACGTTTCTCTACCTTACCGACTTCTATTGCACTTCTCGCGCTTCCTACTCTTTCCCCTGCTTCGCTCGCTATTAACCTAAAACCTAAAACTTCACCTTCACGTTATTCACCTTTCCAAACTCCTTTATCTCCTCACTGCTATCTACGCCTCCATTTTCCTTTACTCTCTTCACTCTCCTCTCTCTTTTCAATCCCTCCCTCGCTCTCCTAACTACTTATTTATCTTTAAAACTTCGCTTTTCCATTCACTTCACTTTCTCCGCGACACTCACCCACCCACGCCATCTAATCAAGTCCTGTTATATAATAATATGTAAGTAGGATTCAATAGCCCACCGATTTAATATAAAATTTTCATATTGGAAGTCCAATAGAAAAATGAATATGATAAGAAATAAAAATGATAAGAAGAAATAGGCACCGACCAATGTGAGTGGAATGTATGTACTAACAGAATCCCATTTTTCAAAAAAATGTTTGAAATCTTAAAATGCATCAATTAAAAACAGAACAACTTTAATTCTTTTGATATTTATATTAAGTATCGTCATGAAAAGTTGGCTTTTTTGTTTAATGTCGAATATACTCGTCAAGTGATAAAAAATTCGTATTTGCTATTGAAGTAAAATTTAGCTAAAACAAAAAAACATTCGTAATTTTAACACATTTTAGAATACTTTAGGATAAAAAAACATACAAAGAAAAAAATTTACTTGAAAAAAAAAGAAATATGCAGCGAATAAAAGGTGCAGTATACTCGCTGCTTAAAAATAATTAAGCCACATAAGTAAACGTTCTTAAAATGAAATAAAACACTTAAATGGTTAATAGGAAAAATTCGAATGCTACATATCTTTGTATTCCTATTCAAGGATCTTCTTGTTCCATTTAATTCTTTTTAAAAAATAATAGTATCATGAAATATTACCTAACTGAAGTAACATGTATTTTTTTAAATATAATGATAATGCCTCCGTCAATTACATCAACTATGTATTAATGTTACGTCCAAACCCCGAAGGTTTCTTGTAAATTGGAAGGAAAGAGAAGGAGGGGGTATGAAAGGACATATTCAGGAACTATCTCTCGCAGGTACACGCATAGAGGCGTGTGCTGCTAATCGAACGCATTTTTATGGCTCCGGAATATGAGTCAATGTCCCGAAAAGACGCTATAATATCTTTTTCCATGAGCAGTGCGATCGTCGGTCCTAATTTCGAGTCAAGGAACTTAATTCTTTTAACTCAGGGCTTGACTACGTGCGATCCCCGAGGACAAAGAAAAGGTGAGGTCGTTATTTTTTAATTATAAGAATCGAGAACAATTTTTTCTAACATCTAAAGTTTATTTAATACAATAAAAATATAAATAATTATTGAGAAATACATTCTCAGAGATACACGGTTTTTACAAACATAAATTGCGTGCGTGCGTGCGTGCGTACGTGTTGTTCAGTCTTGGAGTTCATTTATAATATTTGTTGAAGGGGAAAAAAGATTGAAGAAAAATCTAATAGGGAAATACAAATATCATAGAAAGCTAAATGTCGGTCTTGCAGTATACACACGCGGCGGATCTTGGTGCCTAATTATAATTTGTGAATCTTTTTACATTTCCTGCTCATGCGAACTGCGCGCCGACAATTCGTCGGACTTGAAACACTGCACAACATCGGAAACAATCGACTCACATATTAAATTGATAAACAATTTAATAATTTTGATGCTAACAAGCATCTATTGTATCCCCCCTTTCCTGACAATCTGTAAAGAAATTATTTGTTTATTTCAAAATCGGTCCTAATCTCAAATATAGTGTGTTTATAATTGTTATTGCGAAGAATATCATCACAGCCTCGGTGGTCGAATTGGTAGGACGCTCGCACGGATTGCTTGAGATCCGGGTTCGAATCCCGGCTGAGGTGTTATTTTTCGCAATAATTTCTTTACAGATTGTCAGGAAAGGAGAGATACAATAGATGCTTGTTAGCATCAAAATTATTAAATTGTTTATCAATTTAATATGTGAGTCGATTATTTCCGATGTTGTGCACTGTGTTTCAAGTCCGAAGGAATTGTCGGCGCGCAGTTCGCATGAGCAGGAAATGTAAAAAGATTCACAAATTATAATTAGGCACTAAGATCCGCCGCAGTGTATACTGCAAGACCGACATTTAGCCTTCTATGATATTTGTATTTGTTTATTTCAAAGTCGGTCCTAATCTCAAATATAGTGTATCTAATAGGGATTTCATAGGGAGAATTTGGGAGAAACATGGGAATTATGTTCGAGTCGCGATAACATGCCTTATTTTGGTCAGATCGAAATCATCGGATCCGATTGTACAGGAACCGGAGGGAAAAGTACGTTGAAGAAATTAGGTGATCAATGTTTCGAGGGATTATAAGAATCATAATAATAATATTGTCGTGGACGAGAAGGAGGAATAGGGATTTCATCGACAATTTCCACGCTCGAAGTCGTAGAATTTGCGAGGGAGGTTGGACGAGGTGAGTTTTCGGGAAAGTGCACAGGAGAATAAGACAGAGAAGATACCGAAGGAGTGCTCGGCGGAGTGTCAAGACGTTTTTTTATTGTTAAGACGGAGTGAGGAGAGTTCTCTTGGTGGAAGTATGATTGAACGTGGAAATAAAGGAGGTTTATGTGGAGAGAGAGAGAGAAGGTGAATTAGCGGATTGAGGGACTGACTCGGTTGATTCGGGTGTAGCGAGTAAGTTTGTCGGATGTGAACATTTGTTATTGGCCGAGTCACGGAGGTACACCTGATATGTTTCGTTCAGAAGCCGACGCGCAAGCCGACGTCGGAGTCTTTTCGCCGCTTGTCGGCTAAAGTTCGAATTCGGCAACGGTCGATCGCTCACTACGCATTACCGCTAGAATTTAAATATCTACACTCTAGCCTCTTTAGCAAAGAGTGAAAGAAAAAAAAGGGGATGGATTTTAATTCTGATTCTACTGGATATTAACAAAAGGGAGGAAGTAGGCTGGGTGAATGGAAAAGAGTAAGAGGTCTGCCATATTAGTTAACCTCTAAGAGTTGGGAATAGAATCGAGTTCATTGGACATTAGCCATAAACTTGGGGGAAATGAAGATATAAAATCGAGTGTCAATAGAGCTAGTGGAACTCGGAAGAAAGTTCGCCAAGTTGGTGACTCTCTGCTTTGCGGATTAGAATTATAACAAGTTCATCGAATATTATCGATGAACTTGGGAGAAATAAGGATACAAGAGCAAGTTCAGTAGCAGAGCTAGTGAACTCGAAGGAAACATAGAGAGGATAGTTCAATAAATAATTGACAAAGAAAGGAAGAAGCCGAAAGGGAGAAATCCGTGAGTAAAACTGTTGCAGAATCCAAGAAATATAATAAAAAGGGGGAATTCGAGCCTTGAATAGTATGTGTACATATGTGTATACGGGGTGGGGAAAAAGTATGGAAACCCCTGGAAATTTCGCAAGGTAAGTGATAAAAAAAAATTATGAAGGTCAGATCTTCAGTAACTTTC
>JANQDE010000335.1:64651-87329 GCA_037157785.1 Cephalotes varians
TTGGTTTTCAATTGAAAGCAGTAATTTGAATTTCATCACCTACGCACCAACAACCGCGGAAGCTCACATAGGCAACTTTACACTCTTTAAGGATTTAATCTTGGAGCCAAGTACTTTTACTATTGTATTAAAAATATTAATAATTTATCAAATATTAATGTAAAGTATAACTAATTTACAGATATAATTTCGAATGTCTAAATATTTATGTTTGAAATTCGTATCTTCAAAATTAGTCAGCAATAAGAGTAATTAATATTCGTGAACAAAAATAGTTGTTATACGTATTATTCTAATGACCAATAGTATAATTTTCAAATTAAAGAACAAATTTTTATATAAGTGTGGATTAATCTAATCTTCTACATCTATCTAATTGTTCTACATCTCAGTATTCAAGTATTCATACATACACGAACTTTATTTTTATCCATTAGAATTAGGTCAATATTTATCATTTCTTTACGTTGGATTGAGAGCAAACTTTAATATTTATATAGTTACATAATCATATCACGATAAATATTGTATCCAGTTTAGAAATAAACAGAAAGAAGAGTGCTTAATATTTCTCATGAATTAATACAAGTATTTAAAGTTAAATTAAGACTTCTTTATTAACAAAAATCAAATAATAAAGACAAGATTAAGTAAAGCAATCAAATTAGAAATAAGAGCTCTCAATATAATAACAATTCAAATAATAAATTAATTAACGGGCTAATGCCTTACCAGGCAATCATTTAAGAATCCGCTGAAGATGACTTAAAGACAAGCGGAAACGTCCGGACATTAAGAATTTATGTAATTATTTGTAATAGATCATATTATACTAATATTGCGCTCCAAGAACTGCGTTGTCATTGCTCTCATTAGCCCGTTAATTTATTTATTATTGGAAAATCAAATAAGTTATTTAATCATAAATCGAAGTAAATAAATCAAGTTGAATTCAGAGAGACGAATGATTATCTTAATTCATTGATTTTGGATTCGCAGTTGTTCTTTCTGTTACATTAATAGAAAATACATTTTAAATATCATTAATATACTGGAATCTTTTCAGTTCTGTATAAATTCAGTACAAATATTAATGTTATTGTTAAACATAGACAAAAAGAATTATCAATTGATTAAAAATATTTCCACCAGTACTAAAATGAAAAAATCCATCGATATTAAATTACATCCGAAGGGTTTGATTATTCACTTCAGGGTTCGAACATTCAATTAAGATATTAAAAATTAAGCTAATAATTATAATCGAATGTGAATTTATATTCAAATCTTGAATAATTGTTATTGATAGTAGATAAGTATATAAAAGTAACTAATATTTCATCTACCATCGAACTTGTATCGTGGGAACTCACCAAAATTTCGTCTGTGCAAAAGATTATGTCTGGTACATCTTAGACCTTAAAATTCTTTTCAAAAATATTTTCCTTCATTGTTCTATAATTTTCCAGAAATTTCTAAAGTTTTATCCGTTTGTGATCAGTTTGGTCAAACTCGGATGAATGGTTCTTGCTTTCCTTCCAGAGCCGTTTAAATTTCCACAATGCCAATTTACTTCTGCCTTTTGAAAGATTTCGAGATAATGGAATTCCAATTCAAGAATTAGGATCAAGAAAACAACTGCTATGTAGCAATGAGTTATATCTAAGCCAAAATGGCCGAAAAAAATGAAAATGAAGAGCGCCTTCACTATACGCTAATACCGAACGTTGCTGACTGAATCCCGTTCTTAGCCTGAATCGAAATATGATCAAGCAGCTCCAAAGATTTTGAAAATAATGAGATGAAGTCCATATAATGGGATGAAAATGAGTCAGAGGAAGAAACCAGTGTGATTCATACTTCAAATTTAGAATTTTTGAAAGAAATTTAAATGGCGATAAATGGAAGTTTTAAGCAGAAACTCACTGACCATTGTTGTATACGAAATGTATAGAAAATTTATAAAGATATGTAAACAAGTTTATTTTTCTTATATCTTATGATAATCATATTTCTTTATAAATAAACATGCATTATAAGCCATTGAGTTTGTTTTTTAATACAAATCCTAATTTCTTGTATCAGTCTGTCAAACTGCTAGAAAACAGATAGACACAAATTAAAAAATTTGTTATCTTTAGAGTCTCGCTTTTATTGATATTATTCAAAATTTTAATCGCCAATTCTTTTTAGTAGCATGAAACGTGTTCTTTTAAAATCAAAATTTTTTTATCTCTATTAAATGAGAGCTATGATTTTTCAAGCAACTACAATAAAATGACGTTTTTCTTGGATTAAAACATAATTAATATTTTTAACGAATATCTTTCGATAATTTATTATGACTTTAGACTACTTCTGAGTAAAATGACATATTTTTTTAGTTCATTTACGATTGATTGAAAAAATTAATCATAATACGATAATTTTCTTGAGCACTATGATAAAAAGATTGAAAGAGGTCCAGTGTTGTAATCATATACACAAAAAATAAATATGAATATAGGGTTAAGGGGTACGGCCACGGTAGCGGGTATAAAATCATGTGCATATTTAACAATTTTTTTTTGTATAAAAAAGTAATTTATTTATAAAACTAATTACACATTTACTTTACATATCAAGCTGATAAAAATTTTTTTTTTTAAATACAAAATGGCCAACTACTGCTATTTGCTTTTATCTTTTTTTTAAGCGCTCCGCGGCGTGACATTTGGTATCCACAATTTTCGATCCAGAACAAAACAAAAAAATTCTCGTTAATCTACATAAGAATATCTTGAGAAGTACATATGGAATTTTTAAAATATTGATTTTTTCGAAAATGGTTGACATTTGAAGTTAACAGGTGAATTTCGTATAAAACTGTTCATAAAATGAAAAGTTTTTAATTAATCAAAAATTGCGTACGTACTTCTCTGTGAAATGCTATTAGAAAAATGATTTTGAAATTTGAAGTCAATCGGATAAAAATTGTCGAAGTTATTTGTCACGCCAATTAGAAAAAAGCTGTTTTGAGAAAAACGCGTTCAAAGTTTTACATATAACATATAAAACATATAAAAATTACATATTTTACATATAAAATTTTACATATAAAAATTTTTTTTCGCTATAAATCGAATAGTAACTTATTTTTATGATGATAAAACATCGTTTAAGCAATTAAAAAAAATCGATCTTTTGAAAATTCTACCGTAGCCATACCCCTTAACATAACAAATTGAGAATACATAAATACACAAACTAAATGAGTATATAAAAATATAATATAATACGAAGGATACTATTGTGGTAGGTCCTCGAAAATAAATTGTTTGACATCTGGCAGCCGGTTGAGTGAGCAACCACTACAGCTCTGAAAAATGAACAAAATTACAATAACATTAATAATGAACCAATCCATACGAGATGCAACTACAATCTCTCAATATGTGCAGTTTCATTCAAGTAGGATAGAACATGTTTCAATTATATGTAAAAAAATCAAATGCAACACGTTTTACTAAGTAATCACATTGTTTATATCATTGATTTAACACAAACATTACCTCAACTCTCGCAGATGCGTAATAACCATCCGCGGAATTCGCGGAAATAAAGCAAATTACTAATGTGAGTATAAAGAGATAACTAATTGTGGATACCATGTTTGTTATTTGATTGTGTAATGGGTAAATGTTTAGAATACGTCGGTCCACTTAAATTTTGATAAAAATACACTCAATCGATGCGTTTTCGCATAAAAATAAAGATTTGAGAAGAAAAAAGCGTCGCTCTGATCCACGAAGCAAGATATTAATCGTTAAAGTTGACGACTATTCAGGTTAAGAAACCTGTCATACCGACGTAATGTAGCGATGAGCACTAAAATATAATAATACTGGAACCATGGTATAAATACAAGGGTATGCTCTTGCGCACGCGACTAATCAAAATTATCAAAGTGTGACGTCACAGATAAGCGGTAAATTTAAAACTGTTGTTTCCAAACAGCTTATATTAGCAGCATTCTCATCAGCTACATTATTTTGATTTCAAGTTTGCAGTGGAAACTGTTTGTAATATCTAATATGCACAAAAGGAAAACCACATGGAAAAGACACTTCACGTGTTTCGAACAACATCAAACACTAGAAGCCGCCATTTAATTGTAGTCGAACTGTTTGGACGGTCTGATTGGCCGTGAGCGTGACGTCACACTTTGATGCGCAGTGGGTGAACACGGGATGAGCATACCCTTGTATTTATACCATGACTGGAACTGCACGGGCGCTAGTGTCGTGAAATGATAAAGAGGGTCTTAAGTGGTATCTCTGTTTCTTTCCAGCACAAAGCTACGATCCCCTCTATGATCCCGTATGATCTCCACTATCGTCTACCACGCATGCGTAGTATAGCTTAGAGAAGGCTAAAGATACCTCTTTCTCTCTTCTTCTTCTTGTTAGATGTAGCACATGATCCCAACTTGGAAACAGAATCAATAGGCCAGGGAATCAAAAAAGTTGTGATGGTGATGTCTTGGTATTGTATGTTTCCATCCAGGGAAAAGGAGCAAAAACCGGCGGATGTGCGGAGAAAACGAAAGTGGAGTCGAGGGGGGGAATCCCGGAGCAAAAGAGAGGGAGTAACGGAACAGCGGGAAATTCAAAACTAGATGAGGAGATTATTTGCTTTAACGCTTTGAGGGACACATTTTTTAAAAGAATCAATCACCAAGGTCAAAATGGTTCCTAAGGTTTTTGGGGTCGCTGATTATGATTCTGCAGTCAGAATTTCAAAATTCAAAATGGCGAATCCAAGATGGCAACTATTATTTTAAAATCATGTTTTTTCATTCAATTAGCATGAAACTTGATACAAAGGTTTTTGAGGTTGCTCATTAACGTCAAAATATTATTATGTTAAATCTAAGATGGCGTCTGTTTCCGAACGCTCAGCCACTTCGTCAATAAGTATTTTTTTTACTTACTTTTACTATAAACTCTCAAAATCATACTGTTTCATATATATATATATATATATATATATATATACACGTGAAAATAGTTTGATAATTTATTTACTTCAGCTTTACAACTGTTCGCCAAGAAGGGACTTGGTTTACAAATTTTTTACCTTAACCATTCATACCTCAGTTCACTCATACCTCCTACGCTATCACCTTACACTACCTAACCTAATATTGGATCTCCGACGTTCCTATGTTCTTCCTTATATTAACGCCATTTAACTTTCTCTCTTAACCTAAACCTAAACCTTCTTCTAGACCCTCTCTCCCCTCTCTCCCTCCGCCCTCGCTTCCCTTTTCTTTCTTTCTTTTCTTTTCCATAATCTTACTAAAGCCTCCCCTTTCTTCTCGTCTAAGTCCTCGCTCCAAACTTTCTTCCATATTTCGTCCCTATTCTCCCCCACATTCCTAAACCAATCCCTGGTTTCCACGCATTCCCTTATAAAATGCTCCATATTGTCCTTATCCTTACCACAAAAACTACATAATCTTTTATTCTCTTCCAGCCAGTACTTGTTCCACTCTTCTAAATTTCCACACCTCAACTTAACCAGCGCTCTTACTCCTTCCCCCATCTCTGTTTTCTCCAATATTTCTCTCCCCAAATATCTTGGAACTCCTCCCTCCACTAACAGCTCCCTATATCTACAGTTATATTTTGCATTAACCATTCTAATATTCCTTTCCTTCCTATCTCTCGCTCTTTCCCATTCTACAATCTTCCTTTCCCATCTGTCCCTATCCCCCGTTATCCTTTCCCCCTCCCCAACCCTTTCCATTTTCCTGCACCTTGCGTAAAACCTTCCTCTTTCTCTCCCATAAAGGTCCTCCTATCCCCTTTCCTCCTTTTCTTTCCAACACTCCTTAATTAACCTCCCTCTCCTCGTCCTGCATCTTTCCTCGAATCTCAAAGCTCTCCAATACTCCATCCTATCCTTAATTTCTCCATCCCTATCTCCCTATATATTATATATCTGGGTGTGCAGAAATCAATTTTGAACATCCATCTCACGTAGTCCATCATGATTTTCTCCAACTCCTCCCAATCGCATATCTCCACCCCATAACTTATCACACTTTGCACTAAATATTTAAACAGATCCCATCTTTTCATGAAATCATTTCTGCACACCTTTTCGCCTAGTCCCCAAACTTTTCTAACTGCCATCCTCCCTTTCCTAACCAGATCTTTTAAATGCTCCCTATAGTTACCCTCCCTATTTAATGTAAAACCCAGCTAGTTAAAGCATTACACCTCCTCAATTTCTCTCCCCTTCCATTTCCATACGTCTTTCCTTTCCCTCTTTTTCCTATTAAAAACCATTATTTTCGATTTCTCAACATTTAGCTCCAGCTTCGTTTCCTTCAGGAACCTCCCGAATGTCAACATTATATCCTCTAACGCTACTTTATTCCTTGCTAACAGTACAATATCATCCGCATAAGCTAATTCCCATATTCGCATATTCCCTACCTCAACTCCCCTTATCTTCTCTCCTATTCCTTAGCTCCTCGTTTATTCCTGCCATATACAGATTAAACAATATTGAACTCAGTACACACCCCTGCCTGACTCTTCTTCTTGTCACGAAGCTCTCCGTATATCCCTCCTCCGTTTTACCATCATCTCCGTGCTCTCGTAAATCATCTCCATTTTTCTTATCAATCCTTCCTCCAGATTCCTTCCCCTTAGTACCATCCACAAGATGTCTCTATCAACGTTATCGAAGGCAGCACAGAGATCCGTAAAAAAAGCATATAACCTATTCTCTCTCTCCTCCGTCCTCCCATCTTTCTGTGCTAAATGACTCAGTATGAAAATGTTATCCATCGTCGACTTCCCTTTCCTAAAGCCGGCTTTAGGAAGACTTTAGGAGTTCCGGTAAACCTTCTCTCTCTACTTGTTCCTCCAATCTCCGTCTAATTAATTCCGTGTATACCTTGTAAGCCGAGCACATCAGAGCGATCCCTCTATAATTACAAGGCACATTCGGATCTCCTCTCTTATAAATTGGGACAATTATACTTTCCCTCCAATCCTCTGATATTTGTTCTTCCTTCCATATCTGCCTCAGCATCTTTACCAAACCTCTCCATAGATCCTTGCCCGCATATTTCCATATCTCCATCGGTAACCCGTCGAACCTCGCAGCTTTATTCTTCTTCATCTTCCTTACCACTTCCCATATCTTCTTTTCCTGTAGCTCCTCGGTTTCTTGCTTACTCCATTCTCTTTGTTTTCTTCCTACCTCTACTTTCTCTTCTACTCCTCCTAGTAGGTTACTGAAGTGACTCTTCCATTCTGTTTTCTTAATGTTATTTCCTATGAACCTCCTCTTCCCCTCTTCTTGTTTATGTATCTCCATGCCTCTGCCTTTTTTCTTATGCTTTTTAACTTCTTTTCCTCCCTCTCTCTCTTTTCCTTCTGTTTCTCCGCCAGGAACTCTCTATACTTCTTCTTTACCTCTATAAATTTCTTCAGACTCGTCTTACCCTTCCTCCAAAGCTTGTATTCTCTCCGCACTCCTCTTTTCCTCCTCGAACATCCTCTATCCCACCAGTCCTTATATCCCTTTCTTCTTCTTATCTTAATCTTTCTCTTCTCCATTGCCCCTAGAGCCGCTTTTTTAATTCATTGCCAGTATTCCTCAATTGACCTCTCTTCTCCATCCCAAGTCGGTACCAGATTTTCTGACCTTTCCCTAAATCTCTCGATAGCCTCGTCCCATACTATCTTCTCTATATACTTTGCTCTCCTTGCTCGATCCTCTTCCCCCTAACCTCGTCCCCTCTTGGCTCATCCAAAACTTTGGCTCTCCCTTCCTTTCTCCCCTATTTCTTGCCGCGCCTTCACCCTTTTCTCCTGTGCTATCTCTTCCCTCTCTCCCCTTATTCTCCCTTCTTTTTCTATCTCTCCTCCTTTGTGTCCTCTTCTTTCTTCTTCATTCTCAGCCGCAGGGGCATGTGGTCTGAGTCCACCCTATCCTCTATCTTAAAATCTAATACCTTATTGTACGCCTTCTCGTTTACAATCACATAGTCAATAACCGAACTGCTTCTCGCTCCTACGTACGTGTATTCCCCTTCCCAATCTCCTTTACTCGTACCATTCAGCACATACCATCCTCTATTCTGTATCCAATCTATTAAGTTTCTACATCCATTTCCTACCGTTTTATCCTTCGACCTTCTCTCTATCCCTGCCTTTTTTATATTTCTCAGCTCTCCCGTTCTTAAGTTCAAATCCCCACCTATAATCACCAGACTATCTTCACTATTCTCTATCTCATCCAACCAGCCCGTCAGCCTCCGCTCTAGTTCCTTCCAATCCCATCTGTTGTACACCGAAATACGATAACCCATTTTTCTCCCGCCTCATGAATGCCTGCTAGCATCAATCCTTCCTCTCCCTTCCACCAGTCTTTCTCCCCCACATTTCCCCATCCCCATCTCTTCCCCAACATCTCTTCCTCCCTTTGCCTTTCCCTTCTTTCTCTCTTTCCGTGCCTCCATCATTTTCCATTCATGTGAATTTGGCAACCATTCCCTTAATTTTTCCCAACTCTTCCCATCCATCCATGTCTCCTCCAAACTCACAAAATAGTACTCTTTAACAAACTCCCAGAATTCTTCATCTTTACTTATCACCCCGCTACGTTCCAAAATATCATCTTCCTCCCTTCCTCTTTTATCATTACCTTCCCAGCTCCTCTTCCCCCTAACCTCGTCCCCTCTTGGCATCCAAAACTTTGACTCTCCCTTCCTTTCTCCCCTATTTCTTGCCGCGCCTTCACCCTTTCCTCCCGTGCTATCTCTTCCCTCTCTCCCCTTATTCTCCCTTCTTTTTCTATATCCTCCCATGTAATCCACCTATCCCTTATTTTGACTCTCCCTCTCCCTACCTTTATCTCTATTCCTTCGCTCCTTTTACCTCTCGCCCATCTGCTCAATTTCTCCTGCACTTTCCTATCCTCAAAACTCAGATCGTTTTCAATGAAAAGATTCTCCCCTTTTAGCTTATATTTGTTTTTCATGATTTCTTTTTTTCCTTCCTCACCTATAATTTTTGCCACGATGACTGGGCCGCTCTTTCTTACTTCTCCAACCTCGCAGACCACTCCTAATTTGTTATTTATTAATTCTTTCAACCACTCCTGTCTCTTCTTTCTCTCCCCTGCAATTACTTCCGACATTGTGACCCTTCTCAGTATTATATTACCCTTCCTTTCCTCCCTCTCTCTCTCAATCACCCATTTTCTAACCTTCTCCACTTCCTTGTTGCTCAGCCTATCCTCACTCCAGATTGTGCCCATACTCCCTACCCTACTTCCTTCCCTGCTCGGTCCCGACTCCCTCTCACCTCTTGATCTTCTCCCTGCACTCTCTTCACTCAAACTTTCCTCATCCTCCCCTCTTCTTTCCTTCAACCTTGTCACTATCTTCTTCAGTAGCTCGTCCTCTACCTCTTTAAGCCTCTTCTTTATCTCTTCCCATCTCTTCTCCCAGTCGCTATCCCTCTTCCTTATACTTTCTATATATTCATTTTCTACCCTAACTTTCTCAGTTCCTCTAACCTCTTATTAAGCCTTTCCTCTATTTCTTTCAATTCCTTCTTTATTACCTTACTAACCTCTGCCAAAATTTCTGTTTTCCGTTCCTGACCATCCTTGCCACTCTTCTCGCTCTCTACTCTAAATGTCACTCTCTTTTCTCCCACCTTTCCTTCCGTCACTAATCTGCTCTGCCGCCCCTCAGTTTTCAACCTCCCTTACCAATCGCCGCTCCACCACTTGGGCTTCCCGCGCTTTCGCCTTTCCTGCCCGCCATAACCTCCAATACTCGGGTCCCTTATCCTTTCCTCTATCTCCTACTCTACCTCCTCCCAAGTTTCGCCTCCACTTACCCTTATGCTCCTACCCTTCGAATCTCTAATCCCCCTCTCGCTCACTCTTTTACTATCTATCACTCGCTATTCTCTGCTTCTCACACCTCGTCACACTCACAATCACGCCCTCTAATCAAGTCTATACGTGAAAATAGTTAAAATAAATGAAAAAAATTATTAACAAGGTTATTCGGTTATTGGGTTATTGGGGTTATTCAAAATTCAAAAATTTTTTTTGAAAAAACCACCATGTCAAAAAATTTACAAAAAATATATATAATAGTACTAAGTATAGACAATATGTATAAAAATTTTCAGAGCTCTAGTTTTATCTGTTTACCGATAGCCAATTTTTTCCAGAAAAAATCGATTTTTTTCCAATTGATTGTTTATAACAATCAAAAAAATAAGTCAGTTGGCCTAATTTTTCGTAATAGTTGTATAACTAGTTATCTAAGAGTCTAAAAAATTGCCTTAATATAGGTTAAAGGAGTGAAATATCGAAGAAATGAAAAGAAAATAAAAGTAAAATAGATGGTAAATATATTTACCACCCCTCAAAGGGTTAAAGAAGAATGTCAGCAGGCGGCAGAGCTTGGGAGATGAATTTTTGAGAAAAGTAAAAAGATTCAGATAGTTTTGGGAGTTATTACGGTATAGATATGATAGTAAATTCCGGGATTTATTTCTGGTAAAAGGGCATCTGAAAACGATATGGTTGGCATCTTGGCGGGAGTCCCCACATGAGCAAGCGGAAAAGGCCACAATATTTTTTCTATGTAAACTATAATTAAGATTATAGTGGTTTGACTGGAGTCTACAAAGGGTAACAATCTGTTCTCTGGGAAGCGAAAGACGGAAGAACCAGGGTTTGGATAGGGTAGATTGAAAGAAGTAAGAGGAATGAAGGGTACCTTTAATAAGGAAGTCGTTCTTCAGGGAGGCTATAAATTTGGTCTTCATTTGTTGCAGAGCTCGAGCGAAAAAATCCGGGATTTTAAATTTAGGTTTTCTGCCATTATAGGCGGCCTGTTTAGCTAAGGAGTCCACGCGCTCATTTCCAGGGATGCCCTTATGGGAAGGAATCCATGCAAAGTGAATTGAGATGCCACTAGTGATCAGAGAATGGAACTTGTCCCTTATAAAAAGGATAAAGTAGTTAGATCCGGATTTCAAGGTAAGTGAGAAGCAGCCAAAACGCTTCTGGAGTCGGAGAAAATAGCTGCAGATGGGGGGGATCGAGGAGCTGTCAACAAGAATAAAAGCTTGATATATAGCCCAGGCTTCAGCCTGAGAGAAGACAGATCAGAAGGTATCAGAAGGGAGTTTGTGCTTTATAGCCAGGCCAAGGTCAAGTGAATACACAGCTGCACCCACGGCCGAATCTGCATTCCTCTTAGAGCCGTCAGTGTAGAGATCCCGTCATTAATGAAAGACAAAAAAAATTCCCTGAATTTACTGCGAAGTTCGGTGATGGAAATATTATCGGAGAGGTTTCTTTTATTTCTTTTATTTCTAGAAAAAGAGTTTGATATATCAAAGGAGACATATCGGGAGATGGGAAATAGGGCGGAATAATTATATGAGAAGAGAGAAGAGGTAACAGATCGGTGTATGGATTGGAGAGCGTGTTTTTGTAATATAAAAAGCTTGAGAGTAGGGACATTCTTCATCAATCAATTGAATGCGTTTCTTGCTTGTTGAGTGTTCCGATTCAATTTCACGCTGCAGGCTGCGGAGCACCAGGAATTTCTAGCAAAAGACTTGTAGACGAATCTGGAAGTAAGCAAAGCAAATCGATATTCCAAAGGGGGCTCACAAGACTCAGAGAGAAGAACAAATAACTAATAAAAAGGGGTAGATTTGCGAAATCTGAGAGCCGAGCGAATAATACGGAATTGTTGACGCTATATCTTTAGGAATAAAGATCGATTCTTAACTAAATTATATACTTGAGCTCCATATTCGATGGCTCCCCTGTAAACGGATCTGTAAATAGAAAGGAGAAAAGAGGGGTGAGCTCCTCACCAAACCCCGGAAAGAGAAGTAACTATATTAGCTATTCTAAATCCTTTAACAAGCAGCGACTTAAGATGAGCAGTATTCAATTTTCGATCAAGGATAACTCCAAGAAATTTGACTTGTTCTGCGACGGGAATCTGAGTTCCATCTATTGTGAAGGGGATGAAAGGATCCTCGATCTTTTGATTTCTAAAAAATATGATGGATTTGGATTTGCTCGGAGAAAGAGATAAGCCGAGGGAAGCAAGGAATTGGGAAATTGTTTCTAGAGAGAGAGAGAGAGAGAGGGGGAGTCTCTAGCAGCAGAAATATCTTCATTAGAGGAAAAAAGTACAATATCGTCCGCGTATTGAAGAATGTGAGACTCATTGTGTGTATGCCGGTCGACATTTTTTAAATAGATATTGAAGAGTAGAGGGTTAAGGATGGATCCCTGGGGGGTACCTTTATGAGAGATCCAAGGGCCGTCCAGGTTACCGTTCTGAACGACATATATAGAACGTTCAAGCAAGAGATTCTCGATGAACTTACAAAGGCAGGCCGGAAAGTCAAAATCATGGAGCTCTTGGATTAAAATATTAGAGATAATCCGATAATAATAATATTATCGAATGCCCCAGCGATGTCCAAAAAGACAGTAGAGGCTTTGTGAAGAAAGGCTGTATGGATACGATTGGTGAAAGTGATTAAATTATCAATACAAGAGCGGGATTTCGAAATCCCGATTAGAATTCCGGCAAGAGAAACTGAGTTTCAGTTGTCCATTGCAACCTTCGATACACTATTCTCTCAAAGACCTTAAGAAGGCAAAGAAGGAGGGCAATGGGACGATCACCCTTGCCATCAGACTTCGAGACCAAGGTGAGCACCGATGAGCGCCAGAAATGGAGGAAGAAACCTTGACTGTACAATTCAAGATTGTACAATTGAAGATGTCCAGAAGAATTGTGCGAAGATCGGGAGATAAGACTCGAATTATGGCATAATCGATTCTGTCGAGGCCAGGAGAAGATTTTCTCTTGGATGAGTCTATGGATGCGTCAAGTTCTGTAATAGTAAAAGGATCGTCAATCCAGATAAAAGGGCTCGTAGAAGAGTCCAAAGAATTGAGTTCATCCAATGGAGGGAAAAAAGAGTGTAGACAGGAAGGAGGACATAATTTGGAGAGCAGTAAGTTTTGTGATTCGACTCTGGATGTATGATCGAGAAGGGGGCTTTCTGCGGAAAAAGACTTGTTCTTATTGGGATTCCAAAACGTCACATGACCTCTCGCGATATATATAGCCAAATCGGGGAAAAATAATACAATCCTTATGGGAAAAAATCTGTTTTGATTTTTTTTACACTTTCAACGATTGAAATACGTTGAAAGTCCGTAAAAAACTCATTTTCGAGGCGATAACCGTATGTATACTATTTTCTTTTTAATCGGAATCATAAGTTAAAGCGTGGAACGTCATTTGGAGCACGGTTAACCTATACCAAGCTCTTGTTTGTTTACCTTTGGCAGTTCAGCTCTTATGTGTAAGTTAAATAAGAAATATGATTTATTGTGTAATATTTTTGTGAGTTTAATTTTATTCATGTTCATTAGCAATTGGTATATTGACGAAAAAGGTATGAGGTTCTTATCACATAAAAATAATAGTAATAAAAGCTGTTGCGCTTTGGGATGCAAGAGTTATGCTAAAAAGAATACAACCGTGCGTTTTCATACTCTACCAAAAGCTGGTAAAACGAAAATAGAAATTACGAATAAATTGAACAACAAAGAAATGATTGATAGAAGATTAGTTTGGATTAAATGTTTGAAAATTAGTAAAAATTTTAGCCAAGCTACGATTTGTTCGTTACACTTTACAAAGGAAGATTATTCTTTTTCTTGTAAGTGATTTAATTGATTTTGAAATTCATGGTGAGCGCAACAACTTTTATTACTATTATTTTTATGTGGTGAGAACCTCATACCTTTTTCGTCAATACCAATTGCTAATGAACATGAATAAAATTAAACTCACAAAAATATTACACAATAAATCATATTTCTTATTTAACTTACACATAAGAGCTGAACTGCCAAAGGTAAACAAACAAGAGCTTGGTATAGGTTAACCGTGCTCCAAATGACGTTCCACGCTTTAACTTATGATTCCGATTAAAAAGAAAATAGTATACATACGGTTATCGCCTCGAAAATGAGTTTTTTACGGACTTTCAACGTATTTCAATCGTTGAAAGTCTAAAAAAAATCAAAACAGATTTTTTCCCATAAGGATTGTATTATTTTTCCCCGATTTGGCTATATATATCGCGAGAGGTCACGTGACGTTTTGGAATCCCAATAAGCTCGAATAAATCTCCAGACGGTTGCCGTTGGAGAGTTCTCTTAGAGGAGAACTCTGAGCAAAGCTGTCTCCAGCCGCGCCTCTTTTTCTGTCTTAGAATATTTCTGCATTGCCCTGTTTAAAAGCTAACCAGTTATCCAAGGAGGGATCAGCCTTATATACCCGGAGCAGGGTGCGACGTTGATCAACAGCCTCCGCGCAGGTGAGATTTCACCAAGGAGAAGAAGATCTATTGTTTGAGACAGGCCTTTTCTTAGGAGATAAAATACCCGAAGGAAATAAGGAGAAGACAGTTTTTAAAAGAAAGGAGCAAAACAGATTATATTTGTGGAGCGGATGCAAGAGTGTAGAGGAGATCAGAGAGTGAAATTTGGGGGTATCGTTGAATAGTCTGCAGTAGAATGTGGAAAATTGTGAAAGGTTCAATCTATGGACGGAAAGAAAAGGAGTTGATTTTGGAGATAGAAATACTTATTGGATAGTGATCACTACCATAAAGGTCAGGGAGAGTGTTGGTCAAGGAGAGAAGTCGCAAGTCTCGGAAGAGATGGATAAATCAATAGTCGAACTTGAAGTACCTGAACTGAATAGGAACGTGGGAGCGCCGTCGTTCAAAATGATAAGGTTATGAGCGTCGCTTGAGAACAGCATCCCCCTGGCCGTCAATCTTGAGATCACCCCAGGCGTGATGGTGTGCGTTGAAATCATCAACAATGAGAGAGTATTTGTAAGGAGCAGTCGCTGTAAAAAATTTACTGTAGTAAGAGAAAGGTGTTTTAAAGTTAGGGTGACGATATAGATTTATAATTAGTAAGGGAGAGTCGAGCGAGCAAGGAAGAAGTACAGCGAAGATTTCAGTTGACGGGTGAGAGAGATAACTGAGGTCTAATAAAGAAAACCGAAAGTCCTTTTTAATGAAAATACAAAGGCCTCTGATGCCGAGATACGTCTGATCTTAAACAGTGAAATCCTGAGACGTTGAGATTAGAGGAGGAAAGGAGAAGGGATTCTTGAATGCAAATGATCTGGTAGCTATTAGCAAGAAATTGAATGTCTGAGAGGGAAGAGAGAGAGTTCCAGTGAAGGATCTGCAGAGGGGATCGCTGGCCTGCATTTACGGATGCTTGAGTAATGCATAAGACCTAGGAAAAGGAGATTGTGATTCCTGGGAGGAGATAAGAAGACCAGAATTCAATAGGGGATAGGGAACATCATGAACAGCAGCAGAGGTTAATGGGAACGAGCCCAATAAATCATAAAGATGGCGTAACATCTCGGAGTGGCTAGAAAGAAGTGGTGAATGTCGGCTAAGCAAGTGTCTGGGTGAGAAGATGGAACATTAAATTCTTGGGGAGAAGGTTGAGAGAGGGAGGAGGAAAGCCGAGTGATTTATTGTAGGGGAAGAGATGCGACCGTTTGGGTCGAGTAGGAGATCCCGGTGAGCTTTAGGATATGGATGTCTAGGAGCACTAGTGGGGGGGCCGGAGGTCAGGTTAGAACGAGGGACGAGTTGAGAATGATTATGAAATAGGTAGGATTTTTGGCTGCAGAAGAATAGGACTTAGAAATAAGCAAAAGGGGAGGGTCCTTGGAGATAGGCGGGTTAGAAAGAGGTGAAAATCTATTAGATAGAGAGATGTCAAAGTCTGAGGATGGAGAGGGGCGTTGACGAGGAAAATAAGGAAAGTTGTTAAAGTCGAACCTAGGATCCGGGGGATCCGAGGGGGAGAACCAGAAGAATAAGGAGGAGAAGAGCTGACCAACCTTAATGCTTCGACCAGAGAGATTTTCCGTGGTCGCCAATGAAAGAGCTGTCTTATGGTGCAGAACCTTGGGGCAATCATGCGATGGCCAAATGGTCTCCTCCACAATTGATGTCTTTTACTGGGGAATGCTTGGATGAACAGATCTCAGCAGCGGTATGCTGGGCCGCCACAATGAAGATATTTTGGTCGACCCTTACAGGTCTTACTAAGGTGGCCTACTCGAAAGCAGGAAAAACAAATCCTGGTTTTAGGGATGAAGGGAGAGACAGGGTACCTGCAATTGTAAAAATAAATAAAGCGGGGAAAAGATTGGCCTGCAAATTTAATGCATATGGTACGTGAAGGTACATACTGAAAGTCGTTTCCAGATTTGCCTGCGATTGAGACGATGTATTTCAAATATTCTATCTTCTGGGGGAAGAAATGGATTCTTTTAATATTTCGAGAGAAACGTCTTGAGGGATGTCTCTAACTATGCCCGAACGTAAGACGCGGTAAGAAGGGATGAAGGCTTTAAGGTTAGAAGCAATTAAAGAATTATTGTTGACTAACCTGTTAGCGGTTTCATATGAGTTTAGTTGTACGAGGACCTTGCCGAGACCCAACTTCCTTATTTTTAGTATTTCACGAGATATTTGGAATAGAATCCTACTGATGAAGGATTACTGGAAGAGGGTGAGGAGAAGATTCTAGTGTCGATTGGATCTGGACTATATAAGGTGGCTTGTCCTTGTTGTTGTAACGCAGGGACGGCAAGGATGGAGAAGGCAAGGTTGAGAGGGGCAGGCGAAGCCAAATCCGGTTACGAGGAATCCAGCGTGGATGGTTTGCCAGAGGTTTTCGAGACGATGGATGAAGATTTTTTGGAAGCCGAGGCAGGAGATGAGTCAGTCGTGATAGCGCGATTTGACAGAAATTTTTTTTGACCCGTTGTCTCTGAGACGCGCGGCGTAGTGATACAAGGCAAACTTGCAGCAAAGAAGATAACGCAATGATGATGGCATTGTCCGCCGAAGGGGAGATCCCCGGAACTGGATCTTCCGCATAGAGATATTAGAATAGAGGACAGAAAGTATACGGTTAGGCAGTAAGCGGGAGCGATATCGTGTGCGATAGAGAAGTTGCATTAGAGGCCCCGATTGTCTCTCTCGCACACTAGCGCTGATTGGCTGTCGAAATGTTTCGAAAACAAAGAAGGCAAACACAGCTAATCAGCACTAACGTGCGAGAGAAATAACTGGGGCCCTTATTGCTACTTCTCTCTCTCTAGCACGATATCGCAGATTCCGCCCCTTTCTGTCCTCTATTTTTATATCTCTATGATCTTTCGTTTCAAATTCCATGGGGGAATAGGGATTATCCGAGGGAGAGATTAAAGAAGTAGATTCAATGGCTGCGTTCAGCAGAGAAAGCAGCTTAGTAAGCGCTTTGCGCTGATTGGTTTATACTTTTAGATCTAAATTGAGATAGGACTATTCCTCTAGATCTGAAAATATAATCCAATCAGCACAAAGCGCTTACTAAGCTGCTTTCTCTGCTGAACGCAGAAATTGCTACATTACGTCGGTATGACAGATTTCCTAACCTGAATAGTCGTCAACTTTAACGATTAAATCTCGCTTCGCGAATCAGAGCACTCAGAGCGACGCTTTTTTCTTCTCAAACCTTAATTTTTACGCGAAAACGCATCGATTGAGTGTATTTTTACCAAAATTTAAGACTGACGTATTCTAAACATTTACCAAAAATGGATATTGCTAGCCCTACTCCTCAAGATTTGCAAACGAAACTTTACTTCCTAGTAGAACAGCTGCAGCACATGGCTGGAGAATTACCACCAAAGTATCAGATGCGATTACCATACGAGTTATTGTCTGGCTTGGCAAACTCATTGTTAAACGATACTATCTTTGAGATAGTGAAAGGTTTGATGGAGATACAGCACGTCACTGAAAAGCATCTCTTCCAACAGCGACTCCAGCTTTTGAATCAACAGAAAATAGAGTGTCAAGAAACATTGTCAGCAACAATGACAGATGAAGAGTTGACTTCGATAAAATTAGCACTGTACAAGAAACACAAGGAAGAGTTAAAGCAAATGGATACAAAATTAGTATTGCAGTTAGATCAAAAAGTAGCTGATCAGCAAAGTATATTGGAAAAAGCTGGAGTACCTGGATTCTATGTAACGAACAATCCAGTGGAAATTCAAGTGCAGATGAGGCTGTGTGACTTTATAATTAGACTCAGCAAAATGGATATACCAACTTAATCTAAATATAAAATTCTTTTGTATAATTTCTTTATTCAGTCATACTTATGGATAACAATTGTCTTATTATTATAATTAATATATTAAACACAGAGCCTGTTTTGTTTAACTTTCCGCATAAATCATCAACTGGAAAGATATGCACTGCCTTTCTGTACATTAACGATTTGAATAAAGTATTAAATTTGATAAAATATTATAATATTCTCTACTTCATACTTTTCATTCTCGAGGATATTGCCTAAATGAAATAGTTAATTTTTTGTATGCAAGGACTGACATGGCATTTAATATGTTAATATTTATAGTGATTATTTAACATTAAATTCTAAAAGTTAAATTTTGAAGACTGCAAAGATTTACATTATAAAAATGATTTATTTAAATCAAAATTTTTTTCTGTACAGTTTCATTTATTTAAAAAAATATCGCTAAAATTTACATTTATTAATTAAAATATACATAATGGATTGATGTATATTTATTTTCTTCCAAGTATAATTCCAAATTATTTCGAAGAATATTTCTAACAGTTAATTCACAAACCATACATATATACCTTCATTCATTCATATATAGCGTACATGMATCATATATGAATTATATCGAAGAAAAAAATAAATTTTTAACAAGAAAAATGAAACATATTTACATTTATGCACTACATTATGATACTAAAATTGATTATTCTTACAAAATAATGTAATAAAAAAGTTTTTTTAATGCTTAAACAAAAGAAATAACTTTCTTTCCTCTCTTTTCCTTCTTCCTCTTATATAATTATATCTACACATTGTTCATAAAGTAATTTTGCATCTCCAGAATAATTGCTTAGTTGTTCATTCAATTATATTTGCGTATTTTACAAAGAGAAAATTTTCAAAATTTGTACTAAATATGAATCAAATAATTGTAAAAAAAATAATTTACAGTTTTTATGAAATATGAAAGATCAAATAAAAAAGTTTTTAATGCAAAGGTAAATTATTTTTTAGATGGCTTTGTTAAATATAAATTTTCAATTATCATAAATATTCTGTAAAAGAAACGAAATAAGATGTTTTGTTGTTGTGTTGTCAGCAATATACTATTTCTAGTATATGTTAAATATATGTAATATAAACATATTAAATTATACATATATATATATATATATAGATATAGATATATATATACATTAAATGATTATAATAAATTTATTTAGCGTATACTATTGGTATTATTGTATATAGTATATACTAATATTATTGTATATAGTATATACTAATCATATATTAATATATTATTTGTATACAAAATGATTCATAAGATCAATATGAGAAATTATAATATTGATTATGATAAAGAAAAAAGTTTATATTATCTGATTTGGAATGATCTACCCTATACACTATTTTATCCAAATGTTGGCTGTGCGGATGAAACATCAGTGATTGATTTGGATCGAAGGGAATCGATCTCATCCGTTTTTGCAAAACATATACGATAAATGTCATCGAACGTTGAAGCAAAATGTACTTCCAAACCATCTGTGATATATTTAGGTAAGTCGTTGAAATCTTTCTTATTTTCCTCAGGTAAAATTATGCACTTAACATCGACCCGCTTCGCCTAAAAATAAAAGTGAAAATAAAAGTTTATTAATAAGTTGGAATGATACAAAATTATATTTATACTTACTGCAATAACTTTCTCTTTGATACCGCCGACAGGAAGTACTTTGCCCATAAGACTCAATTCGCCCGTCATTGCTACATCTTGCCTGATAGCTTGGTTTTTAGCTAAGGACAACAATGCAATAGCAATCGTCACACCTGCGCTAGGTCCATCTTTCGGAGTTGCACCTTCAGGCACATGTATATGTAAGTGAGAATCATATAGAAATGTATTCGAAGGATTCTCCTGTTTCAGGTAATTTCTAGCTACAGTCATCGCGATATGTATAGACTCTTTCATTACATCACCCAGATGACCAGTGACTTCGAAAGTACCCTCAGCCTTTTTACCACCTGTTGGTTTTCTGATGGTACTTTCTATGAATAGTGTGGATCCACCCATGGCAGTCCATGCCAGTCCCATTACAACGCCAGGAGGCGTTATTTCGTACATCCTATCGTGCGTGAATACAGGTTTGCCCACAAATTCCTGCAAGTTGTCCATGGTGACATTGACCTTATCGGCTTCCTTTTTGACAACTTTAAATGCCACTTTCCTGTGCACCTTCTCTATATGTTTCTGCAGACTTCTCACCCCTGATTCTCGGCAATAAGATTTGATTAATGCTGTGAGTGCATTGTCTTGTATGTTAATTTGTTCCTTGCTGAGACCAGATTCGATTCTAGCTTGTGGAACTAAATACTGTTTCGCAATAGCAAGTTTTTCTTCGGCAACATAACCGGACATGTCTATCATCTCCATACGATCTCTTAGGGGTTCCGGAATAGTGTCTATTACATTTGCTGTGCAAATGAATAATACTTTTGATAAATCTACTGGAACATCTAAATAGTGATCTAGGAAATTTGCATTCTGTTCTGGATCAAGCATCTCGAGAAGAGCAGATGCTGGATCTCCTTGATGTCCCCTGAAATATTATATTGTAAATGACATAAAAATTCAAAAGTATAAAAATGTCAAAAATTTTTAATTCTCTCAGACATTCTCTAAACGTTTTTAAATATTTTGTAGATATTTTCTATCTTAAGATAATATATATCTTGTTCCTATTTTTTGTACTCATTGTATATATATTTTTATATATAATGTTTATAAAGATTACATACTTGCCGATCTTGTCAACTTCGTCTATCAAAATCAATGGATTCTCAGTTTTGGTCTTTTTCAAGCATTGAATGACTTTGCCTGGCATGGCTCCCACATATGTTCTCCTGTGTCCTTTAATCTCTGCCACATCTGTCATTCCACCAACACTAAATCTGAAATATTCTCTATTTAAAGCACGAGAAATTGATTTAGCTATTGAGGTTTTGCCAACTCCAGGAGGTCCATAGAAACATAATATTTTTCCTTGTGTACTGCCTTTCAGTTGACTAACAGCAATAAATTCTATAATTAAAAGCATAATATATAATGAAAAACATTTATTATACTTAAATAATATCTATAAATATATTTGTGTACCAAGTATTCTTTTCTTTACATCATCCATTCCATAATGATCTTCATCTAAAATTTTGACAGCATCTTGAAGATTTAAATTCTCTGTACTTGTCACACCCCATGGCATGGATGTAAGCCAATCAAGATAATTTCTTGTAACACTGAGAGAAAAAATTTATATAAATCACTAACATATATATCATTAATACATAAATATTAAATATTATATTTGATACACACTTGAATTCACTACTATGACTTTCTAAAAAGGAAAGTTTATTCAATTCTTCTTCTAACACATCCATAACTGGTTTAGGAACTGTCTTTTGTCTTATTCTTTCCCTGTATTTTTCTTCTATTGCATCTTTGTCATCCTTTTCTAATCCTAATTCTTTCTTAATAACTTTTAATTGTTCATGAAGAATATATTTTCTATGTTGTTGTTTTACTTTCTCTTCAACTTCTCTACCAATTTTCTGTTGCAACTTACTTAATTCATATTCCTTTTTCAAAAGTGCAAGCGACAATCTCAATCTTTTTAGAATCTACATATATAAATATATATATGAATAGAATATTATTTTAATATTTTTCAGACATTTTATATGCATATATATATATATGCAAATTCTATACACACGATATAATGATGATATATTTACATCCATTTCTTCTAAAACTTGCTGCAATTCCTGTGCATCTGCTCCAGTTAAGGCAGCACCTAAATCACTAAGATAAACAGGATTATCCACAACTCTTTGTCCCTGATGCAGCATTTGTTGCAGAGATTCGCGATACAATGGATTCATGCTGATTATGTCTCGGATTGTTTTAATAAGTTCTTGTGTCAATGCCTGTTTAGAAAATATTTCTGATATTGTTATAGTTTCTCTAATAATAACAGGTACACTCAAAATTAATTATTTTCAAAATAATGCAGCTAATTTTCGTCTCACTGTCAAAATAAAAAAGGAACATAGAAAAACAAAATAAAGCTCAATAAAATAAACATTCTTTTGATTTATACATGATATAAAGACAAGGATATGCTTATGCGCAAGATGAATCACGTGACAGTCAAGCGACCAATCAGAATTGTCACCAAATTACGTCATTGTTTTGCGGTAGATTCAAATGTATTATTTATCAGTATATAGCGTTCCTTGCAATATTATAATTAAAATGTTTATTTGAAGAATAGAACGTGTCAAGTAATGTATTAATAGTACACATAATGTTATATTGAAATTATTATCA
>JANQDE010000336.1:0-19787 GCA_037157785.1 Cephalotes varians
CTTTTAATTATTTGTTAATTATTTATTTTATAAAATCCATTTAGCTCGTTCTGGTCGTGAAATTTATTATTTGCGTTTGCAAGTTTTTCGAGCGAAAATTATATTATTTTAATTATAAAATATTTAATTAAACATAATTATTATAAATATTAATACAATTTAAAAATATGATTAATTTTTTATTTCTTTTCAGTTATGGAAACCAATATTACACGTCAGCCGCTGACAATAGACTTCGAATATCTTCTAATTTCTTTTTATTTGTGTTGTTCTTTTATTTTCATTTATTTTTAACATTGAAAAAGAACGCCAATATATTAATAAGATGGCAAACACAACACACGCGCAACACACACACACACACACACACACACAACACATATACGCACACACAACACATACACGCACACACATTCACACGCACACAAGCATATTCACAGTGATAAATCACAAATTTTTATGTTGTAATGAATATTTGTTCATTATATTTTGTAGTACATATCTATCATATAACTACAATAAGAATAATAAAATATAATTAATAATAAAATTATATTACTTAAAGGAAATCTCTTCAATATAATAAAATATCTTTAAGAAAGAGAACTGCTTTCTTATTGTTTTTATGTTTTTATATGCAAATTATGTAAACTATTTTATATGTAAATTACTATGTTATTATTACTGTTATTATATATAATTATATATAATTAAGTGAAGAGCGAAAGAGAATTTTATAAATATACATAATGTCTCGGACTTATCATACCCATTAATAAACCGGATATATATATGTATCGACATATTCTTTATATAATTGTACATAAAACATGTCAATAATTATGTATAATTATATATAATTCTATATAATTTTATATAATTATATATGAAATATTTTTTCCCGTGAATTCCTAAGATCATTTCGAGACGAAAATCTTAATAATATGTCCTTTTTTAATGTATATAAAATGATATTATCAAATATATAAAATAATAACTATAAATAACGCTTCACTATATATGATTATTATAATTATAATTTGTTAATATATAATAAATGATACCCTAAGTTTTTGTAGTCAGTATTTTTTATGTACATATATTAAAGCATTATGCATAGTTGTCATTTTATATACAAGATAATACACATTAAGTATTAAGATTTTCGTTTCGAAATCATTTATCATTGACGAGTGTCACTGTAAATATGAGAGAATTTGTATAATTTTAAAATTTTTTATTTCTCTCTCTATTCGTAATGCATTTGCGTGTGCGAATGAAAGGAGAGGGAATTTTATATTTTACATTTATAATTATACACAGTATCCAAATTTTAGAGTGACACCTGTTAATGACAGATTCCTAAGATCATTTTGAGATATATTAAAAAAGGTCATATTAATTATTAAGATTTTCGTCTCGAAATGATCTCAGGAATTCTCAGGAAAAAATRTTTCATATATAAAATTATATAGGATTATATATAATTAAATATAATTGTTGACATGTTTTATATACAATTATATGAAGAATATGTCCATATATATGATTTTTTTTGCTTTTTCCTCGGTTTATTCATAGGTGTGATAAGTCCGAGACATTATGTATATTTATAAATTTCTCTTTCTCTCTTCAATTAATTAGATAATAACAGCAATAATAAATAGTAATTTACGTATAAAATAATTTACATATAATTTACATATAAAAAAACATAAAAACTAATGCAAGCAGATAAGAAAGCAGTTCTCTTTCTTACAAATATTTTATTATATTGAAAAGATTTGTTTTGAATAATATAATTTTATTATTAATTATATTTTATTATATCCTATTGTAGTAATATGATACATATATACTACAAAATATAATGAACAAATATTCATTACAACATAAAAATTTGTGATTTATCACTGTGAATATGCGTGCGTGTGTGTGAATGTGTGTGCGTGTGTGTGTGTGTGTGTTTTGCTATCTTATTAATATATTGGCGTTCTTTTTCAATGTTAAAAATGAAAATACATGAACAATAAAAATAAAGAGAAATGAAGATATTCGAAGTCTATTGAGCGTTGTCAGCGGCTGGCGTGTAATTTCGACTTCCATAACTGAAAAGAAACAAAAAATTAATCATATTTCTAAATTATATTAATATTTATAATAATTATGTTTAATGAAACATTTTATATTACTTTTTTCTTTGTTGGCCTCTTCTACCATAATAATAAGAAGCAGAAGAAAGTTGAAAGAGGAATTCCATAAACCGCTGCTGTTGCTTGCGGATTCCTGCCGCTGTACCCCTCGGATTTCGATCTGTACAATTAATAATAGAAATAATTAATAAACTGTAAATAAATATGTATATGGAAATAATTATTAAATATAGTTATGAATTATCATTTTTAATTTATTTTTTACACACACACACACACACACACACACACACACACACACACGCACGCACGCACGCACGCACGCACACGCGCATACGTGCACTATGCACGTAGTGTGGGCATGCGTATGTGAGTATGTGTGTGTATATGTATATGTGTGTGTGTGTGTGTGTATTCTTAATAGACTTAATATTATAAAAATTACTTGATTAAAATATTACATCGAGTATCGTAAGGTAGTTTTTTTTCATCCGCGGAATCATTAGCAGCAGAATGTTCGGTGGCAGAACGATCGCTAGCAGGCCGTTCTGCAGCAGGGCAATCAGCGGTAGAACGTTCGGCGGTAGGGCGTCTGACGGTAGAGTGTCTGGTGGCATAGCTTCCGGCTGCAGAGCGTCCGGCGGCAGGGCACTTGACAGCAGAACGATCTATAGCAGAGCGTCCGGCAGTAGAACGAATCAATAGGAGGGTGTTCAGCGGAAGAGCGTCTGGTAGGAGGTCGACCGGCGGCAAAGTGTCCAGCAGCATGACGATCGTCGTCATGATGAACGACAGCAGGGCCATCGACGACAGGACTATCTTTCTTTTGCGTGAAAATATTTGAAATGTATTCTTCGTCCACTCCATCTAAAATTTCATTAAACAACTTAATAACATTGTGATATCAATAGAAATATTATAACAATAATAATTGTAATAAAATATTAGAAACTTACCTCTTGTTCGTCATTACTTGTACTTTGATTCATTTTTGTGCACTTTTATTCGCGATAAGCGTCAACACTCGTGTTATTTGACTCCTGCATACAGGACGCAGCAAAACGGCTGTTTTTAACTTTTCTAAAATTTAGAATATCCTTTTTAAAAGCAAAACGTGATTAGCTATCGCGTTGCCATATTGCTGTTTTGCCGCGTCTTGTGTGCTGGGGCCAATTCTTTTTCGATTTAAGATTTAGGCACAAAGATTATCGTTTTCAACAAAGCCATAAATTGATGCACAATGGTTGACATAAATGTGTATCATATACGACATTTATATCGATCTTTATGCGACTCTGTTAGAAACACTTACGATAATCTTTCTGGTTTCACCGTAACCTTTTCGTTCTCGAATCTTGACACAATTTAATTATCTTTGTTTTGTTTCTCGATTAACTGTTGATCGATAATTTATGTGAATTGATTAACTCCGGTTTGACAATAGGTATCCGGGAAGAAATGTTTTATATATAATTATAAAGTATTATATAAAATTATATATGTATAATTATATATAATTTTTTTACATTTTATATATAATTGTATATATGTCCATATGCCTATAATTTTTTCCCGTGTGTAGTAAACCTTAAGAAATTGATCAATCATAGTCTGTTCTCGTCTCGCCGATAATCCGTTCGTGGGCGGTGGAGACAGAGATAAGGATCGGACGGAGAGAGGGCGAAATCGCTAAAAGTCCGCGTGGCCGTTCACACCTTTTATTAAATTAATCAACAATCACAGACACTTTCACCAGGCTAAGTGCGAACTATTGTCGCGAAGAATTACGACCGGTCGCAGTCGTGAGGAAAAGGTCCGTTCGCGCGCGCAAGGTTCTCGAAGCCTTTTAGCTAGAGTAGTTAATCGATTTCAAGCGTGCTCGCTTGTCGATCCTCGCAGGTCTAGAGCGAAGCAACCGCGCTCAGGAATTTGGTCGACGTGGCCCGCTTCCCCCCGGTGAGCTCCACGATTCACCCGAATGCCGGGGGAAATAAGCGCGCCAATTAGCGATTCGCACGTACAATATTGTGAGTTTTGCCTTCGTAGCAAGCAGAGAGTCAAGGCCGGATGGACCGGCTGAAGCGTAAACATAGTCGATTATTTTCTTTGAGTGCGGTCAAAAGCTCACTACAAATGTTTTGTAGTGTTAGATTGACCAATCAGAAATAAAGAATTTCATATATTGACAAATCAAATGGCGAGTTTTTGCAATACTATCTTTCAGATACAGGCTATATTCCAATATTCACTACAAGTAAATTGAAAATCTGTAATGTATATAACGTATATATCATAGATTTTCAGTACTGGCAGTGAATATCGGAATGCCAATACAGTAAACGCTAAAGTTATGTGATTAAACAGAAAGATCCAATCAATTTTTTCTTTTGAGTCAAAACTTAACTTTAGCGTTTACCATATCTAAAAAACGGTATTGCAATAACTCCTTAATGCTTCCAAGTATTTATAGCATCACGTTGATTATACCTTGTGCGTGCCTGCTGCGTGCGTGCATGCGTGCGTGCGTGCATGTGTAAATGGAGAGAAAGATTTTATATAAATATACAGAGCATCCCTCACCGTTACATCCGTTAATGGTAGATTCGTAAAAACATTTCGAAAATCTTAATACTTTATATATACTATCTTAATGTATATAAAATGACATTGTATTATGTATAAAGCCAGCGACACACGATGCTTGTTTTCTTGCTGGATTGCTTGCATTTTAATAAATTACTAGAAATTCTGCCTTTTATTTGGTGCAGTTTTAGTAGTTTATTAAAACGCAAGCAATCCAGCAGGAAAACAAGCATCGTGTGCCGTTGACTTAATACTATAAATGCTTGAAAGCATCTTTGATTCGTCAATTTGCAGAATTCATTCTTTTCATTGGTCAGTCTAATATTACAAAACATATATATTGAATTTTTGACCGCATTCGAATTAAAAGAGAATGTTCAATTATGATTGGTCAATTCCTCGCGGCTTTAGGTTTATTACATTTATTGTAAACCAGGGTTAATCCATCCACACACATAATCATCGATTGACATTCGACAGTTAATTGAGAACAATAAGACAGGAAGCATGTTTTGTATCGAGTTCCGCGAACATAAAGGTTAGGATTAGAACATAAAGATTATCGTAACTCTTTCACACAGAGTCGCACAAAGATCGACGTAAATCAAATATCGTTGACATGCTATTCATTTACAGTTCCTGTGTGCAGGAGCCAATTCTTTTTCAATTTAGGTTCTGAACACGAAGACTATCGTTGCTAACAAAGTTGTAAATTGACACACGTGGATTGATGTAAATGTATGTCAACGACATTTGATTTACATCGATCTTTTGCGACTCTGTCAGAAACAGTTACGATAATCTTTATATTTTGACTCTAACTTTTTTGTTCACGGAACTCGATATAAAACATGATATATCTCGTTTTGTTTTCGATTGACTGTTGATCGATAATTATATATGTAGCTGGATTAATCTACAATAGAGAAGTCTTAAACCATAATGAATTGACCAATCATAATCGATTATTCTTTTCAAATTCGAGTTCTTTTTAAATTTCAAATTCTTTTCAAAAGCTCACTACTTGTCCATATCGTTATCCGAATGCTAAATATCATCATAAACAATTGGAATGTATTAAAAAAAGAGACTTGGCCTGGTGTATAACTATGTAATTTACCCATAAATTAAATTCAATAGAAACAGCTAGCGATATCATTATCTAATTGTTATATTAAGTTATAATTTAAAAGTACTTAAAATAAAGAAGTAATTATTTAATAACAAATTCAAAGAAAGCATTTAATCGATATTGTCGTCCAATTTATTAAATATTGAGTTATGTACAATGAAATGCATAGGATAGAAATAGGAAGTAAACGAAACTTGAGCAAAGCATACTCTCTCGCTCGCTCGCTCTTTCGCTTTTTTTGTTTTCGCCCTCTTTCTTTCTTTTCTTTGGTTTTTTCTCTCTCGCTCTTTTACTTTCTTACTCACTCTTTCGCTCTCTCCCTCGCTCTTTCACTATCTCGCTCTCTCTCTTTCTCTCTCTCTCTCTTATCTCATTCCTACATGTAAGCGGAGACGATAGCGCCTCTTACGTCAGAATTTGCAACCGTACATGACACGAAAAGCAATGACGTTAATAATAATAAGAACGACGTTTCTTAAAAGTAAATTTATAGAATTGAAACTTTACATCAAAATATCTCCGTTTATAGAACACGTAGAGAAAAAATAAGAACACTTTTATTATATAATTCAAATCCAAGCTTTCGATTGCATCTATTCAAAACTTCATCAGTTCAGCTGTTATTGAGATTCGATAATCACGGCTGCTCGCAACTCGCGGGCTCGCGTAAAGATACACGGTCCAGTCTCGCGACGCTATACATATATAATAAACTTGTCGCGAGACACTACCGTGTCTCTTGATAATCGTTCTACCTTGCAGACCTTTAATGATTTTATGGGATTTCTCAGCTATTTTACCAAAAATGTTCATTCTTTCACTTGTTCTCAAGCGCCATTCCTCACATCGATACTTATACAGGGTGACCTATTTTAACTTAGACAGCCAAATAACTCGAAACATCGCGATTAAATAAAAAAATGTTTAAAACAAAAATTGTTGGATATGAAGGGGCTGATTGAACTATGACTTTGACAATGACTTTGACCTTCATTTTCAAGGTTATTTGAAGGCCTACTTTCAATTTTCAAATAGAAACCCATATTTTTGATCCCGGATTTTGAAAGAGTGTAAAATTTTACGTCCAGAACTTTCATGTTATGGGTCAAAGTTGRCCATAGAGGTCATTTCAAAGACAAATTCCTAATAAAATTTTATGCTACATATGTATTTTCTTGTTGTGATTCTTTAGATATTAGCATACCTTAYCTTCAAAATCGAAAATTAAACTTTCCATCTGATGGAGTTCCTCTAAGCATCCCTCCAAAATTTTGTCCATTTAGTGCCAATGTCACAAGTGTTTATGTATTTTTGTTAACATTTGTAATCTGATAAAAAATTCTGGTCAGTAAAATGGCAAATTATACGCCTACAGAAGTAGTCGATATTCTTGTAACCTTTGATGAATGTGGTAGAAATTACAGACTTACTGCCCATACTTATGCGGAGCGATTCCCAGATCGCCGACATCCTACTGCTCAACAAATTATTAACATTGAAAGGAGATATCGTAATTATCCACTTCATCGCGAAAGGCGAAGGAATAGACTTCATAATAATGATGACCCTAGATTGCTCGCAGTTTCGGCTATGGTTCATCAAAATCCCCATATTAGTACCCATCAAGTAGAACGAGAACTGGGAATCCCTCAAACTACGGCACACAGATTGTTACGATCAATCAATTACCATCTGTATGATATTACTCTGGTACAGGAATTAAGTGAGGCCGACTACGTACTCAGAGTACAATTTTGTAGATGGGCTCTTGAGATGTTAGATCAGAATCCAGATTTTTTCAGTAATGTTTGTTTCAGTGATGAAGCAACATTCATCAGCAATGGTAGTCTCAATAGGCATAATTGYCACTATTGGTCACCAGAAAATCCACATTGGTATCGTGAGGTGCTTAATCAACATCGTTGGAGTTTACACGTATAAGTAAGCATTTGCAATGGCCAAGTCATTGGMCCTCATTTTTTTGAACGTACAATTAATAGTCCAATGTATTTGGAATTCCTCGAAAATGATTTGCCAGCATACCTAGAGAATGTTCCCCTTGCAGTTAGACTAAATTTATGATACAACAAGATAGTGCTCCTGCTCATTATGCTCGTATTGTACGGATGTTTTTGAATCAAAGATTCCCAAATCCGTGGATAGGGCGGGGTGGACCAGTTCTGTGGCCTCCGAGATCACCGGATTTGAACCCCCTTGATTTCTTTTTATGGGGATACGTTAAAGATGCAGTGTATAGTGAAGCTCTAACGACAAGATTGAATATGATGGAAAGAATAAGAAGAACTTGTGAAGCGATAACTCCTTCAATGCTTGAAAATGTACAACGTAACTTTCGCCGTCGATTACTRTTATGCTTAGAAAATAATGGTGCACACTTTGAGCATCTCCTCCATGCGGAGAGAGCTGATAACAATGCAATCTTACCTTAACTGATTGGGTCACCACACGACCTTGCCATCACTGGCTGGGTCACCACACGACCTTGTCTTCACTGGCTGGGTCACATATCTTCCCTAGGGGCTGTAAGACCTTGTAGATGGTGGGAAGGCTTAAGCGCTGAACCAAGGTAGCTGTGGGGCAGGGTTTTGCATTATGTGACTGGTGGGTCATCTCTTCACCGAGCCAGTTCTGTGTTAGGCCCCTTGGTTGTCTAGGTAAGTGCGAACCAACAAACAGCCCAACTCACGCTAGGTCGATTTAGAGGAAATTACTTTTATCCCTAGCATAAAATTTTATTAAAAATCCCCACTTGACCTTGAAATGGTCATGAAAATATGGGTTCAAGGACATTGTCAGGGTCATGGTTTGGTMTCCMCTCGACATCCAACAATTTTTCTCACAAACACTATCCAGGAAAAATCAAGATTTTTTGGCTTTCTGCTTCAATTAGGATTTGTCTTTGAAATGACCTCTATGGTCAACTTTGACCCATAACATAAAAGTTCATCTGGACGTAAAATTTTGCGCTCTTTCAAAATCCGGGATMAAAAATATGGGTTTCTATTTGAAAATTGAAAGTAGACCTTCAAATAACCTTGAAAGTGAAGGTCAAGGTCATTGTCAATCATAGTTCAATCAGCCCCTTCATATCCAACAATTTTTGTTTTAAACATTTTTTTATTTAATCGCAATGTTTCGAGTTATTTGGCTGTCTAAGTTAAAATGGGTCACCCTGTATACTCTTACTCGTCGTTTTCCTTCTTCTTTTCGAATTTTTCGAGTTTTTATTTCACACATATTACAACCATATGTGCCATTGAAATTATGAATATTCTGTACTGTAGCTCTTGCTGGAGCATCAGCAACAATTAAAGAAGCTGTGACTTTACTTTTATATGTCAATCCCGTTCGAGGATGAATCCATGTTAATCCACCATTTCGAAAGTTAGATTCTAGTTGCAAGCACACAGGCAACAAATAGGAATTTATCTCTGGTTTTATATCACTATACCATATTGAAACGCAAAGTATAAAAAAATTACGAAGTATAGGTGACACTTCGGCTATCATAAAACTAACAGGCCATAAATTACTATTTGAACTTTTCTTGAGACAAGCTCCATCAGTGCTTAATATCAATGTTAAATCATATTGTCCTCTATTTGAATTAACTCGTTTATATTCAAAGCCATCTGTTATATCCGAAATTATGTTTTCATCTTTATTCTTCCTTGAATGTGCTTTATCTAAAATATCTGCCAGATTTTTCTGCTCAAATAAATATCGAATTTGATCTGTAATATTTAGTTCGAAAAATGGTACATTTCCATTATCTGAGTTACATGCAGTACATAAGATTGAGCTTAAGTATAAGCTATTCCACAGTAATATTTGCAAGTTTTACAGTAATAGTGTTTAAGTACTTCGCAAGGAGGAGCCAAATTTGATACATATTCAAATAATTTATATACAGTGGATGGCATTCTGTTTGGCTGTGGTAAAACATATTTTAAAACATTTAGATCATCTCGCAAACATGCTTTTGTTTTATTGTTCTTTACATAAGAACGTAAAATATACTTGATACACCTCAATACAACCTCATCTACTGTTTTCTTACTATTTCGAAAGATATATTCTTTAGTCATAGTTACAGTATCCAGACTGTAAAATTCCTGATCATTGTCATCATCATTCTCTATTTCCATATTAATATACATATCATTATAGTCTGAAAAGTTACTTTCTTCATYTTCAGGTACTACTGCATTTGAAATATTGACAGAAACATCTTCAGAATTTTTATATAGAACAAGTAACTGTAATGGAGTTATGTTAAMATCGTCAAAATGTTCATTTATTGTTCCAGTTTGTGATGATAAAAATGAATCAATAGTGCTTCCAAATGAAGAATTAGATTCAGTATCAGATGTAGCAGAATTACTGTAATCAGTCAGACCTAAAGTGGCTTCATAATTAAAAGCCTCACGTTTGGCCCACATCTGGTTCGATATGACATCTAAAAACAAATGCTTTAATATAACAGTGCAACTTTTTTTATTTCACTATGTTGAAAAAAATTATCAAGCTTACAAAAACATTCAATAAATGAACAATAACTGCAGTCTAATTATATTCTTACCGTTTGATCTTCATCATCAAGTTTTTGTCTCTTAGATGCAGATGAATCACAATAAAATTGCTTCATCCTGCAAAAAACATAAGATTGAATAAATATAAGATTATTAAATAAATGCTATCCATTCAGAATACATATACAAAAATGTTAGGGTGCTAACAAGTCAAGAAATATGAGCATTCTCATATTTCGTGCGTTTAGGAAGACACTATTTGCGCTATTTAGCTCATAAACAAATCTAAAATTTTCTCAATTTTGTACCGCGTATTAAAGTACGTACAATACATGGGCTGAGTTTTCTGTGCATGCTAGTGCATGAACACGATATCAATCTAACCCAAAATATTAAAATATTTAAAATGTATCATTTAAATCGCTAGTACAAAATTTTCTTAAACAAAAGGAGCGTTCTATTTACGTAACGTATAGATAAATGCGCGCATAYGCCTGAAACGGAAMGCATTTATCACAGCGATAGAATAAAAAAATATCAGATTATTCTTTTCATTCTTTCGCTATGATTAGTTCGCACGTTCCGCTCCACTATGAATTTCCGCACCGTGGGATATCGGCCTTACATTTTTTAAATATAGCTTTTTAGTAATTATTTAGAATTACTGCCTCACCTCGAATCTTGATGAAATTTGGCTTATTCGACGTTTTTGCGCGAAACGAAATAATCTGGCAGAAAAACGTGGCAGTCTGCCTCGCAGAGCGAGTTATTAATCGTTAGTTGACCATGTTTCAAGTTAGGAAACCTGCCGTACGACGTAATACAGCAACCGGCGACGTGAACCAACGTGAACGTGCGCTGTGGTTAAATGCGCATGTTCTATGACGACAGCACGTCAACACGGAGCGGCGCCATCACATGGGTAGCCAGAGCGTCCCTGTGTGTGTAAGTGGAGGGGGAAAATCCCGAGCACAGAATATATATAAGAGAAGTGCAAGCTCAATGTTAAATGATGGGAGACAAAGTCGATCGTCGCGCTCGCGGTGGTTAGGACATGAATTACAAGTACTATATATACGTCATACATACATAGATATACTTAAGAAAATTCTTCTCAGTGAGATGAATAATTGACCATGATTGATCAATTTCCTTAAATCTTAAGTCTTAAGTCTCATTGTAGACGCCGCTTTAACTGTAATAAATTAACAAAAGAAAAAATCCATTTTTTTAAATTTGCGGAAAATGCAAATTAAAAAAATGAATTTTAAGTTTCGTTGCCATTGCAGTGAAAAAAATACTTAAACGTATAAATAAAATTTAAGTGACTATAAATACTTATATACGTGAATGGGTAATTAATGCAAAAAGACGGCATTTCTGTCAGAAAATAATGTGTATTTTCAATTTTTTTTTTATATATCAATACATGCTCGATTTTTTAACAATCCATAAAAAGAATACACATTTGTAAATAAGACTATATGTATAACTTTATAAATAACTAAAACAAGAATGAATCAGTCTTATAGGACGAAATTGATAGTCCGGATTGCATTTCTCTAATTCTTTCGTAATTGCACTTAATACTTTGGTTTGAAACTGTCGTATTGTTGTACAGTCGTATATATTATACAACAACAATCTAAACCTTACAAATTATGTAACAAGAACAAACCAATCTTATAAATTAAACGAATTGTGCATACGTGCAACGAACATAAAACCAAAACTAATATTATAAATCAAAAAATAAAATAAATATTTTGATTAAAGAAATGAAAAAAAAAATAAATACTTTTTGCGCTGATAGTTGACATTGGTCCATAATAATCAGCTAAATATTAATATAATTATATTAATCTCTTTCGCGATTGCACCAGCCAAAAATACTCTGATTTAAAATTATGAAAGTAAAAGAAAAACTTAAACAAAATTAGTAGCGATAAAAAGTGAAATGTGACAAAAATTGTGATGGCCCATTTTTGTGGTTTCGTTTATTCATAAGAAACCAAAAGGAATATTTGAAAATACTGAAAAACAGCACGAATTGAAAATTCAACAAAGAATTCGATTATGCAGATTTGAACTGTTTCATTTTTTCATAGTGTCCGGAGGTTCGTTCTTTTGGTTTCTTATGATCTTTGACATACTTAAATATTAGAAACGTGACACCTTTATTAACAATTAATCGATCACATTTGTGCACTTCGCAGAATATACTATTATAATTCTCGTAAAAATCACCCTCAAAAGCGGACTCTAATTGCAACTTGTGGCCATTCGCATCTAAGAAACGGTACAGTCTGATGTGAAGATTTTGTACTAATGTAATGACCTGATCACTCGCATATGTTAATGAGTCAGTTGGTCCATATTCTTTGAACATTGTAAAAAGATGATGTTGTTCTTGTTGCGACGTGAATAAATCACTTCGGCAACGTTCACAATTTTCATCTGGAAGTTTAATTCTTTTAAGGATATAACCCGACACGTATGACAGGGGTAAACTTTCTCCAATATCCAGTTCTTCAAAATTCGTCCATTCAACAGAAGGTGACTCAACGTTTTCCAATGTTTCAATTTCATTGTGTTGTGCGTTTTCGGCCATTCTCAAAAAATGTCCAAAATTTTCTAAATTATTGCAATTATCATCTTCACAATTTGAAACTTTCGACACTGGCGCGACCAACTTATTTAAAACGACTGTTTTTAATGCGGCAGTGAACTGGTGACAGGTGGGATTGGAATTTTGAACGCCATGTTGTCGAATGGTACAAAATAAGTTTTCAAGCGGATCCTGATTTAAGTTTCTCAAAATTAAATAATGAAAACCAAGTTTCTGCAATTGTTCCCATAAATATATGGTAGCTCGAAGCGTTATTACCCAGCTTTTCACAAACGGATAAATATTTGTGATATCTTTTTCGTTCTTCAAATCGATCAGTTTCCACGTACTTATTTCAGATATTAATTTACTCCATAACTCGACATGAGGAGAGTCGTCTTTTAGCACGATTCTATACGTTTTATTATCATCGTTGTATTGCTTATGACCATTTAAAGAATCAAAGAGATCGTCAATTAATTGAGCGAATATTGCCGTATCTAATGCTGTAGAAGGCATAATTCCACAAGCTGTCATTGAATTAATTGCTGCAGCAACAGTCGCACTCAATTGCCGTGCAGCAATTTTCACTCTCATTTTTATAAAAGTATCTTTAAAATTAAAATCTTGTACTGTCAATTTGTGCAGTTGTTTAAATGGTCTAGTCTGGTCTATTTCGAAAGCTGTTTTTATATGTTCAAATTTTGCAATTTTATTATTTTCAAAAATAATTTTACATTTCAGTAACGCATTTCGCGTACATTTTAGTAAGTGAGGGACATCATAAATCGTTACTATTGTTTCATTATTGACAGTAAAAGTGTACGTAGTTGGGTCGACTTGATTTTCAGCACATAGCTCGGTAATAGCCCTTCTTTGGGTGGAACCCTGATCGCAAACTGTTGCTTTTACTATTATTCCAATTCCTTGTAGTTCAAAAATTAGATTCTTTATTATAATCTCAAGACTCTGACACGAAATTGTATATGCAGTAAAAAAATAAGCTATAACTTGCTTCCAAGATTTTCGTAAACCTCTTATCATAAAAACTAAAGCATGGTTTGCTGGTTTGTTTGTCCGACCTAACTGTCCTAGATCTTCGTAACCGATTATTTTTTGTTTATGAGCTTCATAATAAAAGCCACTGTCTAAAGATACTTCATCAAATAGCAATGCACAATATCGGTCCAATGGATTCATTTCATCGCTTTTAATTTTCAATTGCTGCAGTAATAATTTGTTAACTCCAGGATCAAAAGGAACCTTTGAAAGAATACTCTGTAACGTACGAATACATGGTAACTGAAAGTACATGGACAGATATCTATATACTCGTGGACTGCGCTTGTAAAGTGATAAGGCAAAAATCTTATCTTCTTCTGTCCATCTTCTTCCAGAACGTATCCGATCTACGTTTCGTAGTTGAGAATCAATGAAATTTTTCGTTACATCATTCAGTCGGGTTTCTATGCATTTGAAAACTTCGCGATTATAGCACTTTTTCAATTCTTTCAAAGTATCCCTTTTGTTTTGTAGTTGTGTTTTAAGTTTACACATTTGTTTAACAACTTTTCGATGAACTTTGTACATACGATTCTCACGCGGCGTCATTTCCTTTGAGGATACTCCTGCTTCTGATAAAAAACCCAATTTTCTTTTTTTTTGTGCTGTTGATGCAATTGAAATAATATTATTATCTATTATTTCATTATTATTATTATTATCATTGTTGTTATTATTTTCTGTATCGTCGATAATATTATTGTGTATACAATGTAACGGGTCACAGTTTTCTTTGTCTAATTTTGAACAGCTATGAGAATTAACATTTTTAACGTTTCCAATATTTTCGCATAAATTCTTTGTTACGTTAATGTTAGTGAGAGTATCTTCTGTGTCATTATTAACGGTACTGGAATTTCCATCGATCGTTACAATTGATGTAGAGATTGCATTTATATTATGAATAAAAGGTGATTCAACAACAGAGTTTAATGGTTGCAAACAGTTCGTATTATCTGGGTCGTTTTCAAAAGGAGGAGAGACCTGTATTGGAATCAAATTTGATTCAGTTACTAAGTGTGACGGAACCGCGAAAGGATTTAAAGCGTGGCTTGTAAAATTGACGAAATCCGTTTGCTGAAAATGATCTTCGCATACGAACTTATTACAACAATTTTGTGTAATAATATCACAAATACTTTTCCATTTTATCAAAACAGCTGGGTTTCTCGGAAATCTATAGAAATGCTTGTTTTTTATCTTTTCACCTTTGCACTAATAGTACCCATTGCTGCATCCCGGAAATCGGCAAGAAAATTTAATTTGAGGAGCCATTAAAAAAAGTGACTATAAAACTGTAAACTATTTGTATGTGAGAGATCAGGTCATGATTAGTATAAAATTTACTAATACATACGTACGCAGCTAATTATCACAATAAATTTATATCACAGTCTTGTCTTTTTAATCTCCCATCGATGTCGCATTCATATTGGTGATAACCTGCCAACCAATCATATGTCACTCCATGTTTCTTATTTAAGTTCCTACGAAACAAAACATGCGTAAAAAATCACCTTCACTCATCGATGAATTTTGAATAATAATTAATATTTCTTATTTCGTGAACATTATCTCGGCATCTCCAAAAACTCACCGTCATAACCTCACTTTTGCCCTTTCTCTCTCGTTTCTGTGACTTTTTCACGGTGAATACTCGTTTTTCGAAAATCGAGTAAGTTTGCGAATTACTGCAGTATTTTAGTCGCCGTTTCATGTGATTTGAATCCGAAGATTTTCTTCTCATTACTAAACTTATATATATTCTGTGAATGAAACTAACTGAAAACGTCACAAGAGAGAAAAATCTAAGTCGGTCGATTTCGATTTCGATCGATACTCGATCTTGAATTCGACTCGCTGGCTGCGCGCGCATATATTTCGCCCCGTTTTCGTTAGGAAGCGTGCCGCCAACTTTCCGACCTTAGCTGCAGTCCCATGATCCCGAGCGTGCCCGGACCAGAGGTGCGCATTGGAGCCCGCGCACGTTCGAGATTTACCCATTCCACTCACGCACACCGAAATGCTCTGGCTATCCGTGTGGGTAAATCTCGAGCGTGCGCGGGCTCCAATGCGCACTTCTGGACAGTGTCGTTATGGCCGTTACGGGTATTAATGTGAAACGATTGAACGAGAACGACGAGAAAATACGATTAAGTCCCAAAAGACAAAGAAAATTTCTGGTGTAACAATGTTTTTATTACATTGTGATGATGATGATTTACTCGTAATTTGCAGTGAATCGAAGGTTATCTTCCAAGACGAAGTTAAAAAAGGAGACATAATGCCATTTCTTTATAGCGGAAAAGAATATTTGGGAACAATAATCGAGCGTTCAGGTAAGTCTAAGCAATGGCTGCGTTAATAGAAAAAGTAGTTTAGTTACCGATTTGCGCTGCGTTGTTAGTAGCTTTGCAATTTTTATAAAATTTCCTGTTGAACGATGCAAACGGTTTATGCTTTCTCAACACATTGCTAAGCGGACGCTATTTTTTCTAGCATACTTTTGATACACTGGGCTGCTTAGCAAACATGTTAGGAAAATAGTTAGGAAACCGCTAAGTGTCGTTCAAAAGAAAATCTTACAAGAATTGCAAAATTGTTAGCAGTGCAGCGGAAAGCACTCTCTAAGCTACTTTTTCTGTTGAATACAGTCAACGTGTACTTTTCTCTTGTTTTATGACACTAAAAGTTTTATTGAGTATCAAAATGAGATTTCTTTAAAAGTGCTAAGAGATTTACGGAAAATGAATTACAAAGCTGCAAAATAGATTGTTAAAATTATATTGTTAACAATCTGTTTTGCAACTTTGTAATTCATTTTCCGTAAATCTCTTAACACTTTTAAAGAAATGTCATTTTGATACTTAATAAAACTTTTAGTGTCATAAAACAAGAAAAAAGTACACCTTGGCTGTATTCAACAGAAAGAGTAGCTTAGAGAGTGCTTTCCGCTGCACTGCTAACAACTTTGCAACTCTTGTAAGATTTTCTTTGACACTTAGCGGTTTCCTAACTATTTTCCTAACATGTTTGCTAAACAGCCCAGTGTATCAAAAGTATGCTAGAAAAAATAACTACCGTTTAATAACGTGCTGAAAAAGCATAAACCGTTGGCATCGTTCAACAGGAAATTTTGGCAGTTGGCCGTTGGCAACTATTATGTACCTTCTGCGAGACGAGATTTTGTTCACAGGTGGCACATTCCTTGAAATGTTTCAGAAAATGAAAAAGAATTAGAAGATCTACGTCAAAAAATGCGCATAGAAAAACAAAAATTGATGTAGCCGGCTGGGATATCATCATTGCAGCAGCTGATTGATGGTAAAAGAAATCGTATACAAAATCGTAAATATAAGGATTGTGCTGTGCCATCTGTATCTAAACGTAATACACATAATCAACAGAATATGGGGAAAAAATTTGTAAGTTTATTAATTTTTTTATTTAATAATATTTTATCTTGTAATTGTAAATATATATATTTAAAGATATACTTAACAGTTAAAAGATATTACATGAAACTTATTAATTTTCTAGAAAAAATTATCCAAATTTGATAAAGTTTCTAATGCAAGAAATGCAAAAAATACTCAATTGAGTGGGCTATTACATGGAGATTCTGCGGATGAATCATCTTCAACTACATCCTCTGAATATTATGAACAAAAACTCGTCTCGCAGAAGGTACGTAATAGTTGCATTGTTGAAATTTAATAATCTATTTTGCAGCTTTGTAATTTATTTTTTTGTAGAAAAAAACATGAAAAATTTGAAAGTAAACATAACTCATTAAAGTATGAAATTGTTAATGAAGTCCAAAGAAGTCCAAATAAAGAAGACCTACAGAAAATGTTGCAAGAGGCTTTAACAACGATTGCAGACCTAAATAAGAAGATTGCAAGAACTGAAAGTAACACACAAAGCGATAAAATGTTTTTATACTTTCATTTTTTAATAATTTTAATATGCAACCTATATTGTATCAAGATGCATTAATATTCAATCTGATTTCGGAGTTGGTATCATGTCCTTCATGGATTTATTTTCGACGTTTCGTGAATATTTTAGTTTACTTCTTCAGAATAAAGAACGATCTGAAACACTTAAGTTATTCCTCATTCATGAAGGGTGCCAACTCCGAAACTAGATTGAATGTTTGTCCATACGAGAGCATAAAATATCATATTAATGTTTCTTAAACATTGCAATTCATCCTATCAGGGTAAGAAACATGATATTGAATCTAATGAAATTGTAATGTTCATGAAGCATTGATAATACATCTTAATCTGATAGAAACCTGAAAAACTATAATTATAAAACACAATCAGTAATAATACAGCTTATATATATTTTTTAATATAGATGTTACTCCAACTAAACATTTTACAAATGTTACTGCTTCTTTAAAAACCTCCACTGAACTAGCAACTTCCACAAGAAATAATTCTATCGAAAATTTATCACAACAAAGTGATGTATCATATATAACACCAATTTCTGAAACAATTCTAGGTAACATAAAATAAGAAGTCATTTTTGTAAATGAAATATATTAAATATGAGAGAGTTCCGTTAATACACATCCCGATAGCACACTATTTACATCGGCCGGTGCATAGAGATTTTTTGCTGGCTTATCAATCAGAAAATTTTATATTAAATTAACCAATCGGCGATGTGGGCTATCGGATCCTACTCTTAAATATTTTTAATGTGGTTTCTATTTTATAGATGTGGAGACATCCCATGATTTAATTAATGAAATAAGATGTACTATACCAAGCAACCAAGATCTTGAAAAAAATGGTATTATTCTGTTTCTCAAAATTTTAATTTTTTTTTGCTTTCTTTATTTCTTTTAAGAAGTGCTTATTTTTATTTTCTCACAGTAAACACACCTAAGAAAAATAAATTGCAGACACAAAATTCGTATCCAGGAGAGGATATCCGACATGTGGAACAGCTGTATGGAAAAGATTGGTCTGATGACACTGTAAGAATTTATAGTATATCTCATAGAATCACTTCTATAGTATAATCTACTAATACAAGCTTCTTGTGTGCGCTTTATAATTTTTGCTTCCAACTATAACCGAGTTCAGATTTTTCTTTTCTTGCTTTTTTTACACACGGCATCAATTTTCGATAATGTCAATTTTTAAACAATAAAGAATCTTCTAATTTTTCAGATGGTTATGCTCCGGGACGAAGTTTATTGTCGCCAATCGGTACTTTGTGAAGCTCTTGGGGCTTCTTCGAAAGCATCACATTTAGTCAGACGTCTTCCATTAGGAGTTTTTAAGAAAGATGACATCTATCACGGGACAGGCACCACGTGCTGCTGGTCGTGAACAGAATGCTTCAAAGCAATTACTTTCATTAGATAACAAAGTTAAGGTTGCGATAATAAGTGAGTTTTCTCTCTTAAACACATTACTATTTGAAATTCATGATAAATATACAGGGTCATCGAAAAGTATCGGACCCCCCTAATATCCTCAGTTAAAATGCATTTTGGAGAAAATGTCCAATAGTTGCAAAGTTGTATGGTTTCAAGCGAGGAGTAAGATGATGACCTTGACTTTGATCTTGACTATGTCCTTTAAGGTACTTTCAAGATCAACCTTATTTTTTTAAATGGAACCCCCTACATTTTATTGCATATTTTTATAGCTTATCTCGAGAGCTTT
>JANQDE010000336.1:52075-66457 GCA_037157785.1 Cephalotes varians
CACAGCGACCGGTGCCTAGAGGCTTTCCACTGTTCAAGCGCTGTGAATGGCTCGTGTTCAATTGATTCGTGTCCAAACGGAGGCTACCCATTATAATTACAAACGCAGAACACATRTTCATACATAGGATGTCGAGAAATTGCATATTGTTCAGTAGATTTCTTTCCTTTCTAACTTTTTATCAAACAACGACCCCCACCTAAAACCTTCATATTATTACTCGGGACAATGACCTTGACAATATATGTAAAAATTATTCAAATCGGAAGTGGCTCCCCTATTCTAAATAATTACCAAACAAAACAATATTGATGAAACTAATCGATCGATTGTAAAATAAGAGAATTTTATGTGGTTTCTACATTCTTAAGAATCGAAAAGTAAGAAATAGAAAGAAGGACAGACACTTTCATTGTAATTCGTCTTTCCCAATCATAACATCTGCATTTTGTAGTTTATTTTTTTGTATATAATCATTCATCATCAAGTTTTGCAGATATCTGATATACGCTGTAAAAAACATTGATATGATGAGCAATAGTGTTAGACGCACGCAAGCAAGAACACATACACACGCGCGCGCGCGCATACACATTCATTCACTCAGTCATTCAATCATTCATTTGCTCCTTCATTCATTTACACATACGCACATAATTATGTAAATATATTGGTACTAAAGATATCTATACACAAATAATGTGTGTGAACTCGCGATCTAGATTTAATTCCCTGAAGTATAATCGGTACTTATAGCTTGAATGTATTAGGCGTGGTAGGTTCAATCGGATTCAACCGTATATTCTTCTTTTTGTTAGACAAAAATGTTGTGCCTCTGTGTGAGGCACAGGATTTCTTTTTGGGGATTCTTGCCGGATTAAAGATTGGAAGACCAGAGGATCGTCGTAGTTTATTTTGTTTTCTTAGTTTATTTTAATAAAGTTATATTACAACATAACAGTCATCGTTTTATTCTTGCTTCACGTAACTCGATATTACTCGCACTTCACCGGCCCGTCGCGCAATGGCCTAGGCGTAGCGGTATCGAGCGTCTCGGATTTCGGAGATAATATAGCAGCGGAGATGGTCACTCGCATGCTCGCATACTTGCGCGAAACTTGGCGACAGCCTTACGTGTATTTCTGATTTTGGACTGCCCGCCTTGCGTTGGCGGTTCTTCCTTTTAAACCCTGTATTTCGGGTGATTGATCGGCCCGGGCGGTCGTCGTCCCGGTGCTGATTAAGGAAATCGGAGGTTTATTGCAAAGATGTCAGTTCAAAGTGCAAGCGAAGACTTTATAACTGAAGTTTTAGCTTGCACTTTCGCAATCGCCTTCGTAAGGATCGTCTTAGAAAAATCTTCTGCTTTCGCAGTGGCCTTCGCGCGGTCGCTAATTCTTGCTGCATGGACATTTCGGTTGCCATGCGATTCACTTACTTTAATATTTAATATTTAATACTTATGTAGCCTTTCGGGCTATAACAATAGAAAGAGGGGGGAACAATTTGAATTTTTTGGATGTAATGATTATTAACAACAATAACGTTTTAGAGTTCGACTGGTATAAAAAACCAATATTCTCGGGCAGGTTTCTTAATTTTCTCTCAAAACATCACGTCTTCACGAAAGAGAGGTGTTATCATGAGCATGATTGATAGAGTCTTCCTACTATCACATCTAAAATTTCATCAATAAAATTTCAAGTTCATCATTGAGACTTTTGTGGGGAATGGCTATTCTATTAATTTATATTTAATAATTATATATAATTATATATAATAATAAATTATATATAATAATTATATAATAATTATATTTGACACTGTTTTTATGAGACTGAAAACTTTATTCAACAAACGAATGAAGAAACAAAATTTTGACAACATAAATGACGAAGTGAATAAAGGATGGTTTTTGATTTCCTTTATTCCTAATGTGACAGAAAAATTTAAAAACATAATCAACATCAGTCTTAACAAATTGAGTAGGATGGTCAGATCTCAGAAAGATCTCTACTAATTGGTTCCAACAAGAACGTTGTCTATAAATTGACTTGTAAAGATTGCAACGCTGCATACGTGGGGCAGACTAAAAGAAAATTGAACACCAGAGTGTCAGAACACAAAAAAGACGTTAATAAGACAACACCAAATCATTCGGTCATTATAAATCATAGACTTCAATTTAATCATGACTTTGATTGGGACAACCCTAAAATATTAGACAAAGAGAAATACTACTATAAAAGATTGATCTCTGAAATGATCAATATCAAATTGCAAAAAAATACTCTCAATCTGACACTGACCTAGTGCCTACAACATGCATACATTGAAATTTTGAACAAACTAAAATAATAGATAATTATTAAAAAATACATAAGGCTTACATAGTACTTATAGTTATACATAATACTTATAGTTCATAAGTACTAGCGAATGACGTTCCAATTATAAAGACTGTTTTCAATTTGTTTTACCTTTACGATATTGATTATTTATATTACTGTACATAACGTTTAACATTATCATGTTTGTTTCACTTTCACTGTAACCGTTGTTGAGATAACACATATTTTAACAATATTGCGAGCTTTTAATAGTTGTACAAAAAAGAATTTTTGGTTGATATAATGGTCCTGACCACATCCGATAAGTGTTAGATCATAACTAACAATTTCCTCATCCAATACAAATAATAATTTACATCACATATTAGATTATATCAAGCAACAACTTATATAAAGATGAACACGACACTGTGATTCAACGTGCGATGTCGTCAGGATCATTAGTTCACTCCGAAATTCAGATATGGCTTTTAATCTATGATTTTTTTCGCTGAGGATGACCTGAAAATAGGTTGAAACATTCGAAGAAACATTCGAAGAACTTATGTAATTATTTAAATATACGAATATTCTTTTGCGCTCCAACAACTGCGTAGACAATTGCTCTCATTAGCCCTTAATTCCATGTTAATTTTTCTTTGTTATTATTTTGAGAGTCCGAGTGATTAAGTGCCTTTTTTCAAATTCTATCATTGTTAAAATATTGAAATAAAACCAGGCTTTCGATAGCACGGTCTAGCTCGCGGGTCGGGATCAGGGATCGAAAGCAGTCGAAGAAAAGAAAGAAGTCTAGCAGTTCCAAAATACAAAGATTAATTTATTAGAATAAAAGAAAGCGCGAGAAGGACATAGATTTTTGACAGACGGAGCGAACGGATTACAAAACGCGTAAAGCAGAACACAGGACGAGTAGGTTACAACGCACGGTGCGAATATCACAAATCGACAGAACGCGGGCGTTACAAGGTACAGGGCGAGTGTTACAAATCGACGAACGAGTGCGGTGCAAGGTGCATATACTACAAAGAGAACCAAGATTCTAGAAACGATAATTAGCGGCGTAACAATTAATCTAGTGTACGAGATTTACAGCGGTGTATTTCGGACGGCGTAGCCGTATAGGGCGCGCTGAATCGCGAGCGCGGGGAGCGAAGTTCGAGAACTTTGAATGCAGGAGAGCACAGCTGCCGAGAACGTGCGGTGGAGGCCGAGGGTACTCAACCCCTTGGTTCCCGCCGTGTTCCTGGCGGCTTGACTTGAGCGACCGACTGTCGAGAACGCTCGGCGGAAGTAGGTAACACCCTACCCCCTTGTCTCGTCGGAGGCTTGTAAAGGACCGGCTTGAGCGGTCGACTGTCGAGAACGCTCGACAGAGGCAGGTAACACCCCTACCCCTTGGTCTCGCCGAAGGCTCAGTTTGCCCTAGGAAGAGAAGCAAGCTCGGGATCGCAGACTCAGCGGATCGAGATGCTGATTGGCGAGCGAAGAGTGATCTTTCGTCGGAAAGATCCTTTTTTTATATTGGAAAAATCGCGTGTTCGAGAGTTTCCGGCGCCGTTCGGTGTTGCTCGTTATCAGCTTTCCCCACGCGGCGTGGATGCTGCGAAGCGGGAATATGGGTGAGTGAGATAACGGTCGGCGATGTTTGGATTCCTTCGGGTGCGCTTGTATCTTTGCCGAACTTCGGCGCGGCAAAAAGATATTTTGGGTGCACCGCGCCGTATCGTCCTGCATGCAGGGCGCTCCTCCAGCTAGAGGTGTGTTTTGGAGCCCGCGCACGCTCGAGATTTACCCATTCCACTCATGCACATCGAGATTTACCCATTCCACTCATGCACACCGAAATGCTCTGGCTATCCGTGTGACGGCGTGCAGTGCGCGCCGTCACACGGATAGCCAGAGCATTTCGGTGTGCATGAGTGGAATGGGTAAATCTCGAACGTGCGCGGGCTCCAAAGCACACCTCTGCCTCCAGCTGATGCTCGGCTAGGAACGATGCTATTTCGGGGTGCATCGTTACATCATTAATATTACTCAAAAAGAAATCAGAAGTGTGCTTGAGTCTTGCGAATAATGATAAATGCAAAACAATTGATGATAAATTAAGATGATTAATTAATTATGCATTTTGTGACAAATCAAAACATACAGCTTTGTTCGAAAATTATTTCATCGATGTTACATATCGTAATATTATTGAATCACAATCTTTGGAAATGAATATAAAAGGTCAAATTACAAATGTCTTATCTTATCTTATAAGTCTTACTAATCTTTGATGAAAACGCAAGCAAAAAAATCATGGTTATGCGATACCTTATGTAAAATTGACGATCCGTTTCTAATTAATTGTTATGAAAAATTCCTTCAAGCAATGAATACATGTACTTTTAAGAAAATACCACAATTGTTACAAAAGATTCATAAATGTACAAGAAAGCAAAATTCAAATATGAAGTTGGGTCACACACATGCTTGTTATATTGATACGACTCTTTGTAAAGCGATGTCTCTTTCTCAATTCAATTATTATATTCACATTTTCCAAAGGTAAGAAATATTAAACGTTTAGTTTATCAAATGACTTCTTTTTATCGGAAGATGTTAAACTAGAGAAGGCTTTAACTTCTGCTGATTTAAAATATATTAAATTATATTATAACTGTGGTACAGGAAAAAGTAAATACGTATAAATATCAGCGGTTTTGTATTATTTTAAGAGGTGAGGATATTATTTCTAGATATGGCAAGGCATTTAAGGCTTTGACCAAACGCTCTCCAGACACACCTCGATATGTTTGTGTATCGTGTGAAAAACTTTGTTTAAAAAAAATGTATCTGAAATTAATAAACTTAAAGCACAAATGGATACATTTTCAATTTGGAAAAATTTAATGGCACATATAAAAGAACATAATATTAACTCAGAATATATATGTGATTATTGTGAACAAACATTTCGTAACGGAATTTTGCCTACGTATTGTATTTTAAATAATCTCTTTGTACATGATGTACCCGATGTAATAGCATCTCTTAATATGTTCGAAAAAATTCTTATACAAAGAGCTAAAGCATTCAAACTATTGTTAAAATGAGAACTGTTATTAACAAAAAATTGCCTGAAAAGCAAATGATACAAAAAATAAAAGGTAGAACATTTCATTTATCACTTTCTTTACAAGAAATATGGAACAAATTATGTAAAAATACTGATTCAATAAATATAAATTATGAAATGTACATTTTAGTTAGAGGTATTCCGACAAAAAATTTAAAATTATTTCGGAAAAAATGGTAAACGTTAAAAAAATATTTAATGCTTTAACGTGATTAAAACGCAACAATCCTTACAATCATATTGCCAGATACTCATGATGGATTATGTTTAAAGAAGTTGAATAATCCGGAATTTGAAATATAAGAGATAGAAAATGTCATAATCAATCTGTTTCGGATGACGATCACAAATTGAGTTCAAACATTGAAATGCAAGAAATAAAAAATTATGTAGAAGTTGTCTTAAATAATGAACGTCAGGCAATGTTAACTCAGATTATAGATGACAGTGATAGTTATTATGAGCAATATACTATTTATCCTTTGTATGAAAAAAAAACATGTAAAAACTGCTACTGCCTTGTATCAAATGTTAAAAATTCAAGATTTACCTTTGGACAATCATGAAAAAAAATCTAGATTTATTGTTTTCCAGATTTATATCCTTTTGGTGTTAATGGACAACATGATGATACTAGACTGATTAAACTTTAGAGCATAAATTTGTTAAGTGTCATTAAAAATCTAAACATCCACAGTACAGATTAAATCCATAATATTTATTTTATTTATTAAATAATGCCAATATTTGTCAATTAAGTCATGGTATTTATCATAAAATGAATATAACCAATTTGCGAGATCGTTATACGGCTCCAGAATATTTAGAAGCAATGCATAAAGATTTATTAGAATCTAATTTGAGTTCAATATTTTCCACTCTAAGAAATACGAAACAATACTGGCGTAAACCAAGAAATGATTTAAATTGTATAACACAACATTACGGACCTGCGACATTTTTAATATTGCGTCCTAGTGAATGGTTGTGGGATGAATTAAGTGAATATATTCGTGAAGTAAAATGAATGGTCTAATAATTCCTCTTTATCCATTAATATTCTTATTGCTAAAGATCCTCTATCAACATCGAGATTTCTCGATAATAAGTTCCGAGCAATGCTTGATTTTATTTGTTCCAAAGATCACCCGATCAAAGAAATAACACATTTCTGGCGACGAGAATACAAGGTAGAAGTATACAACATTTTCATTTATTACTTTGGATTAAAAACGCTTCAATTATTGGGGAATCTTCTGCAGAAGAAGTTTCTAAGTTTATTTTATAACATATAAGTTGTAAAATGCCACATTAAAAGATTTCACCGTTATTATACAGACGAGTCAATACGCATCAATGGCTCAAACATAATGATTATTGTCTTCGTTCTAAGAAAGTAGGACGTAAAATTGTTCGTATATGTCGTTTCGATTTCTCTCACCCTGTTACAGAAATATTGATTATGAGAGATGTCGTAAGTTTAATAGCAGGAAGAAAACAATTAAAACAGAGAAGTAGACTTTACGATCTTCCTCGACCAGATATTGAAATAGATATAAATGATTATAATCCTATCCTTTTTATTGCATGGGAAGAAAATATGGATATACAATTTATTAGTGAGAAATCGTTTCTTACTTATTATGTAACTAAATATATGAATAAACCAGGAAAATGTGAATTATTTGACTGAATTATACTATCAGTAATAGTAGAAATGATAAAAACAAATCATTAGCGAGCTTTCATTGAAATATTGGTTTGCGATTCATGAATAATAGAGAATGTGGAGCTCTTGAAGCTGTTGATACATTACTAGGTATTTCCTGGTACAGATTCAAATACAATTATTAGATGGTTGGATGTTAATCAGATACGATACAGAAAAGTCAAAAGCTGTAAGAAAATTGAAGCTCTTAATGGAGATTCTACAGATATATTTTATCCATCTGTAATAGATGATTATCCATAGACCGGAAGAATTAGAATAGATTTCTTTATATGAATTTGCAGTGGTATGATATTACGAAAATCAAACCACGAGGTAAAAGTATTGAATACTTTCAGATGGATAATGGTTATTATCTTAAACAGCGAAATATCTCATTAATTACTAGATATGATGTCAATACATGATCGGAAAAATATGTTTTTTCATTACTCCTTATGTTTCAACATGGCGGAAAATAGAAGACAAATGGTATGATACTTATGTTGCATCATTTCATGAGGTAAAGTTACATCTTGCGGAAGCATTGCGTGAAAAGTTAGAGGAATTGTAAGAAGCATTTGAAAGTGCGAAACAATTACTTCAAGAATATCTCGATGATTTGGGAAAACAGCATGTGTCTCAAGAAATGATCCTAATAATCCAATAGGTGTTCAACATGTTGAAGCTGGTGAGGCAATACAAGATTAAACATTTTGGTAACAAATACGAGGAAATCGATATGTCTGAAATGATTTCAAAACTGAATGCATCAAAGAAGAGTGTTTGATAAAGTTACCAATATCATAATGTCAAATAAACCAATATTACGATTATACGTTAGTGGAGAAGAAGATATTGGCAAAAATTTTTTGATTAAAACAATTAATTTAAATGCTGGATAAAACAAAATCTCCACAAAGATACTGCTATAGCAGCACCTACTGGTATAGCAGCATTTAATATAGATGGTTTAACAGTTCATAAATTACTGCAGTTACCTGTTGAACATGGTTATACTCCTAAATATAAACAATTGTCTGATYATGTTTTGCAAGTTTTATGTCGGATCGCATTAATGARATATTAATTTATAGACTACTTTATTCGACTATGGCTGTGTTCTGATATTGACTGGTAGTACTAGCAGTACTTTAAGTGTCGTTCTGATATTGGCAACATAACTGGTGACGTCAGACATCAAACATGGCCGTACGGTGTAGGACAATTTGAATTTTAACACGGGGAATGAATGCTTTTTATTTTTTTTCAGATAAATACACAAGAATGAAAAAGGAAAAAGAAAGTCGTAGTACTATCAAAATTCGTTTTTACTTTTGCTAAATTTTTTTTTCTCCATTAATGTTGTATTATAATTGAATATTAAGCTCTAACAGTTACGTGAGTAAGAGGCGCGTCGAGTTTAGTCCGCTAGTCACGCAGAACGATATTTGTTTACATCCGACTTTGTTGCTGATATTTATTATTTTTTTAACAATAAACAATTTGTTACATAAAAGGACAAATTTACAAAGTAGTTGTGTCCGTTTTTACAATTAATAATAAGGTTCGGCTCTGTAACTTTACGTGTTGCAGAATTCTAACCTATTTTTGAAATCTATTTTCATAATAATTTTCCTTTTAGCTGCAATCGTTGAAATGTTGTTGACAATTCGTGAAATTTGTAAATTTGCTGACTGCAATGTGCAAAGTAGAAATTTTGTAGAAGGAGAAAAATGTTTGAATTCTAAACATATTTTGAAGTGTGGAAAAATGATATTAAGTGATACTGCAGTTATAAACATCATTGGTTTTTGTATGCAAACGTCTAATTTGAAAAGTACACCTCATACCATAAAAATGATAATTCATGAAAATAGATCAATAATGAATTCTGAATGCTCGTGTAAAGCAGGATTGAGTGGCAAATGTAAACATACATTAGCTGTTTTACTGTACTGTACCAGGTAATACGCAAGAGCTTTCAAATTTCATGTTTATTTATCAGCGTCAACTTTTAAAATTTTCCTTGCAGAGAATTCTGTTTAAAAAACAATTTTATTAATTAAATTTTCAATAAAAATTTAAAGATTATAATAAAAATAATATACCTATTAATTTATAATCGTCTTTGCAAAAATGAAGAGAACAGATACGTTCGTTTGGTCCAACATTACTCATTTTTAATTTTTTCATCCATGCAAGGCGACGATCAATTTTTTCCACTTGGCCGAACATATTGAAACGATTAACAAAACTACACCTAGCTTTTGGAAAAATGTGAAAACTAAATGTAGAATCCTTTCTTGCATAGGAATGACAATTTGAAACACAACAAGAGGTATTACTCTTGTAAGATCCCATGCGAATGTCCTTAAGATAGGTAAAGGCAAAATCCACAAGATTGTAACGCATGTAAGCCACTGTACTTATTTAGTACCTGAAATTAGGAGAGTGAGTAAAGAGCGTTCCTGACGGGCGTGACGGAGCAATTCCGGAGAAGAAGGAAAAAGGAATGGGAAGACAAACGGAGACGAGGAAGAGACAGTGAAGCAAGGAGAGCAGCGAACGGGCGCCTCTAGTTGCAAGAATACGGAAAAATTACCACAGCAGGTGGTTACCGAGAAAGAGGTGGGTACCTCTATAAACTGGGTTCGTTAGAATAATATATTGAGCCCGTTAATATTGTACAATTGTTACGGAAAAGAGTAAATATAGATACACGTTATTACGAACTTGTGAGTGGACTACAACCTGGCCAGTCATTATCCTAGATAGGGGATTTATTCTAATTTATATCAGAAGTGGGATTGTGATCTCGCCAAGAAAAGGAAAAACTTTCTTTCATTCGCTCGTGGTTCGGATGAGGACAGATTATTATAAAATATATCTTGGAAGTGCGTAAGAGTGCAGATCGAGGGTGTGTCCGCGGAAACGACGTGGCAAACCGTTAAACCGGAAACAGCGTGGCACATRTGACTATCCGCRAACAATTCWAAACCATCCTCTGATATTCTAAATTATTAAGTTAATAATGACGACTAAAGTGTATTTAGAGCAGCTGAACTTGGACGGGCTACGCGAGCTGGCTAGACAACACGAGCTGGATATTCGCGGAACTCGCGCGCAGGTGCTTGATCGTTTAGCCGACCATTTCGAACGATTGGGATGGTCGGAGCAGATAGGCCTTGCGGGCCCGAATGTAATGGAGGGAGGTATTCTGATTTCGGAGGATGCCGGCGCGGGCGCGAGTACTCAAGGTCGGGAGCTTGAAGCTCAACATGCTGATAGAAACGTGAGGTGACACAATAGTGAAAGGGCCATAAACGTGCAAGAGATAGTGCAGGCGTTAGAAGCTAGCCGTTTTCAATCCGGTGAAGTGCGTGGAGAGCCGGAACGAGCACGAAGGCYCCGTACTCCYTCATCGTCGGGTAATGGCTCTCAGCCAATCACCGCTAATAATTGGAGCCAAATTAAATTCACCTCGAAATTGATACCTGAATTTGCTGGAAAAGAAGATCAAAATGTCGTAACATGGCTGGAGCGGTGCGCTAGTATTGCGCGTATGTACCAGGTGCCTGAAGAAACTTTAATTTTGGCTGCGATAAATCAATTATCAAAACGCGCGTTAGATTGGTATAACCCGTCGAAACAGTTGCCACGTGGGAAGATTTCAAATTCCAGATACGTTCCTATTTTGAGCGCAAAGAATCAGTTACAATGACTCTTTTTCGTATTAACAACCGCGTATGGAGAATGCGCTCAGAAAGCTTTATAGATTATGCGGAAGATAAGCTGAAACTCATACAATTTTTGAAGCTAACGGAACGTGAAAAAATAGAGCTATTGGCCGATGGGGTAAAAGAAACCACCTTGCGAAGATTCGCGTTGGATGTTCGCATCAACACCGTGACAGAGTTCCTAGAACACATCCGAAGAATCACGGAGGATAACATCCCATTTAAGCGGCTCGATAATAACGAACCCCATCAGCAACTAAAACGTACGAACAACGCTAGTGATAAACTATGTTCGCATTGCAAAAAACCCGGGCATTTGGTACAGGATTGCCGCACGGCCAAAATCACATGCTTCCGGTGTGGACAGGTGGGACACTACAGTTCTGCATGCCCTTCAGCAAAGTCGGAATCTCGGTCCACGCTGAATCATTTGGTCCAGGAGGAAGGTGGCGAAACAGGTGGAGAACCCGAATCGTCGGAAGCAGCGTCAAGCAATGTCTGCGCAATTGAGAATAAAACACCTCTTATAACAGTCCATAGTCTAGGCCGCAGGGACAAGGCTTTTTGCGCGCTAGTAGACACAGGCAGTCCTGTAAGTCTGGTCAAAAAATCAATTTACGACAAATTTCTTAACGTAAATAAGTTGTTACAGGTAAAATCTAATTTACATCTGAAAGGTATAAATAATTCGGCCATTAAAATATATGGTAAGATTTGCGATCAAATCATTTTAAAAAAACTAGAAGGTCGATGGTTTGATATTTCTCTTTTAGTAGTCGATGATAATACTATCTCTTTCGATATGTTGTTGGGGCGAGATTTTTTCTGCGGAGCTAATATCCGCTTAATATATCAAAATGGCTCATTCGAATTTGAACATATTTCTCCGATAGAGGAAGAAATCAATATAATTTTTTCTATAAATGTAACAGAAAAGAAAAATAAATGGGATGTGATCTGTGACAATTTAGATAAGGATTTGGATCCTGATACTAAGAACCAGTTGCTACAGACCTTCCAAGATATAGAGACTTTAAAATTAGAGCTCGTTAAAGACAATTACGCTATCCGGGTTCATCTGAAAGATTCTTCCTTTTATAGATACGCACCGCGACGCATGTCGGTTATGGAGAAAAACGAATTAAAAAAAATCACGGATGATTTGTTAAGTCGGGGAATTATTAAACCTAGTATTTCTCCCTACTGCGCCAGAGTGGTGCTGGTGGCAAAGCGAAATGGGAAAAAACGAATGTGTATTGATTTGCGTCCGCTTAATCAGCGCATTTTTCCGCAGAAGTACCCTTTCCCAATAATTGAGGACCAGTTGGACCAATTATACGGAAGGGCGGTTTTCACTAAGCTGGATCTACGTGATGGATTCCACCAAATCGACATACATCCAGGCGACAGTCAATACTTTGCGTTTGCAACCCCTTTTGGACAATTTGAATACGTCAAGATGCCATTCGGGTACTCGGAGGCGCCGGCCGAGTTCCAAAAACGTATCCTGCAGATTTTTGCTTCCATGATAAATAACGGTGAGATCTTGATTTACATGGATGACATTTTAATTACCAGTTCAACAATTGAAGAAAATTTAAAGACTTTGTCGAAGGTTCTGGTAACATTAAAAAAATATCAATTGGAACTAAATTTATCTAAATGTTTATTTTTAAAAAGGGAGATGGAATATCTGGGCTACTTGGTGTCTTGTAATGGAATTACAATGAATTCGCGTCATATTAAGGCTATTCTGGATTTTCCATATCCTAAGAACATAAGAGAGATACAGGGTTTCTTGGGTTTAACGGGGTACTTCCGACGGTTTATAGAAAATTATGCTCTAAAAGCCAAGCCACTTCATGAGCTAACAAAAAAGAACGTCGAATTTAAATGGAATGATGAATGCGTAAAATCTTTCAATCTACTTAAAAAAGAATTAACGTCATCTCCTATACTATGTATTTATAACTCGGCCGCCGAGACCGAATTACACATAGACGCAAGTAACCAAGGTTTCGGGGCGATATTGCTGCAAAGACAAAAGTCTGGATGTATGGCGCCTATTGCGTATTTCAGTAAAGCAACTAGTGATGTAGAGAAAACATATCATAGCTTTGAGTTAGAGACCTTAGTCATTGTAAAAGCAATTGAGCGTTTTCATGTATATTTACAAGGAATATCCTTTAAAGTTGTCACAGACTGTAATTCATTAGCTCTCGCAATGAAGAAGGTCAATATAAACCCTAGAATCGCGCGTTGGACGCTAGCTCTTCAAAATTATCGTTTTGAACTCGTGCACAGGTCGTCGGATAAAATGAAACATGTCGACTGTTTAAGTCGAAATATTGTGACAATTAATGTTATCACGGCCGAAGACGAATTGATGTACAAACAGCTTACAGACGTGAAATTGAAAGAGCTAGCCGAAAACGTCGAGCTGCGAGGTAGTAAATATTTTACAATAATAGATGGATTATTGTTTCGAAATTATAAGGATAAAAATTTATTTGTGGTACCAGAAAGTATGGTAAACAGCGTGATCCGCATGAACCATGATGACATGGGACATGTAGGCGTAGAAAAAACGATGCACGGCATCTTAAGTCATTACTGGTTTCCCTGTCTCAAGCTAAAAGTTAGACAATATATCGAAAGCTGCGTCAAATGTTTAACATACTCTCTTACAGCCGGGAAGTCCGAAGGCGAGTTGCAAATTGTGGAAAAAGACGAAACTCCGTTTAAAACCGTACACATGGATCATTTCGGCTCTTTAGAGGAGACGGCGGACGGCTTTAAATATATACTTGTTATAATTGATGCGTGTACAAAGTATGTTTGGCTTTTCGCCTCAAAGTCAACGGGCACGAATGAGGTAATCAATAATTTGACTACGTTATTCGCTATATTTGGACTTCCACAAAAAATTATCAGTGACYGAGGCACCGYCTTCTCGTCTAATAAATTTGCGGATTTTGTAAAGGAAAAAGAAATCAAACATGTAATGACCGCTGTGGCATCCCCCTGGGCCAACGGTCAAGTTGAACGGGTCAATAGGTTTTTAAAAGCAACTTTATCGAAAACGGTAAMTGATCCATGCGAATGGAAGCTCAATTTGTATGCAATGCAACACGTTATAAATAACACCCTGAATAAATCTATAAATTCTACCTCAAGCAAGCTATTGTTAGGCTACGAGCAAAGGTGCAAAGACGATAGAAATTTGCGTTTATTAATCGATAAGTTACGAGATATGGATCTTGATTACACAGGAAAGAAAGAAAGCTCGCGAGTTAGCCCGGGTGACCAACCGTAAATTACAAGAGTATAATAACATGAAATATGACCAACGTCATAAAAAGAATACTCTATATAAAGAGGGAGACTTGGTTCTTATCAAAGTATTACAGCATAAACCGGGCACTAATGTAAAATTGGCTCCAAAGTATAAAGGTCCGTATC
>JANQDE010000336.1:76693-87025 GCA_037157785.1 Cephalotes varians
TCCTTTTCTTGTTGCTTATCCACGACTCTCTCCGCTTCCTCCTCTCCATCCATTATATTACATCATTATTCGTCTCGCACGCCCTCACCTTCTTATCCTACTTATGTGTACTAACTATCTACGCGTAGAGGAAGGACTCGTGTTGATCACGCTTCGTTTTTGGCTACGTTGACATTGCAGATTCATTCTCGCCCTTCCATACATATAGGATCTTACAGTTTCGGCCAGCCTGATAGTTAGTTTGACCTCGAACTATTTGCTTTAATATTATAAATACAATTTTTTTTTTCGTAGTGAAAAATACAATAAATTTTAATTTCAATTTGATATTTTACGCTTAGATCCTAATTACAAGATTTCCTTTCGTTGGTTTAGAGGCTTTCCTCCGATTGAGTGGAGTCCTTGTCTTCTTCTTGCCTCTCCTTCTTTTTTTCCGGAATATTAGTCCTATCCATCCGAATCCAGGGTTTTAATTTGTCAGCAGATAAGATGGTATTCAGGGGTTTTTGCGTTAAATTATATCCTGGTATATCTGTTATTACAAACCTATTTTTGTTTAAAACTGCTTTAACACGGTAGGGACCCTTATATTTTGAAGCTAATTTCGTATTAGTTCCCGGCTTGTGCTGTAGAACTTCAATGAGAACTAAGTCTCCCTCTTTGTATAATGTATTCTTTTTGTTACGTTTGTCATATTGAGTTTTTATACTCTTGTAATTTCTTTTTGTTTGTAATTCGGGCTAACTCGCGAGCTTTTTCTCTTTCTCCAAAATAGTGGGTATCCACGTTTCGCAATATGTCGATTAATAATCGCAGATTATCATCTTTTTGACATCGTTGTTCGTAACCTAATAACAATTTACTCGGGATAGAGTTAATAGATTTGTTTAGAGTATTATTTATAACATGCTGTGCCGTATTTAAACTAGATTTCCATTCACTTGGATCATTTATTATTTTAGCTAAGGTTGTCTTTTAAAATCTGTTAACTCTTTCGACTTGACTGTTTGCCCATAATGAAGCAACTGCGGTCATTATATGCTTGATTTGAGCATGCGCTCTTTTACAAATTGTGAAAATTACTAGAGGAGAAGGCGGTACCCCGATTACTTATGATCCTTTGAGGAAGACCGAATATCGACCGAATCGAGAATAATGAAGTTAAACTACTAATCACTTCGTTAAATCCGGTTGATTTAGTGGCAAAAAGCCACACATACTTGGTGCATGCGTCTATTACAATTAATATACATTTGAATCCGTCCGCCGTCTCTTCTAGAGGCCCGAAATGATCCAGATGCAGGGTTTTAAATGGGATTTCGTCTTTTTTGATTATCAGCAACTCGCCTTCAGTTTTCCCTGCAGCAAGTGAAAAGGTTAAACATTTCACATAGTTTTCGATGTATTGCCTGACTCTCAATTTGAGGCATGGAAACCAATAGTGGCTTAATATGCTATATATCGTTTTTTCCACTCTTACATGTCCCATGTCATCATGATTCAATCGGATCACCTGTTTATCATACTCTCTGACACCACAAACAAAGTTTTGTCTTTATAATTCCGGAACAATAGCCCATCAATTAACGTAAAATACTTACTACCACGCAACTCAACACTTTCGGCCAATTCTTTTAATTTTGTGTCTGTAAGTTGTTTATACATTAGCTCATCCTCAGCCGTGATAACATTGATAGACGTAACGTTTCTACTTAAACAATCAACATGCTTCATTCTTTCTGACGATCTATGTACAAGTTCAAAATGATAACTTTGTAAAGCTAGGGTCCAGCGTGCAATTCGTGGATTTATGTTAATTTTCTTCATTGCTAGAGCGAGATAATTGCAATCAGTGACAATTTTAAAGAATATTCCTTGCAAGTATACATGAAAACTTTCAATCGCTCTCACAATCGCCAAGGTTTCCAATTCGAAACTATGATACATTTTCTCAACATCGCTCGTGGCTCTACTGAAATACGTAACAGGCGCCAGGCATCCAGACTTTTGCTTTTGGAGTAATATTGCTCCAAAACCCTGACTCGCGTCAGTAATTCGGTCTCAGCAGCTGAATTATAGAGACACAATGTGGGAAAGGAAGTTAATTCCCTTTTTAACAAATGAAAAAATTCAATATATTCAACTCATGCAGAGGCCTGGCTTTCAAGGCATAATTCTCTATAAATCGACGAAAATAGCCTGTCAGCCCCAAAAAGCCTTGCAACTCTCTCAGATTTTTTGATAAAGCAAAATCTACAATGGCTCGAATATGTCGCGTGCTCATAGTAATTCCTTTATCGGATACCAAATAACTCAAATATTCGATTTCTCTCTTCACGAATAGACATTTAGTCCAGTTCAATTCAGTTTATATTTTCTCAATATTGTTAAAACTTCTTTTAACGTTTGTATATTTTCCTCGACAGTCGGACTAGCTATTAGTATATCATTCATATAGATCAGAACCTTATCACTATTAATCATTGGCATAAAGACCTGCAGTATGCGTTTTTGGAATTCAACTGGCGCTTCCGAATAACCAAATGGCATCTTTACATACTCATATTGTCCGTATGGCGTCGCAAAAGCAAAGTATTTTGTATCGTCTGGATGGATGTCGATTTGGTGAAATCCATCTCGCAAGTCCAACTTAGTAAATACTCTCTTTCCATATAATTGGTCCAACTAATCCTCAATTATTGGAAAGAGATACTTCTGCGGAAAAATGCGCTGATTTAGAGGCCGCAAATCAATACGCTTTTTGCCGTTTCGCTTTGACACTAATACTACTCTAGAGCCATATGGAGAAATGCTTGGTTTTATAATACCTCGCTTTAACAAATCATCAGTAATTTTTTTAATTCGGTTTTTTCAATATCCGCCGAGGAGCGTATCTATATAGCGATGAATCTTTAATATAAACGCGAATGGCGTAATTATCTTCTACCGGCTTAATTCTTAAATTATCTACTTCTTCAAAAACTTGTAGCAATTGACTTTTAGTATTATAATCTAAATCTTTATCTAAACTTTTGCAAACTACATCCCATTTGTTTCTCTCTTTGATGACGTTTATGGAAAAAATTGTATTAATTTCTTTATCCGGCGAAGACGAATACTCAAATTCAAACGTACCGTTTTGATAAACTAATCGGATATTGGCTCTCCGGAAAAAATCTCGCCCCAGCAACATGTCAAACGCAATGATATTATCATCAACAATCAGTAAAATTACAATAGAATTACATCAAACCAATAGCCACCCAAATTATCTAGATTAATTTGATCACAAATTTTGCCGTATATTTTAATAGATGAATTGTTTATACCTTTTAGGTGTATGTTAGCATTTACTTGCAGCAGTTTGTTTGCTCCCAAAAAATTTTCATAAATCTATTTTCTGATCAAACTTACTGGACTGCCGGTGTTAACCAAAGGGTAAAAAGCTTTGTCCCCATGACCTAAGCTACGAACGGCTATATAGGGTGTTCCGTTTTCAATCACGTGAACGCTGCTCGCCGCCGTTTTTGCAGGTTCCGGTACTCTCGTCGGCTCAATGGATTCCTCTTGCACCAGATGATTTAACGTGGCCCTTGGTTCTGTCTTGGTGGATACGTGGAGCTATAATGCCTCACTTGTTTGCACTTGAAGCAAGTGATCTTAGCCGTTTGGCATTCTTGCATCAAATGACCACTCTTTTTGCAGTGAGTACTCAACTTATCGCTTGATACATTCGATTGTATAGGACGCGACCAAAAGTCTCCAAACTCGCATCGTTTAACCAAAATTGCATCATCCTCTGTGATTTTCCGTGTATGATCTATAAATTCTGAAATAGTATTCACATGCGTATCTAACGCAAACCTTCTTAGGCTAGGCTCCTTCACACCGTCTACCCAACTAAATCTTCTCCCGTTCGGACAGCTTCAAAAACTGCATTAGCTTTAACTTCTCTTCGGCATATTATACAAATTTTTCCGAATGCATTTTCCAGACACGATTGTTTATTTGCGAAAGAGTCATTGTAACTGATTTCTTGCGCTCGAAGTATGAGCGCATTTGAAATTTAAGATCCTCCCACGTCGCGACCGACTCCACCGGCTGCCTATTATACCAGTCTATCGTGCGGTTTGACAATTGATTAATGGCGGCCAAGAATAACGTCTCGTCCGGCACTTGATACATGCGTGCCACATTGGTACAACGTTCAAGCCATGTCATTACATTTTCATTGTCTCTTTCTCCGAAAATACCGGTATCAATTTGGCTGTGAATTTGATTTGATTCCAGTTATGCGCCAAGAACCGTTACCCAGCAAGGAGGGCGTTTGCGGCCTTTGCGCATACTCACGATTTCCGGATGTCTCGCCCGATTGTATACGGCCGGTTTCTAATGCCTGTACCACCGCCTGTATGATTTCTTGTACGTTTATCGCTTGATTGCCCTGCTGCATCAAGTTTCTTCCGGCACTCCGCGAAGCCTGCTGTGATTTGATTATTCGAGTCGCACTCGCACCTGCTCCGTCCTCTCCTAATACTGGAGTATCGCTCTCTGGCGCATTGGGGCCAGCAATTCTGATTTGCTCTGGCCATCCTTGGCGCTCGAAAAAATCGGTTAAGCGATCGATTAATATCTCGCGTGTTTCACGAATATCTAATTCCTGCTGTTGTGCTAACTCGCGAAGCCCATCCAGGTTGAATTGTTCCAATTGCACTCGACTAGTTATTTCCACTTATTCTGTGAATTCTCGGATTTCATATAACGTACTCGCTCTCGCGAATATTCGACACTGCCACGTTCTTCTTGTTACGTAGCTGCCACGTGGACAAGCCCTGACTTACGAGTGTCCGATATATCGCCGCGATTTATCTCACGTAAATCCATACTCGCGATTTTTTTTTTTTTCAAAGTCTGAATCCCACTTCTGAAAAAAATCGAAAAATTTATATACTGTAAGGTTTCAATCAGGATAGCTTTAGTTTCTGTTTCTTTTCTGTCCAACTGATTTATTCTCCAAATATAAACACGATCCCTTCGCGAAAAGCCCGCCGCTCCTGATTTACAATAAGATAGACTTCGAAGTACGCTCATCTCGACTGCTTTTATCACCCTTTCGTGATTTTTATGCTCTCTCTGACTTTCTTCGTACCTCCTTTTCTTGTTGCTTATCCACGACTCTCTCCGCTTCCTCCTCTCCATCCATTATATTACATCATTATTCGTCTCGCACGCCCTCACCTTCTTACCCTACTTATGTGTACTAACTATCTACGCGTAGAGAAAGGACTTGCGCTGATCACGCTTCGTTTTGGCTACGTCGACATTGCAGATTCGTTCTCGCTTTTCCATACTTACAGGATCTTACATATGCGTCAACAAATTCGTGTTGGTTTAGTAACAAAATCTGATTGTGGCATTCCTAAAAAAAAGAAAAATATCTTTTAAAGGTGAATCTTTCGAAACAAGATTAAATGAATTATGTGGTTTTATTAATTTCAACAAAACAACAAAAAGTTACCTTTTTAAAAAAGGTAAAAATGCGACAAGTTTACGCGTTGCTTAGAGGAAATACTGTTGTTCTAACCCAAGTGATTGTAGCTTTAATGATAATACAATTAAGGAATAAAACTAAGTGATACATTTCAATCTAAATTTTATATTATTAAATTGCGTCACTTCACTATATTCAAATCATATCTAAAATACTGTTGTTCTAATCAAAATGATAGTATATTTAATAATAACACAATTAAGAAGTGAAACTAATTGTAAGTGGTATACTTCTTTTATTTAAACTCTTGTGTTATGTCACTAAATTATGTCACTTCACTGAATTAAAATAATATCTAAAATACTATTATTTTAACCCAAATGGTAGTTTGACTAAATTGCGTCACTTCACTGAATTCAAATAATATCTAATAATAAACTCTAATAATACGTATATCATTTATTTTTAAAAAATAAAACTTAATCTATTATTTATATAATATTGCTTAGACCAAGTAATATGTTTTATGTAAATAACACAATTAAAAAAGAAAACTAAGTGGTACATTTTTAGTATTTCAACCCAAGTTTCATATCATAAAATTGCATCACTTTACTGAATTTATAAATAACATCTAATAATGAATCCTAATAATATATATGTATATTATTTGTATAAAAGATTTGATATCAAACAAATGGCGCCAAGTTATAATCCCATTATCTCGAAAGTTCTATGTACAAATGCTTTTAAATAATAAAATCAAAGTGATACTTATAATAATATTACTCAACCCAAATATGTATATCATTTGTATAAAAGATTTGATATCAATAAGTGGCGCCAAGTTTCATCCCATTATCTTGATAATTAAATTCCACATGCAGTTTGAAAAAAAAACTATTGCACCAGATCCAAGTACATATATATACAGGTTCATCGAAAAGTATCGGACCCCCCTAATATCTTCAGTTAGAATGAATTTTGGAGAAAATGTCCAATAGTAAAGTGGTACGGTTTCAAGCGAGGAGTAAGATGATGACCTTGACTTTGATCTTGACCATGTCCTTTAAGGTCATTTCAAGGTCAACCTTTTTTTAATGGAATTGGTTTAAAGAAAATACATTCATCAAAAAGTGTCGGATCCCCCTATCAGTGATCCATATTGTTTGCTCAAGAGCTCGTACATTGGTGCCTGCGAAAGTGAGAGAATAAAGATCGACCCCGCCAACGCTTTCGGGCAGATTCCCGCTAACGCCTTCGAACATCACGCATTTGAGCAACTTCTCGCGATCACCTTCGGGCAGTTTTCCGCCGTAGCCTACTAGCATAACCGCTTGAAACCGTACAACTTTGCTATTGGACATTTTTCCAAAATGCATTCTTACTGAAAATGTTAGGGTTAACTTCAAACCTTTATAACTCAAAAAATACTTAATGAAAAAATGTTTTATTATAGTGTTTTGGAAAGGTCTCGAGATAAGCTATAAAAATATGCAATAAAATGTAGAGGGTTCCATTTAAAAAAATAAGGTTGACCTTGAAATGACTTTAAAAGACATGGTCAAGATCAAAGTCAAGATCATCATCTTACTCTTCGCTTGAAACCATACAACTTTGCTATTGGATATTTTCTCCAAAATGCACTCTAACTGAAGATATTAGAGGGGTCCGATACTTTTCGATGACTCTGTATATATATATACAGGGTGTCCGGAGGTTAAAAGTAAAATTTTTGTGAGCGGGTAGAGCACGTCAAGCTGAATAAAGAAACCCTAAATCATTTTGCAGAATTCGCAATAGTTAACGAGTTATTAATTATAGAAGACCGCCGTATCAGTGCGCGCGGCAGAATAGGACCACCTCAGCCAGACGCTGGCTCACCCGCGTGGGGTCGGCTCGACCGGCCGTCGCCGCACCGTTGCTAGGGACGCGAGGAGTTGTTTACAATGGCGCTGGGACTTCTCACATATGATAAATTCCTTTCTTTGGAAATGAAATTTTGAATAGCGATTACTCTCTCTCGCTCTCTCTCTTTCTCTCTCTCTCACTCTCATTATTTCTAATTAATATGTTGCGATATAATTTTAATTCATGGAATTATTGTTATGTCAATTTTTATGACACAGGGTAAAGACAGCGAATATGAAATATCAATTTTAAATTAATATTACTCCGATACAAATGCATATTAAGGCTTCTAATAAACGTAGAACTTTTAAGCAATATGTTAGCTATAACATCCAACAAATGAAAGTCTCCGAAATTTAAGTCCAACTTCAATATTTACAAAAAAGTAAGAAGTGAGAAAATGAGGAGGGTAAAAAAAAGGGATATAATATGGAATACTAATCAAATTTGAGGAACAATAATAAATAACATAAAAAATGAAATGAAAAATTATTTTTTTATGTAAATTGAAATCGAAACTGTTAAGAATCATACTTTTACTGTACAATGTAGCACATAAATAAAATTACATTATGAACATGGACAATAAAATCAAATCCTAAATCGTTAAATTATTAAAATAAACATTAACATGAAAAATATTCTTTATTATTTATAAAAAGAACAAAAACGTTATATTTTCTACTCTTTATTCCATAATAATTGTGACGTGACGCCCTTGGGTGCCTCATCACAAGGGCTATGACCCGATCGGGGGGGAATCTCGGATCGTCCTTTCCCTGTCTGGGAGGGAGCGATCTTCCCCACTTAGAGCGAGATCTCAATTTTTATTTGAGTTTAGAAATAAAGAGCGTGAGCCTGAGTGGTCGGCAGCTGGGACATGTACATTTGGAGAGGAGCTGTAACAATCAGGATCTGGGAGCTGAGAGTGCTGACATGTCCGGGAGTGCCGCCGCTTGTCCAGAGTCCGGCTCCTCTGTCTAGTGTTCTGATCGTCGAGGCTCAACCTTTAAATTCTTCAGAGTTCAGGAGCTTCAAAGTCCACACAGCCGCCAGGGAACTAGAACCCGCGAATCTCTCCGTGCCGCGGAATGGAAGAAGGATTCAGCGGTGTAGGAGGAAGACCGAGGGCGGATGCGAGCCTTGGCCTGGCCAGCCGGGCCGATCCGACCCTAAGCAGTGAATCTTATGTAGTGGACGAGGATCCCTACATTATCGGCTCAAGGAGCATGTAGATTTCCGCAAGCGGAGGACATTTGGGACTATGCCCGAAATCATCGATGAACCGATCGAGAGCGCCGTTAACAGCCGGAAGGACGACGTGCGCGAAAGATCTGCGCAAGAGACGAGGGGCCTAGGACAGGCGACAGCGGCGAGCACTGTTCGGTGAGCCATTGTAAGGAGAGGATGCATCCCCGACCAAGGATCCGGCGAGGCGAACAACGATCTACTTTGTAAGCCGCCACTCAAGTGACCGCTAGCTCTCACTCGGGCCGAGGCCTCGTATAAGAATCCTATCGTGCGTAAGTGGACGGAAAGAACGGCCCCGGGAATTACGGGATCCCTTAAGGATCCCAGAAACTGCGCGGCAAGTGCGAGGTCCACCGGTCCCGATGTCTCGAGGGAGAAGCTTGGCATACCGCGCAGGGAAGTCCCTCCCGGATATATCGCCACCGACAGTCTCGCGTATCGTTTATCGTTTAGTTTATCGTTTTCGTAGCGTTTCGTTTGAGTATTACGGTGTATAATTGTAACGGAATTTAACATCTCGCTAGCGCATTGCCGGTTACCGCCTTATCTTTGTTGTAAAGTCGGATATTCTGTAAGCGCTATCGTTACCGTCTTACCGTCACTATACCACCTATTAATTGGTTAACGCGTTACCGTTTTGCCGTCATAGTCGAGTCAGATTGTTATTTGCGTTTATCTTGATGTTAATTATCTCACGCGTATTATTCCCGTTGCATGATCTCCGCCCGGCGGAATCGTTCGGAAATTGTTACTGCGGCATCGCATTCGATTGAAAAATCCGCGCAGCGGGCGCGTATCACTATTACCTGTCATCCGTGATTATCTCTCATTAAATATATTTTTGTTATTTTCTTTATTTTACTTATGTCGTCTTTTGTTTTTACTGTTGCCTCTCCTCCTGAGCATTCCGCCTGAAAATAAAAGAATTCTGCCCCTCTACACCACACTGAGCGAGGTGCGGCTGGGTGTATTAGAGAATTATTTGAAAATTAAGGAATATCTTTAAGTGGCGCGATTGTTCGCGCCTGGCGCCCATTCTTTAAGTACTGCCTGATCGGAATCACCGAATTTTGTACTGAATCTGTTACCGAACATCTACCGACTTGCATTTAGTCTTGATTCAGTTACCGACTATTTGGAATAGTGATTACCGTTTTGATTCCGCTACCTGATACCTTGACTATCGAATCCCGTTACTTTTGATTATAATCATCGAATTATTGATACTTTTACCGAGCATCTCTTTCTAAGTGCTTACCGTTAATTGTGTTACGTCCAGACCCAGGATTTTTGTTTCTTTATTTAAAAGAGAAGGAATTTGGGAAAGGAAGGATATGGAAGGACGTTTCAGATATCTCCCTCGCAGGTCAACGCGCTATGAAGTGACTCACGAGTCGAACACACTTGTTTCAAGTCCCAGATGTAGGTCAGCGTACCATATGGTCGCTATGACACCGTCTGGAACAGTGCGATCGTCGGTCCTTTAAATTTTAGGTCAAGGAACTAAATCCATATGACCAGGGAACGGACCACGTGCGATCTTTCGAGGGAAACAGGATTGTACTAGGGTATTTAAATTAAATAGAGCGGTTTAGAAGAAAACATTTAATATAGTAATTTAGACATTAAATATGATACTGATATTTAAAAAATAATCACTTATAATAGTTGTGAGCTAA
>JANQDE010000337.1:8020-19198 GCA_037157785.1 Cephalotes varians
TATTTGCGTAAACACGGTCTTTTGCGTAGCCCCACAGAAAAAAATCTAACGGTGTCAAATCGCATGATCTTGGTGGCCAATTGACGTCGCCAAAACGTGAAATTACGCGACCAGGAAACTTCTCACGCAATAAAGCCATAATTGGTCGTGTTGTGTGGCTTGTTACCCCGTCTTGTTGGAACCACATATCGTCCAAGTCATGATCTTCAATCGCCGGCCAAAAAAAATCCCTTATCATTCGACCATATCGCTCCGAATTGACTGTAACCGTCTGCCCATTGGCATCTTCGAAGAAATACGGGCCAATGACACCTTTCGACCATAGAGCACACCAAACAGTCACTTTGTCTGGATGCAATGGCATCTCTTCGATCACTTGTGGGTTTTCTGAGCCCCATATGCGACAATTTTGTTTGTTTACATACCCACCGAGTGAGAAATGTGCCTCATCGCTGAAGAAAATGTTGTTCGAAAAACCGGTGTTTATTGTCWGTTGTTCCAACACCCAAGAAGCGTATCTATGGCGTCGTGAATGGTCAGCAGGCTTCAATTGTTGCGTAATTTGAACTTTATAAGGATGGAGATGCAAATCCAAATGCAAAATACGCCATAGTGAGGTGTACGACATCAATTCAATTGCTGCGAACGCCGGGAAATCGATAAATTCGGATCATCAGCAACACTTGCACTTGCAGCAGCAATATTTTCAACTGAGCGTGCATTACGATGATGCACAGGCCTTACGACATCAGTAACGCTTCCACTCTCTTCAAATTTCTTTACAATTTTACCGATTGCTTGCTTAGTCGGTCGATTATGACGACCATAATCATCGCGTAATGCGCGAAAAGTGGCTACGTTTGAATCACCACTTTTGTAGTAAGTTTTAATAATTTTAACGMGTTGTTCGATTGTTAAGCGATCCATTATCGTAAATGGCAAACATTCAACTAATATTATAACACTTCAGATGACAGCTGATTTCGACAGGTATCAAATGCCAGCGCTACCAACTTGAAACCACGAAATGAATGACCCAGTAATATCGTGGACGAGGAGGTGAAACGTGGATTTCGTCTACGAATTCTATGCTGGAGATCGTGGAATTTGCGGGGGAAGTTGGACGGAGGGAGTAGACCGGGGAATAGGAAGGAGGAGATATGGAAGGAGGGGGAATATCAGGACGCACTCTTATCGTCAGGGCAGAGTGAGGAGAATCGGGTTCTGCAGGAGGGGTATTGGGACGTGGGGATGGAGAAAATTCGAGGATTGATGAGTCGACAGATTGAGGGATTCGCTCAATTGGTTCCGGTGTAGGGTGTGAATGAATTGATGAATTGCTATGTGGGTCGCTTTGTATGTTGCGCGAATTCTGAGACGATGCTAGCTCCTGAAGGTAAGCCTGATAGGCGTCGTCCAGTAGCCGACGCGCCTGGCTAGTTGGTTCCGGTGCAGCGTGTGAGTGGGTTGATGAATCGCTATATGGGTCGTTTTGTATGTTGCGCGAATTTCGAAACGATGCTAGCTCCTGAAGGTAAGCCTGATAGGCATCGTCCAGGAGCCAACGCGCCTGCCTAATCCTATGACGCCGGAGACGTCTTGGCGCTTGGCGGATCCGTTTCAGATTCGCTTGGTCGGCCACTAAAGAATTTACTATGTGTAAATACGTTTCTAATGGATTTTCGAAAAAGGAGTAAAAAACGGAGTAAATAAAAGGATAAGAAGTCCACGAATTCGGGAGCAAGTTATTAGGTATTGATAGGAGGAATGATGAAGCGGATAATACAGGTGGTGACTGAAAAGTCTGAGGGAAAAGCCGTTCCAAGATTCGGGGATACTTCGCGGATTGATTAAATATATAAATACGTGTTGCGACTTAATGCTTGGCGATGGTTGGACCTCGAGAAGTGCTCTAGGATCTCCTTGCACTTACGATGAAATTTATAGGTTTGTAGAGCCGATGAGCTGCCAGGTGATCTCTTAAGGTTCACTTATACTGTTTACTATTGCACCTTTATTATTGTGAAACTGAGTAATAACTGACTAAGCAAGTTTAACTTGCTTGGCGAAATTGAGAGTTGACGAAATTGAGCGAATGAGTTCAAAATGTCATGGTTTATATAGGAGTCTTCTAGGATGGATTTCTTGGGGTGGGTTAAGTTGGTTGTTTCCAAGGTTTTGGTTGGTAGGATACCCTTCCTTGGTGATCAAATTTTTAGATTTCCAAAATTTAGTTGGAGCTTCGCGCATTAGTTCGGCTCCACCCGCAACGTAAATCCTATCGTACGCTTGCTTATTGGTGTTCCATTACTGCCTGTAGGGCATGATTTTTCTACGATTATCTATTGGCAAGTTCGGATCTTCACTTGCCCGCCTCGTTTCCTGAAGAGAGGGCAAGATGAGTCTCACGGTACCTTCCAAAGATTATTATTTGCGTTATCTATTTTTGTTTGTCGGCGATTTCTCTTTTATTAGAGATTGCAGGAAACACGAATGCACACGTAAAGTAAATAGAGCATGTTTCTGTTGTCTCTTGGGTCTGGAAATTATCGGGCACTTCAATAAAGTTTTATGCATTCGTCCTCCCTTGCATATGGTCACACGATTTCGCGGTATCCGCTGACTCACACTGACGGTTCGATTTCACTTGAAAAGTGTTTTTATCTCACGTTTAGATATTATTTTATTGTTATTCTTGTATATTCAGTGTGCCTGGCATGTCTTGGTCCCAATTTTATTTACATGTGGTTCCGCTTGGCATATGCATATGAGATAACCGACATACCGAAAATAAAAGGAAAACTCTATCGAGATAAACAATTATAAAAAGGGAAACTCTATCGGGCTTATTGCCCGCTTGCCGATAGATAACCGCTGACGCACGAGTTTCTTATTTTAATAGATTATTTTATTAGCCGTCCTTGAAAGGAGGAAATCGCGAAGTCCTCAGGACGTAACAATAGTGATGGGCAACTTAATAGGCACAATTGCCATTATATAGGTTGTGGTCAGACCACAACCCTCACTGGCACAGAACTGTAGACCATCAAAACCGATGGAGCCTTATGGTTTGGTGTGGCATAATAAATGGTTACTTGATTGGTCCCTATTTTTTTGAAAAAAATGTTGATAGAGACAGCTATTTGGAGTTGCTAATAGATCAGTTGCCAGAAATGTTAGAAAATGTTGATTTGATGACAAAGAATGTGGCTTCAGCAAGATGGTGCAGCACCACACTATGCACGAATAGTACGTGACTTTTTGAATGAAAATTATAATGAGAGATGAATCGGAAGGGGAGGTCTAGTTAACTGGCCTCCTAATTCAGCAGACTTGACATCTCCAGATTTTTATTTGTGAGGCTTTGTAAAAAATGCTGTTTTCACGGAACGACCAACAACAAGAAAAGACATGATAGATCGTATCAATCAAACTTGCGCAGCAATTCCCAGAGAGATTTTGCTAAAAACAGTACGGCACTTTCAAAGACATTTACATTTGTGTCTTCAAGCAAATGGAGGTAATTTGAACATTTGCTATAATAATTATGATAATTGTAATAGAAGTGAGAGGCAAGGGGACTCACGTTAAACAAGCACCCCAAACATGAGGGGCAAGGGGACTCACGTTAAACGAGCATCTCAAATGTGAGGGGCAAGGGGACTCACGTTAAACAAAGATCCCAAACGTGAGAAGCAAGGGGACTCATTGTAATCAAGCACCCCGAAAGAGAGGGGCAAGGGGACTCACTGTAATCAAGCACCCCAAAAGTGAAAGGCAAGGAGACTTACGTAAATCAAACACCCCGATGGGATCAGATTTTCGTCATGTCCACGCCGTTGATTCCGGGTAACTCTAAGAACGAGAAATGTTCATGAACATGTACAAATTGATGCATGATTCTCTTTACGAAAAGCAAACATTTTCTTAATTGCTAAATTTTCTCAAAAATTATGGATTTTCATGAAAAACGTGTCAGATAATTTTAATGCAGAATTTTATGTTCTTTCAGAATATGCAATGAAGAATACTACATTCTATTTAAAAAAACAAAGTTGACCTTCATATGACTTTCAGTTTGACCTTCATCAAAAACTCAAGCCCACCATCTTGTGTCCCCTTCCGAACCTTACAACTTTTGAACTTCTAAACAATTTTTTTGTATTCGGCTTACCAACGGAGATATCCAGGTGCATCGATTAAAATGGGCCACGATGTAGATTATACTTGTTATTCGTCGTGTCGCTAAGTGATACATGTGCTACATGGAGAGATAGCTTTGTAATTATTTCATGTACGATTCATTCTTCAGGAGATACATTGATACACATCATTACTTCACACATATGCGCATTTGAACACATCACGCGCGCGCGTACACACACACACACACACACACACACACACACAACATTATTTATACATTACACAATCCAACATCATCCGACTGTTCTAAGTCTAATAAGGTTTCTAGACGTAATTTTTTGCGTAGAATACGAATCTGACTTCAGAATTTCTCTATCACATCAGGATTCTGAGATTTTCTAATCTAAAAGTGCAAAAAACACATTTTTTTATATATTTGAGGTTATGTTACACCATGAGATCAATTTCTTTCCCAAAACGCGTTATAGTATCTGGAAGTACTCTTTTCCTTCGAAATTTATTTTTAATCGTTCGAATATCTTTTTTCTTTTCCGAGAAATCGTCAAATTAATTAGTTCGTCGATATATAGACGAATATGTCAAACTAATTAATTTGACGATTTTTCAGAAAAGAAAAAAGATATTCGAACGATTAAAAATAAATTTCGAAGGAAAAGAGTAGTACTTCCAAATACCACAACGCGTTTTGGGGAAAAAATTGACCTTGGTGTAACATAACCTCAAATATATTTAAAAAATTTGTTTTTTGCACTTTAGGTTAGAAAATCTTAGAATCCTGACGTGATAGAGAAATTTTGAGGTCAGATTCGTATTCTTCGCAAAAAATTACGTCTGGAAACTTATTAGACTTAGAACAGCCGGATGGTGTTGAATGTGTTACCAAATATCGACAAATATGTCAAACTAATAAAATGGAACAGACGATTTTTCGGAAAGGAAAAAAGATATTCGAATGATTAAAAATGGATTTTGAAGGAGAAAAATAATATTTCCAGATGCCATAACGCGTTTTGTGAAAAAAATTGATTCCGTAGAGTAACATAATCTCAAATATATTGGAAATGTTTTTTGCACTTTTAAGTTAGAATATCTTAGAATATTGACATGATGGAGGAATTTTGAAGTCAGATTCGCATTCTACGCGAAAAATTACTTCGGAAATGTGTCTAAATTGTCAAACAGCTTTCACGATCCCCCAATTTGCAGATCTGTATTAATTTATCGATATCATTAATATCATTTTAAATTTAGAGTATAAGCATGTTTAATATTTCTAAAAGAGTTTGTTAAAAAGAGACCGATGACTGTTAAACAAGTATATAAATAAAATGAATAGTGTTCTTTTGTAGAGTTTTACTTTCTAGATACGATAAAGTTATTAAAAAGTTCGTAATGTTCGGAATATTGTGAAAATTAAAAATATTATATTACTGAAAATTAAAATATTAATAAAATTTGTGTAAATACACCTGGTTCGCGCTTAATTTTCAAGGTATTCTCCATCTGCCTCGAATATTTTTGTTCAAATCACGCCGTATATAACGGAATTTATTGATTCCAGAACTTTCGAGCAACTTCGACTCTGTTCTGTAATCAACAAACATGAAACGATTTTTCTCGCAACCGTCTCTGCATCTCGCGCGCATGAGCCAACGTCGCAGGGCTCAGAATCAATGTGCGCTTCACATTTACCGCTCCGCATACGCACTATCTATTCAATCGCACCAGCGGGCTCGAACCGCCAACTAAACCTCACGTTCAAGGGTACCTTGAACACCTACGGTAATCGATTCTGTCCCTTGGACATTTTCACAAATTGAAATGTAACCATCTTTCTACATCAATGCTCATAGTTCATGCTCCACGAAAGCGATTAGCGCTTACGACGCATTTGATAGGACTCGCGTGTCGATCGCTGTGAGTGACGGACGTGTGTCATATTGTGCGCTGTTATTCGCTGCGTAGTTAGATCCGGGTGCGTTAATATTTGCGGAATACGTTGGGACTTTTTATATTTTGCCCTCGGGCTGAATTCTCTGACTTATTAATTTACTTACACGCGAGTTTCCATCGAATAAAAGTTTAACCGGTGTGCCTTGGGATGCACGAGGCTTCAGCCTCGGCTAGTGGCGAAGGGGGAGGGGATATCCCGTCGCCTAAGCTACTGTCTTTTTCCAAAGGTCCTCTTAAACATTCCTCGAACTCCAATAACATTAATGATAAACCTATACCCCTATCCTTTCCTGCAATGCAATTTGAACAAGCAATTCAAGAATTCAGTGAACTTATGACAACGATGACGACATCTATGTCTAGCGATTGCATCATTACAAACATTGTTCCGACTAACAGTAAAATTACTGAATTATCCATACCGATATCAAAAGATCGAACAAATACGAATGTTATTTCGTCACCTAACGTAAGTCAACGTACGAATCCTATCTCCACTTCACGTTTACAATTACGTACACTGATTAACGCTAACGTGCAAGATTTCTGTGACTCCCACATGGATGTTGATACAGACTTTGATGTTGCAAATCGCAAAAGGGCTCTTCCTGCTTCTATAACGGAAAAACAAGGTAATATCAAGGCAAAAAGGCCTGTTAATGCTGAAAACAATAACAGTACAATCCTGAAAGACTCTTTGACCGACCCCGAAAAAAAGAATAACAAAATATTATACTCTAACTCAGATTGTCCTCCATATATTATACACGTATATTCACAAAGTGAAGACCCTTCGATAGGTCCAATGCATCCATTATTAATTAGTAGAACACTTTCACAAATTGCCTATGCTGACGTAAAAGAAATTAAGAAGATCGGTAGAGACAAAATACTAACGGAAATGAATTCCGTCAGTGCGGCTAATAATCATGTGCTTAACCCTAAACTTGAAAAAGAAAACCTGCGTGCTTTTGTACCCACTTACCGTACAATTAGAACCGGCATTGTTAGAGACATTCCACAACATTTTGAAGAATCAGATTTGTTACAATTTTTCGATTCACCTTTTAAGGTTGTAAAAGTCAAACGCTTAAATAGGCGCATAAAGATCAACGGAGAAATAAAATATATTCCTTCACGTACTATCTGCCTTAAATTCGCAGAGCAAATTCTCTAAATACGTTTTCCTTTGTCGTAACAGATATGAAGTATCTCCCTACATATCCAAGATTAAAATGTTTTTCGTGTAGGTGTAGGTATAGAATAGGTCACATTAGTAAAAACTGTAAAGGCAAACCCAAATGTCTCTATTGTGGGGGAGATAAGCATGACTCTCTCTCTTCCTATCCTAATAAAAATAACAATCCTGCATGTATCAACTGTCAGGGAGAACACTTAGCTACTTCTTATGAATGTCCTTTGATTATCAAACATAGAAAAATTTTGTCACTTGCAGCTACTGAGAACATACCAATAATCGAAGTTGAACGTAAGATTTCACAAAGCTCTACTGCCCCTAGGGATATAGTGTACGATTACAACAACTTTCCCCTACTAAAATCAGGTAAATCAGCACACAGCGATAATAATAATCACATTTCAGATATTCATATCATCGGCTCTTCTCAATACAATCGTTTCTCTGTTCTGAATGCATCAGGTTATTCTAACGGCATGCCTGAAAATTTCCCATCGCACAATCTGTCATCTTCTGGTCCACATAAAAACAATAAACAATCCTTTTCTCAAACTGTGAATCGAACTCAGAATAATAATAATGTTGTGTCACGTTCCCACAAATCTCCACAAAAGTCTGAAAAAAATAACATTAATAATAGTTTTAATGTTCATAGAAAATTATTATACTCACCCAACGGTCACCTATTCAGCACAGTTTGCAATGGAGCTGGTTACTACACTCGTCACAATGCTAAGCCAAGTTTGGAAGATAATAATGCCCACCACATTAATGATCGGGATACTTAATTAAATCTTGAATCGCATAATTATGAAAATGAAAATAATATTAAAAAATAGTTACGCTTAATAACGTGTTTCTTTCTCTGACTATAAATATGGAAAGCATATACCATATGGTTCGAACAATTTGTCTTCCTAATAATGAGAATATACTCTCTTTTTCATACTCTTGTCCTTCTAGTAATAAAAACGAACAGTAAGCTTAATTAATATGAATATTTCAGGTGATATTCGATTAATTCAGTGGAACTGCTGCGGTATTAGAGGTAAACTTCCACAATTACAAGTCATCGCTAAAGATGTAGACATTATGTGCATTCAAGAGTCGATGTTATGGCCACATAATAATTTTTGGTTGAGAGGTTTTAAGGTCGTCAGGAGAAACATCGTTTCATCCAATCAAAGAGGTTTATATATGTTGGTAAGAGAAAACTTAATTTTTTTCAAACATTGATCTTACTATTTTCAATCATCCCTCTTGGGAAATTCAAGGTCTTAGCCTCTATTTGATAGACGATAACCATAATCAACATATACCGTCATCCTAATTAATTTACTCCTTACAACGTGTATAATCAATTATTTTCTGCACTATCTAAAAAATATCGTAAGTTTGTTATTGTGGAAGACTTTAACGCTCATCATTCATGGTGGGGGTGCTGTTACGATGATTCCTTTGGTAAAATTCTATCCCACGCCATTGATACACACAGATTAATTATTCTCAATGATAGGTCATCTCCCACGCTTCTTTATCCTACTGCCAAACACTCGACTACAGATCTAGTACTTACATCCGAAAATATTGCAATGTACTGTAATTCAAACGTCGGTCTTGGCACTCTTGGTAGTGATCATTTTCCTATTTTTACTTCAATTGAAGGTAACTTTAGGTTAAGAAGTGTGTTTTTATACAAACTAAAAGCTAGTAGTAAAGACTTAGCTATACTTTATCATTCTCTCTATAGTAGCTTAGATAAATTAAAAAGCATTCTTTCGAACAATTATTTACTCGCTTATGCGTCAGTAGAACAGCACATAAGAAAACAGCTTTACTCTTTATTTCCATCAAAATCATGTCTTCCTAGAAGTTGTGCTTTGCGCCCAAGGCTTCCCACCCCTCCTTGGTGGAACGAAAAATGTCAAGAAGCAATTAGAGTGCGCAGAGAGGCAATACGAACGTATTTTAAACATCCTTCACCGGATAACTTCGAAGCACACAAACGAGCTAGATTAAGATGTTCGAAAATTCTTAAAAGGCAGAAAAGATTAGGTTGGCAAAAATATTGTTCGCAATTAAACCACAAAACCCCTACCTCAGAAGTTTGGTCACTCATTAAAAGTTTTAAAAGAAGAAAAATGGTCAAACCTTCCTCTACTCTATTGCCTGACACTAGCGCACAGGCTCATCTCATCAAGGATACTATTGATAAATTATGTCCTCCTTCGTGTAGGCATCTTGAATGGAGGTCGTTGCGCCTAATGGAAGATAAGGATGAACAATTGGACAACGTCACCATGAACTTGGGAAATCTTTTGTCGAAATTGAACTGTATTCTGCCATTAAATGTGTAAAACTCAATTCTGCCCCTGGTATTGATCAAACTGATAATCGTGTCATTTCCTCTTTGCTTAGTGAGTATCTTAATATCATACTTACAATTTACAATAATATCCTAGCAGAAGGTTCTTTCCCAGATCAATGGAAACAGTCTTTAATAGTACTAATTCCTAAACCTGATGCAAGTGGTTATTGTCCAATTTCATTGTTGTCATGTTTATTAAAAATTATGGAAAAAATAGTTTACAACCATTTACAGTGGCACATTGAGTCCCAGCACATCATCCCAGACAATAAATTTGGTTTTAGATCTGACAGGTCTTGCACAGATAGTCTAGTAATATTTTCGTGTGACGTTCATAAAGGATTTGCCTGCAACTCTTCGACAATCGAAGCTTTCCTGGATATTAAAGGAGCTTTTGACAATGTTATTCCTAATATTTTAATTCAGGAATTAGAAAGCATTGGCATCCCCGCGCGGATTAGAATATTTATCCACAATTTAATATCTGATAGATCACTTCATTTTGTTGTCGAAGGTGAAAAATTCGGTCCATTCTATTCATATAAAGGCACTCCTCAAGGCTCCGCGTTTAGCCCACTTCTCTTTGACATATACATTAAAGATTAGGAAGACATGATTTTGATGGAAATAAAGAGTAAAGTTGTTTTCTTATGTGCTGTTCTACTGACGCATAAGTGAGTAAACAATTGTTCGAAAGAATGCTTTTTAATTTATCTACTATAGAGAGAATGATAAAGTATAGCTAAGTCTTTACTACTAGATAATAGATATGTACATCGAGACTCAAAAATCTTAACAAAGAAAATACGTGTATGCAAAATAGTCAATATCACGAGCTCTCGATATGTCAAAAATTATAAAATCGTAGAAGGGCTAATGAGAGCTATAACACGCTGTTGACGGTGCGTAGTAATTAATAAGATTTATTCAGTAAAATTACAAACGTTTCGGCATACCTTTAAGCCATCCTCAGTGTGTGCGTTCAATGTTCAAAACGGTTCCGTTAACAATGTCAAGTATCCAAAACACATCCAGATGTCAAACGGCGGAACGCGCAGCGCAGCGCGCGCAATGTGCGCACAGGACGCGCAGCGCGGCAATTTTGTATTACAAATCTTGCAAAAACTGTGATTTATTATATATTGTAATTAAATTTTCTTTAAAATTTCTATGTATGTCTGTTGTAAAAGTTCAGTGTCGGATTGCAAATTTAGGGCATTTCTTTGTGATTTGATGTTGATCATCTCAGATATCAATCTTTTGTAATAAAATCTTTCTTTGTCTAAAATTTCTGGRTTGTYCCAATCAAATTCATGATTTTTATCTAATCTGTGTTCCGTTATCACTGAATGTTTCCCAGTTTTTTTATTAATGTCATTTTTGTGCTCTATTACCCTAGTGTTAAGTTTCCTCTTAGTCTGTCCAACATATGTGGCATCACAGTCTTTGCAAGATAATTTATAAACAACGTTTTTGTTACATTCTGTCGGCA
>JANQDE010000338.1:15567-34930 GCA_037157785.1 Cephalotes varians
AAGATAAGAGTGAAATAAGTAATAATGACATCAATAAATTTTCCAAGAATCGGTTGTAGGTAAACAGTAGATATGCGGTCCAGCTTCAGTTCTTTACTTCTTTGTTAAGGCTCCGAAATAACAGATAGATTAGATGAAATGTAAATTAAACCCAACACAATTTTTTACAAACGTATTTATGTGTAAATGTGTGAAGGTGTACGGGCGGAGCGGAGTAAGATGAAAAAATATATTTATATATACTTATATTCATTTGTAGGTCGTCGATTATCTTTGAGAAGGTGACTGAGGAAGGAGGAAGAAACTTCCAAAAATGACATTGAAATTATAAGAAATAGGAAAATGGGGGAGGAAAACTGAAATATGACAATTCATTTAACATTTCCGAATATTCCAATTCAATTTAATAAACTTATAGGGCCGGCCTGTTCCATTGATTCCATCGATTTACTGATATTTAAAGAAACATTATGGGAGGTAATCGAACTGATTGCATTTTGCTGAGATTTACTTTTCTCAAGGACTTATAAAATCGAAATAAGAGGTTATTTAATTTCGGGAAAATGAGTGTTTTGCTCAAACATTCTAATGGATGTTAACAAAGGGGAGAAAATGACTGGGTGAATAAAAAAAGATAAGAAGTATAGGTTGACCTTTATGGCTGAGTGAAATGGAAGGATAGGAAGTCCACTGTGTAGATTGACCCTTATGAATTCGGGATCAAATTATTAAGTTTTAATAGAAGGAGTGATGAAGCGGATAATTCAAATAGTGACTGAGAAATCCGAGAAAAGCCGTTGCAAGATTCGGGGATACTTCGCGAATTGATTAGATATATAAATGCGTATTGCGACTTACTGTTTGATGATGGTTGGACCTCGAGTGCTCTGTGATCTCCTTGGATTCACGGTGTGAAACTTATAGTTGTAGAACTGAAGTTGTAACTGGAGTGGCGAGTAGCGAGTAGCGAAGACTGGTAGCACAGATTAAAGTAGTAAGCAAGTGTAATTTGACTAGTGAAAATTATGTGTTTGAGCTTAAAATGTCGTGATTTATATAGGAGTCTTCTAGGATAGATTTCTTGTGGGATGGGTTAAGTTGGTTGTTTCCAAGGTTTCGGTTGGATACTCTTTCTTCGTGATCAAATTTTTAGATTCTCCCAAATTTAGTTGGAGCTTCTCACATTAGTTCGATTCCAACTCCCGCAACGTAAATCTTATCATACGCTTGTTTATTGGTGTTTCGTCATGGTCTGTAGGGCAGTATGATTTTTCTACGATCATCTATTGGCAGGTTCGGATCTTCACTTGCCCGCCCCGTTTTCTGAAGAGCAAGATGAATCTCGTGGGACCTTCCAAAAATATTATTTGTTTCATTCATTTATTTTTTTTTGTTTGTCGGCGATTCCTCTTTTATTAGAAGCTGCAGGAAACACAAATGCACATGTTTAAAAGTTTATGAATTCGTGCTTCCTTGCATATGTTGACACGACTTCGCAGGATCCACTGATTCATATTAATGTTTAAAGAGCGTTTTGTTTTAGATAATTTGTTACATTTCCCTGCACGTCTTGATACCGATTTTGTTTACGTGTGAACCAGATAAGACCGGCAAAATCGTGTTCTTGTAATTTCGTTTATCAAAGTTTCTTCTGGAAGGTTTCTTGTGACATATTTACATTACGAAATAAATAACACACAGAAAAAAAGGAAAAACTCTATCAGGCTTATTGCCCGTTTGACCGTTAACGCTTGAATTTTATCCGTTTCTTATTCTAATAGATTATTTTGCTAGTTGTTATTGAAATGAGGAAAACTCGTGGAGTTTTCAGGACGTAACACTATTCTTGTAATGCTCGGATATCGCGCACGTTCAGAAACACGAGAAAAAAAAAGGGACAAGATCGCATATACTTGTGAAATCCGTTAACAGGAAGTAATCGATATGCATAATCTTGCCAAAGAGGCCGGAATTAACCATTCGGAAGTAGCACGTTAATAAATTTAGAGTTCCGATGCTAATGGACGGCGGCCGATTGTCGCTGATCGTCTTACTCGCTAGAATATTCGCATTGACCCGTACCGTACCAGATCGAATATTCTGGCGTGTGTACACCGATCGACAAGGAAAGCCGAAAACCGGAATGGCAAAAATTATAAAAAGAAATATGAAGTATTCAATATAACTACGAAGTAGTGGAGCATCGTGGTCATGCAAACTAAACGACAAATCTGTTAGGAAGGAGAACAGAGGATCCCGAGTTCGAATCCCATCAGCTCCATAATTTTTTCTGTAGTCTTATCCTGAATTGTAAAGAAACGTGTATTTCTCTAACTCAAATCCCTTTCGATCTCTGAACAATCCAACGAGCTAAATCGCACATCAAAAAGCAGGTTGTTTTAATTTAAATTAAATTTTTCAAAATTGAATTTTTTCAAAATTAAATTCGAAATTGAATTGATAATTAAAAATAGCATTACTTGAGTTTTTTTAAATACATATCACTTAAGTTGAATAAAGTAACGCAATTTTTTGGAATTATAACTTGGCGCTAATTATTATTAATATAAAATCTTTTATGCAAATAATACAAGGACACGTACCATTTAGGTTTTATTGTACGAAAATTGAGAATAGCATCACATGGGTTTTTTTAATTGATAGAAATTTTCTCTTCAACGAGCGCGTACAACTTAGCGCTTTTTTCTACTTTTTTATAAAAAGTAATTTTGTTACATGTCACTTGGTACGTATTACTTGGATTATAAAGCTACTGTCTCTTGAGTTACGCAAATACGAAAATATGTATCACTTAGGTTTTACTGTATTATAAAGATACATACTCCTTAGATTTTATTATTACTACAAGTATTGTATCTCATAATATGATAAAAATATTGATCAGTGATGGATTATTTTTTTTCTTTTCTTTACTACAATGAACCTGAACGCGCGAATTTTGAATTCGATTGGTCATCTTTAAACACTTGCTATTTGAAAACTATTGTAGTTTCAACATTATAATATAGAATTTTTGTCTCTAAATGAATTTAAGAATCTGCCATTAGCAAGTGCAATAGGACTCTGTATAATATTTCACGCACGCGGAAATATTAACAATATATAACATTTTAGATACACGTTATTATATTATATAAACAATGTCTAATGAGTGGACAATCAACATTGACGAACATGCTATGTGTATTATTTATTACATTCTATTTTATTATGGTATGTTACAGTTATATATTTATGTTCACTAGGACATTACTATTTTACGTAAACATCATTATAAAAACAGAGATTAAGAAAAAATAAAGAGTAAAAAGTTAGAAATTCGATTGTAATAATATTGGGTTAGGGAAAAAGTCTTTTTACAAATTGGAACATAATTGAAACACATTTTTTAAATTGTTTACAAATCTTTTATTAAATCAAGTATATGCCGTTTTGATCGAAGACCTGCCATTTTTCGAGTAGAGTCATTATTTCATGTAGAATTTCGGAGATTTCTGGGCAAAAAACCGAAACAAATGATTTTCGCAGGCCTCTTTTGAAGTTAAGTTTACTTCATTAAGAGAGTTCTGCAAAAACCGAAACAAATGAAAGCTGACGGTCAGGACTACGGTGGATTCATCAAAATTTCTCGGCTTAAGCTTTCTCAATTTTTCCGAATCGTCAAAGATGTATGGTCTGGCATGATAGAATGCCCTTCTTATTGATCATTCTTTTCCTGAATCGATCGCTTCAATCATTATCAGTTGTTGACAGTAGAAATCAGAATCAATCGTTTTGTCTGGCGGCAACAGCTCATGAGGGACAATTCCCTCCCAATCCCACTAGATACACAGCATCAACTTTGGTGTCAATTTGGGCTTTGCGATTGTTTGTGGTGCCTTATCTCAACTTCAACCATCGACATTTTCGAACATTATTGTCGTATATTATCTTTTCATTGTTCGTTATAAGTCTTTTTAAAAATGGCTTTGTTTCGTTTTAACAACGATTCGCAAATGGAATTTAGTCCATTAAATTTTTTTAGCTTCAAATCATGTGGCACTCAAACTTCGAGCTTCTTTGTGTATCCAGTCTTACGCAAACGTTCCAAAATGATTTTATGATCAATGTTCAGCTATGTCATAGCCGTATGATCATTTTTTTCAATTTTTTTGAAAGATTTCATCGATATTCTTCATAATGGCCAAAATAAAGTGCATCTTTGACGTCAAAATTTCCATTTCAAAATCAGAAACCAGTTCGCTACTGTTTGTCTAAAATTAAAGCATCTTCTCCTAAATACGATAAATTTTTTCTTTGGCTTGTGCAGCGTTTTTCCTTTTTTAAAAAAAGTAAAATATGTCGAAAATGTTTTTGATTTTCACTCATTTTCAAATTTGATTGAATGTATCAATATCATTCAAATCTATTTTAAAATGTTTTAAGAAATGACCTTTCCAATGGTATAGCGCCATGTCAAAAATCGATCAGATCTCCGTCGGCAATTTATAAAAAGACTTTTTTCCTAATCTGATATTTAATGATAAGATTTTCCAGTAGTATTGCCATATATATAAAAAAAATTACAAATGTTTCATTATAGAGGAGAAACACGCTCGCAATGAAGCAGTAGTGGAAAATCAAAATAAAGAGTTGGATGACCAATCATGGAAATCGAAGATATGTATGCAGAAGGAATCTAAGGAAGCTATGTTAATAGTGCGTCCCTACAAAGCGAAGAAGTCAATGATGGAGGAAAAAAAGAAAATTAATAAATCGAGTGAACATAGTTCTTCCACAACTTACAAAAATTCTGATGCAAATTGTTTTTCTCAGGAATACAATTTTTCATCATAATTATTTCCTTGATTTCAACTATCTTTTGCTATTAAGCATTGCATATATTCATATCATTATTGATCATCCGATGATTGCAGTTAATATATGCTTGTATAATAGCTCATATTAACTCATAATAGCTCATATAATAATTAATATTATACATGCCTATTAATTGCAATAGCCTTGGTATTAATTGCACCAGTAATCTTAATCAATTAATTATATAACATAGGCCTGTTTAAAATTTATTCAATACATTTTGACTCTAAGCTTTTATTAGGCTATGAAAAAATAGTAATTCATCATGACAACGACGCAATCAACTATTGCAGAAAACATTTATGTAAATATAGGAATCATAATGCACGATCAATGATTGTTAATGTTCATGTAATAAAATTATGCAAAATAGTAGCAAGAGGTTGTAACTGGAAATTATCATGATATGAGGAATAATGCTGACAAGCTTAAAAATTTTTATGGCGTTTATAGATCATAAATACAATAGATTTTAATTCTGAGATACAGGGTATACAGGATGTAACTAAGAATAAAAGGCTTTTCACATCAAACATGGAAAAAAGTTAATATAAACATATATTCGCAAACTCACTGTTACTGATACAACTCAAACAAATGTTTATTAATCAAAAATGAAAAAGTAATATTATTTAACATTATTTATTTTCAATTTTTTATTACAACAAATGTTCTCCCATTTGACACGATACATGCAAGGACATGTCAAATCATTCGAATCATGGATTGTCACATTCTTTCAAAGATTACGGAGCGGTCGCAAATGTTTTCACGGAAAAAAATAGCTGCCGTAGTTAAAAACTGTGTGGTAACTGTAATTAAATTACAGTTGTAATATATTGACACTTAATATTTTAGTTGTTATATCTATATTATTTAGCTAAAAAAGTTTAGCTATCTGATACATTTAGCTACAATACATATTTCAGTTAGCAGCCATGTAACATGTATTGCATTCAGTTATAACGCGTACATTACTTATACAGGATGATTCAGAACAACCCTGTGCCCTTGTAAAGATGTGTTCCTGATTGAATTCTAAGATGATTTTTCCTTTACAAAAACTTTGTCCGACGCTTACTTTTTGAATTATTAAAGGATAAAGTAAGCGAATTACGAGCCGCGTACAGAAGATAAGCAGGAACGGCGTAACTCACTGTCCGACGCGAGCGATTACGCGGGGCACTAATTGCGATCAGCTGTGTAAGAGCTAAGTGTTATTCTGATTCATATAACACACACACACACACACACACACACACACACACACGCGCGCGCGCGCGCGCGCGCGCGCGCGCGCGCACATTGTAGAGAGTCGATGTCTCTATACTGTTATAACTTGACCGATAAATTTCACAACTGTGAAAAAACAATAGAAGACACCTTACGTTTCTATGTGACAAATTAATGTCAAGAAATAAAAGGAATTTGTTTCTTTTTAAAAAAATAATATTATAAGAATTGTAATTGTAACATTGTCACGGATTTATTCATGTACTTGATCGATATCACAATAGCACTACAAGATTCACTAACGATTCTATCGGTTTATTATTATTAATTAATACCGGTTAATTATTTGACTCGTTGTTATTAATTAATTAATACTGATTAATTAATTCGACTCGAAATTATTTGGAATAATAAACGCGTTACATACACAACCCGACGTGACTCAAGACTGTGCTCGATAACAACAAACAAGCTTATGTTTTCATGAAGAGTAATAAAGCCATGACACACAAAAAAACTTAAGCAATAAGCGAATCAGCCAATCACAATCAAAAATTTAAGACAAAACGTAAGCGGTAGCAAATCCAAACTGTTGATTTCCTTACTGCTTACGTTTTACTGCTTAAATTTCTTGTGTGCCATGACCTTTAAAAGTCAACACAATAGAAATCTGATTTATCGATCTCTTGTAATGCGAATGAAAGTGATAAGTCTGGCAGCGACTATGATTCAGCGCGTGAATCACTCCCTGTATGTGCAAGTCATAACTTTTATTCTCGTTGCAAATACTTTTGCCGTAGTGATAAAATTAATGCTATATTCTAAATATACTCTATAGTTAAAAGTATATTCAAAGTAACTACATTAATTAGCTACCAAATGGATTTTGTTCTTATTATAATTCATGGAAGTTGCAAAAATATATGACAGAAAATAAAATTAATATATGTATAGAAATATATTTATATTTTCTTTTTTAAATGTCATATTATACTACAATTTCACATAAATATAGTTTTATGAGAGTATATTTTACTGTGTTTGAAACATTGGTTAAGCACACACACACACAAACAACGATACTTTTCCCCTTTGCACTTTTTGAAATGTCGAGTCCAATACGGTCAAGAACGGTTAAATACACGGATAACACAAAATATGAGTACAACGCAGCTTGTAATGCGGAATAGGAAAGATTATGCGGATCCTCCTTATGAAACTCTTTCTTTTGACGAGAACATGTCATTTCATGTCGAAACGATATATAATCGCATTAGCTTTTGTTTTTCCTCTGTCTCACTTACTCAATTACTGTTGCGCATGTGCAACGTTGCTCGCGCCAATTGTATACGCCTTAACGAATCGACTATATCTCTGACATATCGGTTAATTCCAATAACTGCTTTTAAGTTGCTATACGATACTTAACAGATATGCATGCTTTGCTACTTTATTTATGTATTAGGAGCAACTGCAGACCGTTTCACTGTAGTTTATAAATTTATAGTTACGGCAGCTAACATAGTTTTAGCAAACCATGATTAGCTATGGCAGCGAAAATTTTATTTTTCATTTTCACAAGCAGGAAAGATATTACATTAATGCAGCACATTTTCGTTGTTAATTTGAAATTCATAAACTTTAACTGTCTCCATAGAAATATGTTAGATCAACAATGATCGATAAGCAAAATGTACATAAAATTACATTAATAAATATTTTGAGCTGTATCTCAATAACAATAGATTTGCGGATATGTTAATACAATTTTTTTCATATTTTGATGCGAAAAGGCTTTGTCCCGAAAGTTTATCCTCTTATTTTAGTTATATTTATATATAGTTTATAATTAAAATATATTTTTTCACGGAAAGAACAATTTTGCTAAAGAATGTAAAAATTTAGCTAAATACAGATCTGAAAATAATTTTGTTGAATCATGAAAATAATTATGTAGAAACGTTTAAGACATTTAAGCGTTGATGATAATGCTGCAAAAATTTTAACATTCTTGTAATCAATTTGAACGTCCTATATAATTACTTTGATAGTCCAAACAAAATTATTTTCAGATTTATATCTAGCTAAATTTTACAGGAAAACTGTTCTTATCGTCTTATTTTAACATATGATTTAAATGGAAGAAGACAACTAAACAGGAATTTTATCATATTTTCAGTATTCTGCGAACGTTTTCCACGTTAAATTTTTACATGCTTAGATGATCTAATGAATGACTTTCAAGATCACATTTACATGCTTCCAATAATCTGTACATTCAAAATTTTAACTGTTAACGTAACATATTGTTGCTAGTTTACTCTAGTATTATAATAGTTATTGTTACTTTACATTTGTGCTAATAAAAAATGTAGATTTATAAATTTTAAAGAAATATGTAAATATTAGAATTATTAATATGTCTACATTATTAACTCTCAATGAGACGAATGAACAGCATCTCTTTCTTTAAAACAAAAGTCATAGTATTTACATAGTATTACATAGAAAAACAGATCTAAAAAAAAGAAAATGTTAAGATATTGACGAAATTCTTAACTTAGTTAAAGAAAAAATTATATGTAGGGATACAGGGCCGATTAGATATGGATAGATAGATGGAGAAATTATAACAGTGGAACAGTCGTGGTGCAGTATGTGTTAGAGTTGAGAGCGAAGGAATTCAAATCCCGATCAACTCCGTTAATTTTTCCGTCGTCCTATATATTAAGCAAAATTAATAACATTGACAAATTTAATATTTAAACATTTTTGTTACTCACTTAAATGTAATATTTACTAACAAGGGAACCGTCAAAATTGTTCTTCACCTCTTGATGAATTTTGGATATATTTGTAGAACATCAAAATATTAGACCTATATTTTTTTATCGGCATTTCAAGGTTTAAGAATTAAAATATTCCCTCAAAAATAATGAATTTTATCGTTTTCAGCAAATATCTTCGAAACTATGAGTATGAAAAATGAGTATATGAAAAAAATGTTTTACACAAAAGTTATATGGCATTTTATATTCTGTATGATATCCACGTTTTTAAAATATCAAATTTTTCTAACTTACTCTCACTCCCACTCATTAATTTTGCAAAATTTAAAAATTTTGTGTGAACAAAAATTAAAAAGGATTAAATCCCGAATTTATTCATGTATATATAATAATGTTATATAATTATGTTTCCACGATTCAATTTTTCAGAAAACAAGGTGATAACATTGTGCTATAGGCGCCGCGCTAAATAAATGTTATATTATTTCTTTTCACTTGCACTATACTTAATAATTGCTTCTCGTATTTTCTTATAATACAAGCAAATCAATTAATTCTGATATAATAATAAAAAAATAATAATAATAAATAAAAAATATATATAATATCAACTTATTACACGAAATTAAAACGTAAGTCTAGATGAACGTGCATATATAACACTAATAACATACATGTGTACGATGTCGCAATTTGTGCAAAAGTGTTAGAGTTAGGCTTGAACAAAACGTTTATTGAAAACACAGTTACAATGTCCGTAAGAAACAGAAAAGAGAAATAAAACACAGTTGGAGAGTATTCGATAAATAACGGTTAAAATTGAGAGTACACCGTGTCGTCGTCACAACTATGCCGAGCGCGATGGTACAAAAAGAAAAAAGCACACACTATAACTTTTTTGTTCTGCGAGAATTACAGCGAGCTAAGAAATTCTAGGACAACGGAACGTCGGGTAGCGCCTCCCTCCGGCACGAGCATACCCGCGACGACCACGACACATTGGTGAGACAATATTACGCTGCGGCTTCGTCTTATCGGGGACAAAGAGTCAGAAATCTAGATTCGCTTTCTCCCTCCCTTCCCCGCCACTCCCCGTCGCTAACAGAAAACCGAACATTCTAGAATTTGGAATTCGCTCCCTTCACATACATATACATATACAGGGTGTCGGATAATTCCCGCCTCACGTATCAAATTCAGGTAGAGCAGGTCAAACTAAATAAAGAGGTCCTCTACCATTTTGTAAATTTCGTAATAACTAACGAGATATGAATTTGATACGTGAGGCTGAAATTATCCGACACCCTGTATATATATTCCCAACACTTCCCCTCGACGCGGTGTCTATTCGTCCAGTGAAGTTGATCCCGCATCCCAAGAATCATCTCGTGCTTGGATGCTGACAATCTCTTTGTCGACTATCATTTCGTGCGTGGATGTGTACTCTACTTTGAGCTACCCGCACTTCCCTCACAAAGTGATGTCTCACGTCAATGTATTTAGATCTTCCGTAAAAATAGGATTTTCGGCGAGTTTCCAAACTCCATTTTTATCACATTGAATGCGAATTCGAGCCAGATTATCAAAATCGAGCTCGTTGAGAAACCTCTTCAGATGCAGTCTCTATTTGGCCGACTCTGTTAAGGGGATGCTGGACAGACGGCTGAACTTGAACGATGTCGATAATACAGACATATCTAATTCAGTACTAAAAATGAAATAACAAGGATAACACGATTGTCGATAACGAAAGTGACAAGGACAACACGCTTTGTATTGCTCTACTATACCGATATCACACACACTATTCACACAAATTTTCATGATCGTAAAGTTGATCGTACTTTTCTATTTATTTCTCTTGTAAACTTCAAAATTATAAATTCAAGGTCTCATAATATTCTTCTGCATTATTAAAATGTGGGCAAATGCTTTTATTTTGGTTATATACTTAGAATCATTTATATTATACAATGAAATAATCTAAGTAATAACAGAAAACTGTAATTTACAAACTTTTTTTGATTTTTCGTGTTATTTTGTATTTACTCATATTTATTTACAATTTTCTCTTATTCTGGAGAAGGATTTTTCTGTATAAGAAAAGCAAAGAAAATAGAAAAGTACGAAATGTGTGTTTGATCGATAATATAGACGATTCCAATATCCTCTTAATATCATATATTCTGTTTCCGTTGACGAGTCACCGTGCGCTGCTTTCGTGATTCCCAAGTCAGTAGGCATTCACCGAGCACAAGTGCGTAGCCCGTGTACGATTGGCAGTCTTCAGGACAATTTATCCAATCTGCATCCACATACTCTAGGATCGGTTTGCCCGTCTTGTGATATGTCAGACTTAGATTTTTTGTTCCCTTCAGGTATCGGAGAATGCGCTTGGCAACCACTCAATATTGTCTTCTAAAATTCTGACAGAACTGACTTAGATAGCTTACGGCGAATGATATATCGGGCCGAGAACATATCGCCAGGTACATTAGAGCACTCACAAGTTCCTGGATATAGGAACAATTTGTCATTGGTGACCTCTTCGTCGTCCACCTTCGCTCGTGTATTCAGGGCTATTGGGATTAAAATTGGTTTGCAATCGGTCATGCCAAAATACTACAACAAATCAGAGATGTATACCGATTAGATATCTCCCCCTCCTTCACGAAGAATTCCATTCCCAGGCAGTACTTGGCTTTTCTTCGGTCGGTAATGTCTTCCTAGATGTTCTTTTAGTTTTTTAATCGACTTCAATCGACGATCGCGTTTTTTGACGCGATCATGTCATCGATGAAGATGGCGACAATCATGAAGCTCTCTCCGCTTCTTTTCATATAGACACACATGTCGGCTACGGTCTTCTTTGCCCCAAATTCCTTTAATTCGAAGTCGATTCTCTTTAAATCTATCCCGCGCACGCTTTTGTCCTTGCAGCACTTGATGAGTTCACGAACGTTTAGATGTCCCATTTTTCGGTGCCAATATATGATATCAACCATCGCGCTCACGTCGTTCGCAAGATTTGCTTTTGCATCGCGATCGTCTGTTTCTTGAAGATAATATAGGCCTCCCCGTCATTAAGCGGTAAGTACAACTCTGTCGCTATCGTCGGTAACTCTTGTCTTTTTGCTATTAAATGTCACTCGATAACCGCGGTCTTTGATCTTACTGACGAATAAGAGATTTATATGTAAGTCCAATACACAAAGCCCTCCTCAATTTTAAAACTTTTCGTGCATCTTTCCGCGATGATGTTCACGCGTCCCTTTTCTCGAACCGGTATCACGGTGCCTCCGTCGGCCAATTTGACGCTTTCCCTTAATGAATCGCGGGCTTCTTTGAAATTCTCTTGAAGGAGTTAGTTCAAAAATTTGAGAAAGTTACATCGATTTGACAACTATGATGATAGGAAGATCAAATCAATCAAGACAATAGATCTGAAAAATTAAAACAAATACACATTAAATCGTTTCAATAAAGCATTTGAATAATTATACATGACATAGACACATTCAACGGGCTTCTCGAGCACAAGAAATGCATCAGGATTCAAAGACTCAGAAATATGGAAGAAGATTCAAGAATGCACATAATATAGTATCTCGAAAAATAACAAAATTTGTAACAAAAAAGATTTGAAAAATAAGTGCATTACATTTATTGAAAACGTAAAATATTATGTTAATTATTACTTTGATCGATATGGACAAAAAAATATTTATAATTCGGATCAGAGTGGATTCCAATTAGAATTACACTCTGGTCACCTTATCACATAAAGGTGTGAAAAAGGTAGAAGCTGTAATACAGTCTATATTAGCAACGACGCACAATTACACTATAAAGTCGCCTACTTCCGCTGTTGATAGAATACTGTCGCTTCTATTTATAATATTAAGAGGAAGAACGTTTGATCCGAGAATGCAGGAAAATATATATCATGACATCTTATATTTTTGTTACGGCTTTCACATCAGCTAAATCAATATTAAATTCATATAATAATATGAAAGAAATATTTTTCTCGAATGTCGGATCACAATCAGTATTACTAGATTCATGGAGTGGACGTCGTCCCAAAATAATTTCGGAAAGACCAAATTCTGTAACGGACATTATTTTTCTAACAATTTCGACCTAACATTACGACGGGAAAAATGTAGCCATTAGATATATGGTTTCCGATTGTGAAAAAAATTTATTAAACATTTTTCTGATACCATTATATTATTAGATTTTGCGATCTAGAAATAATATCTTGAAATTGCAATTATTAATGCACCATCAATTCTTGTTGCCTAGTTTCAAAATTAATTTAAATTTGTATGATTTAAAAGTGGCTATATACCGGCAGAAACAGCAATTAAATTTTGTTTCCAAATAAATCTAATATTTTTTAATGTTCTACAATATATCCAAAATCCGTCAAAATCGATGTGAAACAACTCCAATGTTTCCCTCATAATATTTATTGAGCACATTGTTAAATAATCAATATTTAAGATGAGATTTTTAAAGTAATTGCATTATATTAGCATTATCTTTCCATAAAAATTTATTTAATTATTGTCCACAATTTTCTAAAATTACGCAACACACATACATTGAATTTTAATTTTCTTTTGAACCTATTTCTTATTTGTTTCACATATCAATTGTATATAGGATGATCTGAACAGGATAGTCTGAAATCATTGATGATTTTAAAATGAAAAGAAGTATTTTTATCAAAAATATTTTAAACAAAAGTTGTATAGTCTGGAAGGAGACAAATAATAATAAAAAAATTGATTTTTTAATCACATGAAGATCATTAAATATATGTTGATATATGAATCATGTTATGTAAAAAGAATTATATAATTCCATTTTTATAAATGGAAGATGATTTTTTCAGTTATAAAATTCTGTATATAAAAATAGAATATTATCAAAAGATCAATAATTTATGAGATATTTTACTTCATTCTAGCATTAAAACAAAATCTTATAAATTATTAATTTTTTTTACCATCATATCTTATATAATTTACATAACTTGTATTTACATAACTAACATACTTTAATGCACAAATAACATAACTTAATTGATATAAGTCAATTGATCTAAAATAATATAATTATATGATTTACATAATATAATTATTTTAGTTATTCTAAAATATTTAAAAAATATTAAAATAAAATTTAAAAAAATCAAAATTTACGCGATATTTTATAGTTCATTCTATCATTTTGACATAAAATATTAAATATCTTGTAAACTATTAATTTTTTCACAATCAATACTCTTATTCACAGAATAATTATTATGTCATTTGTGCATTAAAGTATGTTAGTTATACAAGTTATGTAATTTTAAAAAAATGATCTACAATGTGACCTTAAAAAATCGATTTTACCATTATTTGTCATCCATACAATTTTGAAACATTTTTATAAAAAACACTTTATTTCAAAACGGGTGTGCAGCTGATCATGCACATCCTGTATAATAACATCTCTGTATATAAATTATTTAATTCAAAAGTTGTAACAAAAATATCAATAAATATATTTAATGAAAATAAGTTAAAACTTCCTTTGTGTAAATAAATATATTTATTTTTAAAAAATTAAAACAGAAATTGTTATTAAAATCGTTTAAACCAGACATGTAAACGTAAGTATTTGTCAATATTTGTAATTTTCAAAAACAAACGTATTGTCATATTTAAGCATAAATATTGTTGCGAGTCTGCCCGGTACCTCGGCGAGCCGCGCGAGTCAACTGGCGAACTGACTGTTGTTGTTGATCGGTTGCCAGGGAAATAAAAAGGGATTTCAGATTTTCGCCGGACTCTGTCTGAGACAGATGTGTCGTGCAAAATTGTATAAACATTATAATTTCCGCTGWTAATAAAAGCTTGTGTTCCCTCTTATACATTCCGTCTTCCTTTCCTTCCGAGCATAAGTGCGCGAGTGAGAAGTGTGAAGTGACGCGTAAGGCATTCAAGTGACGCGCACAACATTTTGGGGGCTCGTCCGGGATTCAAACGGACGAGCAGGAGGAAAAGATCGGCGAGCCATTCCTTTGGTGAAGACCCCTGTACGCAAGGGAATGTGCACCCGTTCGTTGGGGGACGCAGAGCAATTACCGGAGGACGCTGAGCATACGTCGGGGAACGCCGTTAAGTCGATGAACGTGGAGGCTCTTTTACGGGCGGCGAAGGACGAGCTCTGACAAATGCGCGAAGAGCGGCCGCAGCAACAGCGACAGCAGGAACAGCTTATGACGGCGCTGCGATTTCGGGATGAGGAGCTTCAGCGTCTTCAGGAAACAAAAAGGACCGCCAGATAAGTCATTCTAATAATGGGGACACGTTAAATGCTAGAAACATAGGTGGATTTTCCGGGGAAAGAGTCGCGTTGAATTTAAACGAATTACGTGATAGTGCGGGGGATCACACGGACGGGATACGCAAAAATATCGGGTATAAATTAAAGCCCGATACGTATGACGGAGAAACATCACTACGTGAATTCTTTTTACAATTTGAATTGATAGCACGGGCGAATTGTTGGAACGACGCGACAAAGGCCGTAGYGTTGGCTATTTGCTTGAGGGRGAAAGCGCGTTCGGTCCTTGAGTGTGTTCAAGTCGAAAATCTCGAGTACGGGGAGCTGAAGGAAAAATTAGAGTTGCGTTTTGGTGAGGGAAATTTATCTCAAAATTTTTACACACAATTTACAAATTGACCGAGAAATTTGGAGAAAGTCTGGCAACACTCGGCTCGGAGATAGAGAAGCTTTCTCGTTTAGCATATCCCGAATGTTCTTTAGATAGAGAAGCTTTCTCGTTTAGCATATCCCGAATGTTCTTTCGCGATGCGTGATAAGATCGCATGCGCGTAATACATTACTGCTCTCTCAAACGGGTTCATTAGAAGGACTCTTCAATTAGAGGGTGTCTCTTCATTGAATTCCGCAATAGAAAGGGCTAAGACTATTAAAATTATACAAGGAGAAAACATTAATAGGAAGAAAGGGAATTATGGAAAACGAAAGGAGGAGGAGGAAGGGAAGCCTTCTTATAAAAGTAATAGAGTAGAGAAGAAAGAAGGGAAGGGTAGTAAGGAAAAAAAGAGTTTTTTCCGAAAGAGTGTTGGCAGTGCGGGAAAGAAGGACATTTTCGTTCAGAGTGTCCAGAGTATAAGGGAAACTCGGATTAATTGAACTCAACGGGGAGGGTTCAACTGGAGGAATAAATACCCCGGATAGTTTTAAGATTTATGAAATAAATAGAATAAAGCAAAGTTTTAATAATTTTAGTTTTAGGGAAATGCTTGATGATGAGATGTGTTTTTTCAAAATAGATACGGGCTCCGATGTTTCGATTTTGAGTAATAGATTAGCTTGGAAACAAAAGAGAAAAATTGTTAATGAAAATTGGTATTTAAGATATCCTACAGGAGAAAAAGTTTTCGTAAAGTCAAAAGTTTTTGCAACAGTTCAACTGGGGAGATATTCAGTAAAAATTCCTTTATTTATAGCAGAGATTAATGACGATTGTTTATTAGGGGTTGATTTCCTTAAGATCGTTAATTTGGAAAATATTTTTGATTCCGTTTTTGGAAAAAGAGAATTGGAAAATAAAGAAAATCTGAAATGCTGTCGTATCGAAAAGGTTTCTGAAAGAAACAGTTTGGAGAGAGTCCCGACTATTTTGAAAAAACTTTTTGTTGATAATTCTGCAAATTTAGACGAGATTCATAAGAATATTTTTGCTGATTTTCTTTGTGAATTTCAAGATGTATTTTCAGAAGAAATTGTTGCGGGAAATTGTAGTATTGAACATGTTATAAATGTAAAAGATTCTTCCCCAATTAAACAAGTGCCTCGACGTATTCCAATTTATTTACGAGAAAAAGTGTTTAAAAGTATTGAGGAAATGAAAGATCGAGGAGTAATTGAGGAATCACAAAGCCCATGGATTTCTCCGACTGTTATAAAGGAAAAAAAAAGATGGAACTTTAAGATTTTGTGTGGACTACAGGAAACTAAATGCTTGTACGGTAAAAGATTCTTTCCCCCTGCCTCATATACATAGATGATATTCTTGATCAGCTATCAGGTAACAATTGGTTTTCTACATTAGATCTTAAAAGCGGTTATTGGCAAATTAAAATTTGTGCTCGAGATAAAGAAAAGACAGCTTTCTCAATCGGGAACGGGCTTTGGCAGTTTACTGTAATGCCTTTTGGTCTGTGTAACGCTCCTGCAACATTTGAGCGTCTTATGGAAAAAATTTGGCATAAATTACTGTCAAAAATTTGTTTAGTTTATTTAGACGATGTAATTATTTTTAGAAGAAGTTTTGATAAAATGGTTGAGAATCTGAAAGAAGTCTTCTTACGATTGCGCGCGGCTAACTTAAAAATTAATCCAAAAAGAATGTGTTCTGTTCAGTAAAAGTGTAAAATATTTGGGGCATGTGATATCTGCAGAAGGAGTTGCAACAGATCCTGAGAAAGTTGTGGCGGTAAGGGACTGTCCAACACCTCACAATAAAAAACAATTGAAGAGTTTTCTGGGATTTAGCTCTTACTATCGTAAATTTGTTAAGGGGTTTTCTACAATAGCAAAGCCTCTATATGCGCTTACAGAAAATCAAACTAAATATCTGTGGAAAATGTCAAAATGCTTTCGATAGTTTAAAAAGGTTGCTTACGTCAACTTCGATACTTTCATTTCCGAAGGGGGATGGGAAATTTGTTCTTGATATAGATGCTTCAAGTATTGGTGTTGGCGCAGTCCTGTCGCAAGTGCAGGAGGGGGAAGAAAGAGTTATCGCGTATTTTAGTCGTGTGTTGAGCAAGACGGAAAAGAATTATTGTGTCGGGAATTATTGGCAATAGTAGATTCCGTAAAATTTTTCCACCATTATTTGTACGGGCGGAAGTTTTTGATCCGAACGGATCACGTTTCGCTGAAGTGGTTAATGTCCTTCAAAGATTTGGAGGGACAGCTGGTTAGAAAAGTACAACAGTACGACTTTGAGGTGCTATTTCGGAAAGGACGAGTACATAGGAACGCAGATGGACTATCGAGACGACAGTGCGAAATGGACGGGTGTAGCTATTGCACCAAGGAAGAGAAACAAGCTAATCATCAAGAGAAGTGCATTGCTCGTATGACCCTGAAAGTTGTAAACTTGGAAGATTGGAGGATAGAACAGCTCGGCGACCCGAGCGTAGCATTAATTCTCCATGCCAAGGAAAAAGAGGAGCGTCCTGCCCGTACTGAAGTTGTAAACAAGGCTGTACGAATCTATTGGGCATACTGGGATGCACTTGTTGTGAAGGACGGGGTTCTTTACAGAAGATGGGAGGCACCAAATTTGGAGACAAGTATACTTCAACTTGTTGTCCCTTGTAGTAAAATAAGGGGAAGAGCCTCTTGGAAGAAGCACATAATTCTCCTTCAGGAGGGCATTTTGGAGTCAATAAGACTCTAAGGAAAATACGGAGACGGTTCTATTGGGCAACCTGTAAGCAGGATGTCGAAGATTGGTGTAGGACGTGCAAAATTTGTATTTCCAGGAAGGGTCCGTCGGAAAAGGGGAAATCGCCACTCCAGATTTACAATGTGGGGATTCCATTTGAAAGGGTACAAATGGACATCCTCGGGCCATTTCCAAAAACTTTGTCTGGGAATCGTTATTTACTGGTCATCGTTGATTGTTTCACCAAATGGGTGGAGGCTTTTCCAATGAAGAATATAAGAGCTAAGGCGGTGGCGGAGATCTTTTTGGGACAAATTATTGCAAGATGGAGTCCCTCTCGAAGTTCATACAGACCAGGGAAGAAGTTTTGAATCAAGAGTGTTTCAAGAATTAACACGTTTCCTTGGTATTAGGAAAACAACGACTGCGTTACATCCTCAGTCAGATGGTCAAGTCGAACATCAGCATCAAACTTTAACTAACTATTTAGCAAAATATATTTCCGAAAATCAAAATGACTGGGATCGCTGGATTCCTATGTTTCTGTTAGCTTACAGATCTTCAAAGCATGAGACTACCGGTGTCACCCCTGCAGAATTATACTTCGCACGAGATCTCAGATTGCCTTTGGATCTGTTGCGTGGTAATCCTACAGAACAGAAAATGAGTTTTCACTCATCTGAAGATTATGTTCGTGACTTAGCAAAGAGACTGGAAGTAATTCACAGTGGGGTTAGAGAACGGATACAAGGGAAATCTTTGAAAATGAAGGTTTGGTATGATCACAAGACCAGGCAAATTCAATTCCAAGAAGGACAAAAAGTTTGGTTGTATAATCCTCGAAAAGTTAAGGGGAAGGCTCCAAAACTGCAGTGTAATTGGGAAGGTCCTTTCTTTATTGTAAAGAAATTACCCAGATAGCCAAATGTCTTTGAAGTTGCTGTCATATTGCCAACAATCGTTGAAGCAG
>JANQDE010000338.1:36750-48420 GCA_037157785.1 Cephalotes varians
GTTGTTGATCAGTTGCCAGGGAAATAAAAAGGGATTTCAGATTTTCGCCGGACTCTGTCTGAGACAGACGTGTCGTGCAAAATTGTATAAACATTATAATTTCCGCTGTTAATAAAAGCTTGTGTTCCCTCTTATACATTCCGTCTTCCTTTCCTTCCGAGCATAAGTGCGCGAGTGAGAAGTGTGAAGTGACGCGTAAGGCATTCGAGTGACGCGCGCAACAATATAAATCAGAAACAATATATATCTGACACATGGATATTTAAAATGACAAAAAATAAATAAGCATTATTTCATCAAGAAATAATTATGAATAAGAGAATAGAATGCAGAATGCACATTAACAGACCTTATATGTGCAATTATGCTTGAAAGAATGTGTATCATTGTATTTTAATTATAGTGTAGTATGTAGTGATAGTAACTAATGTCTCAGCTGTAAAGACTTGTACTTGATTAAATAGATTTTAATTATATTTCAGATTATGTTATTCTCAAAGTATTTTCGCAGTTATAATTGTTGACTTTATCCAAGTAGCAAAATCCAGTAACTAACGTTAAAACAACAGCAAATTTTGGTTACAAAAATAAAATGTCTTTCGAGTCTTAAAACACCTGAAAATAACAATATGTTATATCTATAGGATGTCATTTTCTGATAACTTATTGATTGTAAAAACAGGGCTAATATATAACCTAAGATCACACTTTCAATGTTCCAAATATTCACTTGATCTTTATTATTCATTGACTGTAAAAAAAAAAGAATAATGAGAAGCATTGAAAGTACCAAATTGACGAAATTGTAACGTAAAATTGTATCTTATATAATCTTAATATTTAATATAGGGGTAAACGATACAGTTGTTGGCCACCTACCGATGATTGGCCCTTTTGTATAAACAAAAGGATATTAAGAGATAACTTATTTTATGCCTTTTTTCGATCAATTCGAATTTCTTGTGCTTTTTTGTTTTAGATACAATCAATATTTTGTACTTACTATATATTATGATTACGTACTATAAATGCATAGATCGATTCATTGAATATTGGCATATTTTAATAAAAAAACTGTAAGAATCAAGCCGTTAATGCGTGGATTACTTTAATGTGTTTAATTATGTATATCATATATACAACGCTCATACTCATTACATACAGAGAAATAAAAGTTAAAGTTGTGTGAAAAAGAATCTATTTGTTTGTGAAAAAGAAGAGAAATATGGATGGCCAACAACTGTCGTATAAATAATGTTGAAAAACACTGACTGGCCAGGCGGCTGTTTTTAAGGTTATAGAAATAGTGATACAATCATTGGTCTACTGTTAATGTGTTAATACGCTAATTGCTATTGTGACTAGTTTAATTCGAGTAAATAATTAAAAGGATTATTAGCCACTTAGGAAAGAAATAAAAACATATTTATCAAGAAAAATACATATTATTATATTTCTGTATTAAATATAACATAATATATCTTTTTAAAAAAAAATAACTGATTTTAAAATATAAAAATTATAAAAACGTTAAAATAAAATTATAAAAACATTAATGATAAACTCCTTTTACTTAATACAGTTTATTTTTTTATAATTATTAGTTTAAGTTTTAGTTTAGGTATTAGTTTTTCAATGCTACTTTAATTTTCTTTTGTAGAACTTGTTGAAAGATTTTCTTCTTTGTCAATTTCTTTTGATATTTGAACCAGCCTTTTTTTTTATCTGTTTACTCCAGTATTTTCCTTCTTACTTGTTCTACTTACTCTTTCTTTTTTCATTTGAATCCTTTTTTGTTTGTTTTCTTGGTGCTTTTACAATCTAGCTATTTTTTTTTCTTCTTGTGTTATTTTTTTTCTTCTTGTGCTATTTTTTTTCTTTTTGTGCTATTTGTTTTCTTTTTAGAACTTCACGCTTTTTAGTCTCTTGTTGATCTCTCTTTATTTTCTCTTGGGCAATTTTTTTTTCTTCGTTTATCTTCCATTGTAACGATGAAATCGCATAAGATTTTCTTTGCGTAAACTTTTTTCCTTTTCGCTCTGGTATTGGTGATTGCTGTAAAAACTGATATAATGTTGTAGAACAATTTCTGCGATGTGTGAAAGACAAATCAAGTATTTCATTTATCTTATCAATAGTTTTATTATTTTCATAAGTAATATTGTTATCCATTTCTAAGTCATCTACATAAGTCTTATTAATTTCAATCTCATTCGTTGTATCAATACTTATACTTTTATCCTTAATGTTAACATCGTTAATAACATACGCACTGTTATCTATATCATATATTAAGGCGTTATCTGACAGAACTATAGGTATAGCTTCAATATCTATAAAGTTTATCTCTTGCACAGACTTTGCATTATTGTTTGTTTCATTAATAGTATCTTTATTTTTATAACTACAACTGTTATTAATTTCGAACTCATTTGTATAAGTCTTATTTTCAATCTCCTTTAACATTGCATTAACATTCATAGTGTTATTCTTAATATTAATATCATTTGCATTGTCATCTATGTTACATATTAAAGAATTATATGATACTGCAATTGTAGGTGCAGCTGCAATATCTATATATTCTGTATCTTGCTCATCTTTCTTTTCTTTATGTTTTTTTAATGTTGTTTCTAATTGTAAGTCTTTATTATGTACACTGGATGTTTTGTTATATTCTTGCAACAATCTGTGAAGAATTATGAATTCTTCTGATCTCTCTTCGCTTCCAGCTTGAGGAGAAAATGTTTCCAGTTGTTTTAATAGATAATCTCCCACAACTTTCATAAATATTTCAAATGATAGCGTTGCTGTTTTTGATGGACGTTTCTTGCAGATTGAAGCTTTTTGTATACCCAGACATTTACTATAGTCTACAACATTTGGGTCCCAAGGATAAATACCACAAGCTCTGAAGCCATTTTGTATAATATTTCGATTTTGTGAAAATTTATCGATGACGGTTTTCAAAAGTAGTGCCATCCTTTTGAGTGTTAGCATTAGCGTAGGGTTTTTTCTCCATTCTAAAACAGATTTTTTTCATAAGCTTTTTATTGGCTTAAATGCTGCCACATCTGTAGGTTGCAGCAATCTTGTTGAATTGGGATACAAACAAATGAAAATAATTTCTAATTCTGTACATAGATTACTAATTTTTAAAGTTAGATGACTGCTGTGCCCATCTACAAAGAGTAATACAGGAAACTTCACTCTTTCTTTTATCAAATAAGGATGGAAAATATTTCTCAAATAATCATAAAAAATGTCCGAATTCATCCATCCTCTTTCCGTGACTCCAAATCCCCAATCATTGGGTACAGACATAGCGATTGAAGAAGGCAATCTCTTATATGAATACACCAGAGTGGGCGGAGTTATAATGCCACTTGCATTAAATGTAAAAAGAACTGTTAAATTTAATTTTGTATTGCCTTTATCTATTTCGTAGACATTGCGTGTTCCACGTGGAGTTAATACATATTTCATTTTCGGTCATACCATAAAATATGTTTCATCACTATTATAAATGTAGTTTGGATCTTTCAATATATCTAAGTAATTTTCTTCTTTCAAATAATAATAAATCTCTTCAAACCATTTACGTATGTCGGTTTCACTAACGCACGAACTAGCTTTTGTAATTCCTTCTGGAAATCTTTTCGTTACAGTTGGATTTCGTTTTTAAAAAACGCTTATACCATCCATTTCCAGGTATATTATTAGTGAATGGATTTTTCATACCATTTTCATCTAAATATTCTTTGACACTTGCTTGAATGTTCTCTTTCCTGTGAGGAAATCCTTTTCTACTGCAGTCACGAATCCAGTTCACTAGATCTTCTTCTCCACTGTGACCTAATACTGGTGGTGGAGAAGTTTTGCTGAATGCAGGACTCATTCTAAATTGAATGGTACTTCTAGGCACATTATTATATATTTTTTAGCAGCTGTACGTTGTACCATTTTGTATTATATGTATGGCTTCTTTAACTGCTTCTTCAGTATAACTTTTGGTATATTTATCATCTTTCTTAACTTTTGTAAATAAAAAAATTAAAATTAATTCTAACTTAAAAAACACAAATTTCCAAACTTTACTAATTACAAAGCATTTACAATACAACATACAACTAATATTCTTCTATTTCTTTACGTACTTACTGCAATAAAATATTAAATTTCACAACTAAATAAATTGAATACAATGAAATTATATTAATAGAATAAAAATTAATTAGATAACTGTCTTTAATTTTACACATCAGGACTGCGTTTGGAAACGTCACTCTTGTGTACTTTATCTTTATCGCCTATTAGATATAAAACAAAGACAGAATGACACTCGTGTGTACACGAGTGATGCTTCCGAACGTAATTACTATTGCGCGGCAATTGACCAATAACTGTCTTAATTCGACTATAATAACTGTTTTCTTCTGGTCAATAACTATGTTTCTTATGGATAACACATTATTTGTACATTTTTTCAAAGATTCTTGATTTCTTTTTGTAATGTTTGATTAATTCTTGATTATTGAACTCTTTCTGAAGCTATTTATACATATCTTATTTCATATTTTCTAGTAAAAAAAAATTTATAACACTTAATAAGTGATGAATTTCCTTAAGAAGCCAATAACTGTATCATTTACCTCTATGACATCTTTTGGACGTCTTTATGATAGCTTTAACATGATAAACGTGAATAGTTATCAGAAAATGTTAATAAAATATTTTTTGTGCTTCTAAGAAGTAAAGTCATTTTTGTTTTATTGAAACAGTTATACAAAGCAGATGATAATTTTTCTTATAATAATTTTTCTATTTAGCACAGGTAACAAACACACATCATTTTTATATTAAATCAAACTAGGCATTTTCATAGTGACATCAGGTGACCAAAAAAAAAAGATTATATATAAGTCATTTTAATGACGTCTTACTAAAGACATTATTTCACATTATTGTAATGTAATATTTCTTGCTTATAATGCTTGATTTTATAACGCTTTGATCGATATTAGAATTAAAGGAAAGATAATTTTTTATTTTAATTATTATTATTCCTGTTTGTTCATATAATTATTATGTATTATTAGATGTATTTATAATTTGTCTTAAATGTAATAGCAAAGTTCTTCCCAACGGAATCTGATAAAAAATTTTTTATATATAATTATATAAAAATGATTCTATAATTATACAAAACTGTATATGTTGTAAAGTATGCCATATACATATAATTATATACTGAGTGCAGCAGAGCAATCGTATTAGATTATTTTTTCGAGAAATGTGCATTTTCTTGAAAAATGTTTTAGATAGGAGTTGTAGAATTTTAAAAAGCGCATTACATAGCAAGGTAGTGTGACTTTGGATAAGATCGTTAAGGTTGTTAAGGTTGTAAAAATCACTTCAAGATTTTTTAATCTCCAAAAGAAATCTCCATTTTTTATTGCACATTTTTATAGCTGACTTCGAAAGCTTTCCAAAACACTATAAAAAAGTTATTTTTTATTGAGTACTCTCCGAGAACTTTAAAGTATAGCTGGCATTACGTGTGCGTGCATGCATGCGTGCAGTGCTCGCACATGTGTATGGCAGAGGATCCTACGGTTTATCCCTTCCACATTTAAGGGATTACATATACCTAGAAATAAAAAAAATGCGTTTTTTGTTTTTTACATATTCGAAAAGTAGGATCTTGAGAATATTCCCTGCAAAGGATGAGGGCCTATAAGGGCCGATTTCGGCTCCCTTTGAATTTGACCAAAACCTGTTGAAAAATGTTTTTTAATGCTAAAAATAGATTTTTAGAGACATTCGAGCCTAAACGGAGCTACCCAAGGTCTAGGCAAGGTCATCTGAAGGTCAAAAGGAGCGGATTACCAAACTCGGAAATTGCTAGTCTGAGACAAAAGTGACCTTTACAAAAGTTGTAGGATTTCGAACGGGCACTACATCAATGACCTTACTTTTGACCTTGAACTTGACCTTCAAGGTCATTTGAAGGTCATTTTCCGATTTCTAATAGGAATCCCCACGTTTTACACCGGAAATGAAAAGGGCGGAGAATTTTACGAGAGAACATGACCCTTGCTCTTGACATAAGGTCAAAAAGTAAGGTCATGTCAAGGTCAAAAGCAAACCACCTACCACGGAAATTGCTAGTCTAATTGTAAGACAAAAATGTCCTCTCGTAAAATTCTCCGCCCTTTTCATTTCCGGTGTAAAACGTGGGGGTTCCTATTAGAAATCGGAAAATGACCTTCAAATGACCTTGAAGGTCAAGTTTAAGGTCAAGAGTAAAGTCACTGATGTAGTGCCCGTTCGAAACCTTACAACTTTTGTAAAGGTCATTTTTGTCTCAGACTAGCAGTTTCCGAGATTGGTAATCCGCTCCTTTTGATCTTCAGATGACCTTACCTAGACCTTGGGTAGCTCCGTTTAGGCTCGAATGTCTCTAAAAATCTATTTTTAGCATTAAAAAACATTTTCCAACAGGTTTTGGTCAAATTTAGAGGGGGCCGAAATCGGCCTTTATAGGCCCTCATCCTTTCAAAATGATTGCTTGAAAATTGTCGGAGATATAGTGAAAAAGATCCAAGCGCGTTCGACGACGCTCGGACGCAACGAGTGTGTCATAATCCTTAACAGTAGGTAGCCACACTAATCCTTTGATGCTGTTCTGTCTCAGGAAGGTTCACTGTATGGCCCTGGAGTGGATGACTCTATGTAAGTTTGAAAAAAAAATTGTTATCTACGTTTTTATTTATTTATTTTTATCAGAATTCAAACTTTAAACGCGTTTTTCTCGAAATGATGTTTTCAAAACGCATATCAGAAATATCTCGGAAACGGCTAAATCGATTTACTTGAAATTCGGACTTAATCTACACACAAAAAAAGATAATCTTCAACGTAGCGGATTTTTTTAGAACTCTTATTTTTCTTTTTACAGATAAAAAACGACCAATTTTTATCCTAAAAATCGCTATCTTTAAATTAAACGGGTGTTATTTTGTTAAAAATCAATATTTTAAAAATCGGCTACGATAAAGGCTAGATAATTTTATACAGTTTAAGAAAATTCTAATCTGATTTGTTTCAGATAAGTCTTACGAGTTACATCAGGTACTGCAGAGCACGTTTTTTTCAACATACTCTTGCATCAATATCTCCACCATTTTCAAATAGTTTGATTTCAAATTTATTCTGAAACATCTTATAATAATGTACTATAAAGTAAAAAAAATTAGAAAATTAATTACATACATTACGTCTTTAAAAAAAAATCGAGAAAAAGACCTATTTTTTATGTTCCTAGGTGTATATAGCCCCTTAAGAAGATGCTGGACAGACGGCCGAACGATAATACAGACATATCTAATTCAGAATTAAAAATGAAATGACAAGGATAACATGATTGTCGATAATGAAAATGATAAGGATAACACGCTTTGTATTGCTCTACTATACCGATATTGCACACATACATTCGCACAAATTTTCATGATCGTACAATTGATCGTACTTTTGTTTATTTCTCTTGTAAGCTTCAAAATCATAAATTCAAGGTCTCATAATGTTTTTCTGCATTATTATGTAACGGTCAGGCCTTCCGCTCGGCGTGCGAAAGCTTATTGCCGGATATGTCTCGTCGGACGCCAGGAGAAATAAAGAAACGAGTATTTGGAGTAAAAGAAGAAAATAGTTTATTTAAAGCAACTTAGACATTGAAAACATTTGTAATCAGAATGCGCGATTCGGAAATAAAGGAACTCGCTCGGTCGGCGTTTCATGTATCAGTAGTCGTAGCGATATGCTCGGCGTGAGTTTTACGGCGAAGTTCGTAGCGGAAGGCTTACGTGCTACTCTTATAATTACAACATGTAAGATTAATCCAGATTTATTTACAATGCTATTTACAACACGGTTATGTACAAAGCCATACGGCACGTTTGCGCTGCATACGTGAAGGAGAAGAAGATCACGCGTATATATAATTCGCGAGATTAGTCGGGGTAGTCGGAGTAGCGCGATGCGTGTAGTGCGCGTGACGCTCGATCTGTGATCGCGGGACGGCTTATCGCCGCGGGATTCGTCGGGACTCGACGCGCACGTCGTGCGTTGACGTCACGGTTAGCGACGGACGCGTTTGTGGTCAGTGGCCGAGCGGCGGACCTTACGGCGCACGGATATTGGTCGGCACGGTGATTCAAGCACACGTCGGGATGCGTAGCTTTCGAATCCCGGTTCTGTTGATGCGTGCGTTTACAGTGATACGGGAGCGAGCCGGGAACGCCCGTGCTCTCGGAGTGGAAGTACGGAGAAAAATCGGGAACACCCGAGCCCTCAGAGCGGATAAGGTCGAGAACACCCGCGCCTTGGAGGTACGGAGAAGAGGGAACACTCGAGCTCTCGGAGCGGATAAGGCCGAGAACGCCCGTGCCTTGAGAATACGGAATAGAACCGGGAACACCCGAGCTCTCGGAGAGAATAAGGCCGGGAACGCCCACGCCTTGGAGATACGGAGAAGAGCCGAGAACACCCGAGCTCTCGGAGCGGATAAGGCCAGGAATGCCCGTGCCTTGAGAATACGGAATAGAGCCGGAAACACCCGAGCTCTCGGAGAGGATTTAGGAATCCGCAGCCGAGAATACTCATGCTACTGGTCGAACGGATCTGGTCCCGACCAGTGATGCCAGTTTCGAGCTGGGCAACAACGTGGTGGGGAACACGCACACGAAAGGCGAGCCACGTACGTGTGAGCACGACGTTTCGGCTACTTTCGTACAGTAGAAGAGTACAGACGTACTATCTTCTTTCCTACTCCCTCACGCCGTACGATTGCGACAGCCTGAGAGAACTCGAATTTTGGAATTTGGTAAAGCAGCTGATCTGCTCGTCGAGCGATTGCATATTGACATAGGAAATTCTTACTTATAAATGCAATCGATCGCTCCACGAGCAGGCTAGCCGCTTCGTTCGACAGAATGATCAATTTTATTACATGTATTTTATATATAATGAATATTATACGAGGGTTATTCAATAAGTAACGAGACAAATTACTATTGCTCAAAAACGGTTTATTCAATCAGTACAAAACTTTGGTTACTTTTCAACATAATCCCCAGCAACACTTATACACTTGTCCCATCTTTCTGCTAATTTGTAAATGCCCTTGGCATAAAATTCTTTGGGTTGATCTCGAAGCCACTTTTGCACCTGATTTTTGACCTCTTCGTTGGATTGAAAATGTTTCCCTCTTTAAGGGATCCAAACAGATGGAAGTCTGATGGGGCGAGGTCGGGGCTGTAGGGGGGATGTGGAAGGATCTTCCACGGTGCAATTCTCGAGCGGACTCGCCATCGTTAACTGAGTAAATTTGAGGTTATCTTTACAAAATATGATTGAACAGCTGATCAGATGTCATCGCAAGGTTGCCAACTTTATGTCCTGAAAGTTTCATATGGATCAATTCAGCCGTTTTTGAGCAGTAGTAATTTGTCTCGTTACTTATTGAATGACCCTCGTATATAATATTATAATATTTTATAAAATATTTATTATATATAATAGCATCAAAATTTATTATATTTCTTGTATGCAAAATTTGTAATAGTAAAAAAATAAAAAATTATTTTATACAATATACAATGCAAGTAGTATGCTTTCACAGTTAATTTCTGTGAAACAAACATAAATTAGAAAAGTTATTAAATTAMACAGAAAATATTACTTTATAAAATAACTRYAYCTATTGAAAASTAACAAAAAGTTTAGTACATAAATATTCAAGTAAATTATAAAAATAAAAATATTAAACGAATATATAAGAAGATTAAAAAAACATAGAAGAAAGAACATTTTCATTTTTAATCGGGACAATAACTTATTATGTAAATTATATTTAATATCTCAAATAATATATATTTTTTCTCATCTTCCTAGCGATTAATTCGAACAGTGAGAAAAATTTACGCGTTGRTTGGAGGAAATGTTGCTGTTCTAACTCAAATGGTAGTAGCTTTAATAATAATAACACAATAAAAAAAATAAAACCAAGTGATACATTTCAATCCAAATGTCATCACAATATTGCGTTGCTTTACTGAATTTACAATATCTAATAATGAACCCTAATAATATGTACGTATATCATTTGTATAAAAGATTTGATATCAAATAAATGGCGCCAAATTATTATTATCTCGAAAGTTCTACCAAGTTTCATTCCATTACCTCGACAGTTAATTTATTCTAACCCAAGTGATAGTAGCTCTAATTTCTTTTAAAAAATGTTATCTTATAAAATTGCGTTACTTAACTCAATTCAAATAATATTTATCTAATCCGTGATTATTACTTAACCCAAATAATATGTATATCATTTGTATAAAAGATTTGAAATCAATAAATGGCGCCAAGTTTCATCCTATTATCTCGATAAAGCTAAATACATAATTGCTATTAAAAAATAAAATTCAAGTGGAACGTAAAAATCCAAGTGATAGTATCTTTGTATTTATGGGTCTTTTTATTCCAATCCAAATGCTTATAGTTTTTGACAGTTCGAAGAAAAAACTATTGTACTAAACCCAAGTAATATATATATATATTTTTTTAAATATATACATATGTACTTAGGTTTGATACAATAGTTTTTTCTTCGAACTGTCAAAAACTACAAGCATTTGGGTTGGAATAAAAAGACCCATAAATACAAAGATACTATAACTTGGATTTTTACGTTCCACTTGGATTTTATTTTTTAATAGCAATTATGTATTTAGCTGTCGAGATGATAGGATGAAACTTGGCGCCATTTATTGATTTCAAATCTTTTATACAAATGATATACATATTATTTGGACTAAGTAATATTATACAAATAGTAGATTAGATTTTTTTTTTAATTAAAGATAATATCACTCGGGTTTGATACCACAGTTTTTTCTTTGAACTGCGTGTGGAATTTAATAACTGTCGAGATAATGAGATGGAACTTGGCGCTTTTTTTATTTTATACCTTTTGTACAAATGATATACATATTATTTGGGTTGAGTAATAATCACGGGTTAGATAAATATTATTTGAATTTAAATAAGTAACGCAATTTTATGAGATAATATTGTTTTTAAAGAAATTAGAGCTACTATCACTTGGGTTAGAATAAATTAACTGTCGAGGTAATGGAATGAAACTTGGTAGAACTTTCGAGATAATAATAACTTGGCGCCATTTATTTGATATCAAATCTTTTTTACAAATGATATACGTACATATTATTAGGGTTCATTATTAGATATTGTAAATTCAGTAAAGCAACGCAATATTGTGATGACATTTGGATTGAAATGTATCACTTGGTTTTATTTTTTTTATTGTGTTATTATTATTAAAGCTACTACCATTTGAGTTAGAACAGCAACATTTCCTCCAAYCAACGCGTAAATTTTTCTCACTGTTCGAATTAATCGCTAGGAAGATGAGAAAAAATATATATTATTTGAGATATTAAATATAATTTACATAATAAGTTATTGTCCCGATTAAAAATGAAAATGTTCTTTCTTCTATGTTTTTTTAATCTTCTTATATATTCGTTTAATATTTTTATTTTTATAATTTACTTGAATATTTATGTACTAAACTTTTTGTTA
>JANQDE010000338.1:55307-66899 GCA_037157785.1 Cephalotes varians
TGTGTCCATGTAGCTCTAGGTTAAGAGTAAGAAGGATATTTTTCGATAGTCGTCACTTGTAGATGAGAATAAAGAAAGAGACTTTGAAAATGTTAACGGTTTGACTTTTACTCAACACATAGATATTTTAATCGTTTTGCTACAATTTTTGGGGACCCCTCCGGGATGTGAGCTTTTGCGAGCTGTGAGAAAGCGCATTTGTTGAAGAACGAAGAAAATGAATTAAAAGACGAAGAAGATGAATTAAAAGACGAAGAAGACGAATTAAAAGACGAGAAGACGAATTAAGAAACGAAGAAGACGAATTAAAAAACAAAGAAGACGAATTTGAAGACGAAAAGACGCAATTGGGTAAAAGACGAGAGTGAAGCTGAAATCGGGATATCGCTGCGATATTCGGTGTGACCGAGCGACTGTTAATTATTGTTGACGACGAGGACGATGAAAAGCGATTATCCGTTTACAGTATTGGAACTGAAGGAAAGATTAAGGGCATTGAAACAAAGCACGACGGGAACAAAGGCGGAATTGATCGTCGTTTGGTGGACGCGGACGCGTCTGTTTCCTGGATGGATGATACGTCGAACGGTGGAATAGCGGTCAGTGAAAACGCCGTCGACGATGCTTGTGGGTACACAGGCGATCGTCAGACGTGCGGGTCAGCATTGACGGATCATGAGCGGAATGCGGTGTGCAGCGGGAGGTGGAATTATGCAGGCGGGAGAAAGAATTGGCTGTGCGGGAGCTGGAGATCGCGCAGCGAGAGTTGAATCTGTTGAGACGCGCGAGTGCGGCGAGCGGTGCAGTCGCCGATGGAATCCTGTCAGTCAGGAGCAGGTGACGACGCGGTGTCAAAGGTCAATATAGCTCTGCGGATTGCGGATTTGCTGGGTTTTTTCAGCGGTGATGCCGATAGATTCGAGACCTGAGAAAGGCAGGTGAGACGCTTAAGAATTTCTTATCGTTTAAATGATGACATGGTTCGCATTATGATTGATTTACGATTGAGATGACGAGCAGCCGAGTGGTTACATGCGAAGGACGAACACGTTGATATGTTTATCGATGACTTGTTAGCGAATTTAAAAGACATGTTCGCTCGAAAAATAAATAAGGTCGCGCTAAGAAGACGGTTCGAAGAGCGTGTTTGGAATGGAGAAGAAATATTCAGAGATTACCTTCACGACAAAAAAATTTTAGCGAACCGTGTGCCAATCGAACGCACAGAATTAATAAATTATATTATTGAAGGGATACCGGATCCGTTCCTGCGGAACCAAGCGAGAATACGATGATTTCATTCCAGAAATTTTGAGAGCGTTTAAGGATGTCAACTTTCATGCAAGTAGTCAGCGGGGAAATGCGTGCACTGATGGAGCGGCGGAAGCGAAGTTTGGGCAAGTGTTAGGAAACAAGGCAAGGAACGACAAGATTTGTTACAGTGACGAACGAGGTCACGTATCGTTAAATTGTCTTAACAGAGAAAAGGGCGTTAAATGTTTCAATTGTAACATGTTCGGCCATATAGTGGCGAAATGCAAGAAAAAAAGAGTAAGAAAGAAAGATCAAAACTAATAAAGAAGTTAACTCGGCGTCAATTGATTGTGCGAGTTGCAATTCCGATATAATTACTGAATCGCGCGTAACATCCGGAAAATGATGAATTTAAAAATATTAGGTTGGCGGGACACGCATTGACTGCGCTTATTGACACGGGAAGCGATTTAAGTTTAGTTCGTGAGAGCGCGTATGTTCTTATTGATGCTCCTATACTATGCGGCGAGATAATTGAGTTCCGCGGATTCGAATCGAGTAGTAATAAAACGCTCGGTAAATTTATAGGGACATTTTTATAGATGACGAATATAGTACAGCGCATGTAGTGGTGGATGACGTTATTTTATATGATATGCTTATCGAATCCGATTTTATAAATACAATCGATGTTTTTATTAAAAAGGGGATCGCAACATTCGTCAAGTCGTCAGGTGTTTGCGAAACGACGTGCGGCCTGAGATATTTGCGATAGACATTGCGCGCGAAGTAAATACGATAGATTTGTCTCACCTTGAGAATAACGACCACAGACGCATGATAGAGGTAATAGGACAATATAATCCGGTAAAAATTTGAGAGATAGAAGTAAAGATGGTAATAATAACAAAGGACGATGTACCTGTTTGGCAGCGACCAAGACGATTATCATCTTTAGAGAAAGAAATAGTTGATAAACAGATTCAAGAATGACTTTGCGATAAGATAATTCAGCCATCTCTTTCAGAATATGCTAGTCCGATCGTGTTGGTTAAGAAGAAGGACGGCTCGAATAGATTATGCATTGATTACAGAAAACTGAATCAAAAAATAATTAGAGATAACTGTCCCTTGCCGTTGGTGGAGGATCAACTAGACGGTTTACAAAGAGCCAAGATTTTTAGTACGTTGGACTTAAAAAATGGTTTTTTTTTTATTGCGCATTGAGTAAAGAAAGTCGTAAATATACAGCTTTTGTTATACCGGGCGAGCACTATGAATTTCTCGAAGTGCCCTTTGACCTTTGTAATTCACCGTCCATTTTTCAACGGTATATAAATGCCATATTTAGAGATTTAATTGCAAATAAAACCATCTTAGTCTATATAGACGATATTATAATACAGTCAGTTGACAGATCTCGCGGAGGGATTAAGAAATCTAAAAGCTGTATTGGAAGTGGCAAGCCAGTATGGATTACAAATCAACTGAAAAAAAAGTTGTTTTCTCCAGTCAAGGGTAGAATACTTAGGTCATATAGCAGCAAACGGATTTGTCAGATCTTTTACACGTAAAACCAAGACGATCGAGAAATTTCTTAAGCCGGGCAATGATAAGCAGGTGCAAAGTTTTTTGGGACCAACTGGATATTTCAGGAAATTTATACGAAATTATTCTGCGATTGCGAGGCCATTAACTAATTTATTGCGAGCGGATATATCGTTTATGTTTAGCGAGAAAGAGGAACGAGCGTTCGAAGCATTAAAAATTGCATTGACTGAAAACCCAGTGTTGCTATATAATGTAAATGCGGAAACCGAGTTGCACACGGACGCATGTATGTATGAATTTGGCGCAATTTTATTACAGCGCGATAATGAAGATAGCTCGTGGCACCCTATATATTATGCAAGCAGCCGAACGACTTCCGCAGAAGAACGATACATGAGCTATGAGCTGGAGGTATTCGCGGTTGTCAAAGCGCTTAAGAAATTTAGAGTATATTTATTGGGAATATCGTTTCGAATTGTTACAGACGCTTTTGTTAAAACTATGAGCAAAAAGGATATTTCCGCTCGCATTAGGCGATATTCTTGCAGGATTTCAACTATTCGATAGAGCATCGGTCGAGTAAAGCCATGCAACATGTTGATGCTTTGAATCGGAAAGTGTAAGCGATAATGAGATTATTCGGAGCGAGTGACTATGCAGGATGGTCGAGTTGTAGAAGTAAAACTATTAAGTGTATATGATGAGGCCATTCGGGGCGAATGGCTACGCAGGATGGCCGAATTGTAGAAGTAAAACCGTTAATTCGTATATCGACAAGACGAGTTGTTTGCGTGATGAGTGTATATGCGTGTATGTATGTCCGTGCGTGGCTCTAGGTTAAGAGTAAGAAGGATATTTTTCGACGGGCAGTCGAAGGTGTGAGGACGTCGTCACTTGTAGATGAGAATAAAGGAAGAGACTTTGAAACAGAGCGCTAAGTGTTAACGGTTTGACTTTCACCCAACACATAGATATTTTAATCGTTTTGTTACATTATTACTGATTGTGGCGGTCGACCGCGCCGGACGGCTCGGCGGCTCGGCCGCCACTATATTCTCACGAGCGCGGACAACGCTTCGCGGCGCGCTCCACAGGTGGCATCGGATTCAATTAGTTTCTCGCAAGAAAGATTCAACGATCATCGATATATTAAGGGGTCAAGCGAGCCGATATTTCAGTTCAATTACTGCGTTGGGACGTTCTCTCGCTCGTGATCTCACGTACTTCTGTTGGCAGAGATTGCTACCATATGATGTTGAAATTTGACTGGCCCTACTGCATCTATCTTCGGCGGCGAAGGCTGAAATACGGACGACGTAGACTACTCCACGGAAGAGGAGGACTCAGGATTTCCTTCCACTTCGGAGGGCAAAAATTCATCACTAGTTTTTCGATATACATCTCTAAAGAGAGCTGCAGATGACGACGGCGCAGGACCATCCGGAATTACGCCAGAAACCGTAAATAGATCGATAGAGGCCTCACAACCTCACATATTCCAACTCAGAACCGTTTTGCATGTTTATCTCAGAATGAGATCTTTTTGAATGACACAATCACAAGAACACCCGCGTACACAAGTACATGATACACGCCGTAAGCGTTTTGCACGCGAACCTGAGATCGAATCCGCGCCGGATAAACGCGAGAATAATGCAGAACAGCTAAACCTACAAGAGAGAAAACCACCAATCTATTTAACAACCAAAGTTAAAAACTACATGCAATTTACTAAATCGTTAAAAGAGAGCGGAGAACATTTCCAATTAAAATACCTTGGCGAGCAAATTAAAATACAATTCAAAAAGGTCAAAGATTTTCTTGATTTTAAAAAATTATACAAATGAATTATACCTTTCATATATATTCGCTACCAGACGAGAAAACAATAACAGTTACGCTGAAAGGCTTCCCTAATATACCTAATTTATCAATCTAAGAAGAACTAGCTGATCGTGGAATTATTCTAAACTTTTGTACTCAATTAAATGCTAAAAATAGCGTATATTCTACATATAAGATCAATCTCAGTGCGAAGATCACACTTACACATCTTAGAAAAATTCACTTTTTATTCCATTATTCCATTTATTCCATTATTCCAAAAGTTTATTGGGAAAAATACATCAATAACAAAAGAATTCTGCAATGTTACCACTGTCAAGCCTTCCGCCATACATCTACGGCCATACAATTGCTTTAAAAAATCAAGATGTGTAAAATGCCCTCAATCACATTTAACATCAGAATGCATAAAATCATCGGACACACCAGCAAAATGCAGTAATTGCTCAGGAAATCACCCGGCTAGCTACTCACAGTGCCCAGCGTATACCAAATTTTTAGCGAAACGTACACAAATAACCTTGTGCGATAATATAGCAATATTAACCTTAGGTAATAAAAACTTGCATGCGAATAACAGAAATATTATATCTCGAAATTTAGAAACACAGGAAATCAGCCCCAACAGGAGAGTTAATCCATTAGCAAACACAAACAGAAATATTAATAGAGCCAAAGAAAAACTGTATACACCGCCTAAATCCTTCGCTGCAGTAGCAAACAAAACCAATCTGACCATAAATAACGATATTTCTGAATTTACTGGTTTAATATCAGAAATACAAAAACTAAAACAAATAGTTAATCACATATGATCAAGATTATTAGAAACTTAAATAATAAATTAGCTAATTATAAAGATGGTATGGAAAAGCTACAAGCTTTTATCAAGGCTGCGGATTTACTTGACAGAAATGGCTAATCTGTCAGAGCTGATTTTCTGTTTGTGGAACGCCACAAGTTTAAATAACAAGGAACAAGAATTTTGATATTTCATAAATAATAATAATGTAGACGTTGCTATTACAGAAACATAGCTAAAACCAAATTCAAATATCAATTTCGTCAATTATGATGTAATTAGATGCGATTCTCCGCATATTATTACCGGCGTAGCCATAATAAATACACGAATAAGATATCATCTACTATCACAAGTAAATATTTCTGGTTGCGATATATTACTGATAAAAATTCAGTCGGGAATAAGCTCGACTATAGGGGTGGCATATGTTTCACCAAATGCACACTTTCAATTTGATATGTTAAACGATATTATTCACCGATTGTCCTCGGCGGTGATTTTAACGCAAAACATAGGTCATGGAATAATTTCAGCAGCAATACTCGTGGTGTCCAACTTTATAAATATATTCAGGATAATGATATATCGTTAATACATACAAGTAAACCTACCCAACTTTCACTCGCCGATTTTTTTGTAACTTGGTATACATATACTACATTGAAAAATATTTGACACGTATTTTGTTATATCGGCCCAAAATGATATTTAGGGATTAAAAAATTAAAAAAAATTTTTAAAAATAAAAAAAATTTAAAAAAAATAAAAAATAAATAAAAAAAATAAAAAATTAAAAAAATAAAAAAAGCAAAAAAAACAAAGAAAAGGGAATAGGTCCTCGCCACCTCCACGTTGGTTATTCCCGGGTTCGGCAAAGAGCGAGTGCAAGAAAATCTTTTTTTTTAAATGCATTTCTTTATTCTTTTTAATTGCATTCCTTCCTATATATTTATATAAAACTGACTTAAAATTTATGACCCAAGACTCCTCAAGTTACAAATTTCAAGCAAATGTGATCAATTCGTTAAGGGGTTAAAAGGATGTTTTTAATCCCTAAATATCATTTTGGGCCGATATAACAAAATACGTGTCAAATATTTTTCAATGTAGTATATGTATACCAAGTTACAAAAAAATCGGCGAGTGAAAGTTGGGTAGGTTTACTTGATAGTGATACATACTCATATAAAGCACCACATAAAGAAGCATCTAATGTAAATATCTTCCTCGTTAAAGACGTACATTTAATAATTCTTATTACACGATTAACGACCTAACATCAAATCACTTACCAGTATTGTTGAAATTTGACCGTGTAAACCTAATTAAAAACGAACTAACTTTGCGCAAAACGGATTGGTCAGCTTTCCTTGATAAGTCCGATAAATGGAGGATTGACTACAATTTAACAAACATAAATTCAATCGACCAATGTACAATTGAATTACAAAAATTCTTATTAAAAATCTATAAGCAATCCTCCATCTTTTCACAGCGAAAAAAGCGCGTACTAATAACAGACTAATAACAGACCGAGCTGCATTAGATAAATTAATTAAACTCCGCAATTACTATAGAAGAAAATATCAACGCAATGGTTCGGATAAATATAGACTATATAGAAATGTGATGAATAAACATATAAAGACTGCTTTAGCTGATTGTAGAAGTAACTTTTGGGCAAATAAGTTAAAATTATTAAATGTTAAAGACAAATCGTTGTGGAGCACACTTAAATTTATTCGCAGGAAAAGAGTTCCACCGCCTTCGTTAATACTGCCAAATCAAAGTATCGCGTGTGAACCTTCAAAAAGCAGAAGCAATTGTCAAAAACTTCCATTTAGTTTATAAACAAGCAGCAACTTCACCCCTCAGCCCGGTGGTAGATGATTACAGATGATCTCGCCTTGACAAAATGAGACCACTCCTTAATATCAATTATTTGACACCATATTTAATATTAAATATTATTAAAAAACTATCTAATAATAAAGCTCCTGGTCACAACAAAGTTACTTCTACAATGCTAAAAAAACAGCTCTTTTAAAATCGTCCTACAGATCTATTATATTATTAAAACCTCTATGCAGCTCTAAAAAGGTTTGCTGCACATCACCCTCACTGGACACAACACCCAGCACATTGACCGGACATTTTGTTCTGGCAATAATAGGGACATCCTCGGAGTGGCAGGATGGGCGAGGCAGCGGTCATTCCTCCGGTTGATCTTGGCATTCACAGTAAAAATTGTCTGATCGTCCAGCGCGAAGACCTTCGATAATTGCGGCTCTTCGATTACATTCTTTGCCTGCTGTCGACGGCCGTTTTGAGTTTATGATTGTTTGAGAAGCATCAGGCTTACTCAATCACCAAGAGTGACGTTTGGCGGAAGTACAATATGGAGGAAAAAATTTAAATTGAAATTTGTCCGGATTTTGATAACGCTCCCTGTAGATCTTTAGTATATCCTCATGTCGCGTCGTCTTTGCGTTTCTTTATCCGCTTCTTCTTTTCGTCTTTTAATTTTAATTTTCCAAATTATTACGCCTGTGATACTGGCTATAATTATAATTAATGTGCCTGATTCTATGAGGTACATGAAATATTTATTTCTAAAAATGTTGTTTTCTTGATTTTCTATACTTTTGCTAATTTCTTCTTAACTTGCTTAAACTTAACTTAGTTAGTTCGAAGGGATCTTTTATTACATATTTTAATTGTGTTTTTTCTACTATTTTTATTCCGTTTTTAATTTCTTTATCGCTTTTATAATCCAGAGTTAGATTAAATTTCAGTAGATAAGCTTGAATGATCTTAGCTTTTTTATAGCCTTTTGTGTGCTTTAGGATGTGGTGATTTTGCATTTTTTGATTACCGATAATTTTCCTATTTTATTAAGTATAATCTTATCTTCTACTTCGTTTTCGCATTTTATTGTTATTTTTTGCGGTTTTGGAATTAAGTAAAGCCACACAGATTGTTTTTCTGTTATCTACAAGATGGTTTCAAAGTCTTGTGTTCACGATGCAAGAAATTGGGTAAAGAAATTGAACCAAGTCCTTCGCGCAAGAAACAATGTCTTATAGAATCAGATGCTGCAGTAAAAAACGTTAGAAAACTGTGATGAAATATAAAAATATTGTACATATAACCTACCCGTGCAGTGGATACCTTGTGACTGTGACAATATTTAAAAATGAATAGTTCAATAAAAATGAAAAAATTAAAAACTCTGTTGACTCTTACAACTATTGCAACTATTGCTGTTGAACATCAAATAAATGCAAAAGAAACAAGAAAGACAAAGGAAAAAAAACACACGACAGAGGTGGTGGACAAGAAAATGGATTTTGCGAAAAAAACTTCAATTAAAAGGTTCTGTTCATTTAGCACACAGTGAAATTCTTTATGAAGATGTTGAGTCTTTTCAGTTATTCTTCAGAATGAATCCGCGTTTATTTAACATTCTGTTGGATAAAATATCTCCATTTATTCAGAAACAAGACACAGTTATGCGAAAGTGCATTCCACTTTCAAAGATTATTTTTGACATTACGATATCTAGCAACTGGAAAATCATATCGCAGTTTAGCGTTCACAACTAGAGTACCTGCTTGTACTATATCACGCATCATACCTAATATGGTTAGAGTAATCTCTACGAGGTATTGAAAAATGATTATTTGAAGGTAAGTATTTAAATTATAATTTTTATTTTTTTAATATAAAGTACATCATAAATTCTTAACGTAAAACATATTGTAGATTCCAGATACCGAAGAAGAGTGGAATCGTATTGCTGACGACTATTTGACACTATGGAAATGCCAAATTGCATCGGCGTATTAGATGGCAAGCATATTCAATTTAAAGTTCCTTTGAATCAAGGATCGTTATATCGCAACTATAAAGGAACTGACAGCATAGTTCTTCTAGCAGTAGTAAATGCACAGTATAAGGTTCTGTACGTTAATGTCGGAGTAAATGAACGAGTGAGTGATGGTGGAGTTTTTGGAGACAGTGATTTATCTCGATTACTAGACACTCCTGTAAATTCATTGAATATTCCACGAAACAAGCCACTTCCTGGAATGACTGAACCGATGCCATACGTTATTCTAGCGTTATGCTGCTTTTCCTCTTCGCAACAATATTTTAAAACCATATCCATTACGAAACATGACGCGCAGTGAACGCATTTTCAATTATAGACTTTGTAGGGATAGTTGTAGGGAGAGTTGTAGAAAATGCTTTTAGAATTTTAGCAAACCGATTTCGTGTACTGCAAACTACAATGTACTTGCCAGTTGAGACAGTACAAAATGTTACTTTAGCTTGCTGTACATTGCACAATTTTTTAAGTACAGAGAATTCAACTTTTTTTAATGGAATACCTAATATCAGAGACAACAATTATGACTTATCGAGATATAATAATCAGTTACAAAGTCTAGATGTAATTAATGTTCGCCCAAATCGAATTTCTCTTCATGTGCGTTCAACGTTTAAAAAATATTTTAATACAGTCGGTTCGGTTCTTTGGCAAAAAAATATGCTATAAATGATACAAGTAATATACATAATTTGCTACTATAAAATAAATCCGAACAATGAGGGACTTACTACTTTGAAATTCACGCACGAAGTATCATTTATCTATTTGTGATGAGCAAGAATGAGAATTAATTTTGAATATTCTTATTCTTATTCACTGAATTTGTTAATGAATAAGAATGAGAATTAATCGAAATATACACAATAATTAGGTTGTCAGTATAATTGTACATACAGGATCATCGAAAAGTATCGGACCCCCCCCTAATATCTTCAGATAGAATGCATTTTGGAGAAAATGTCCAACAGCAAAGTTGTATGGTTTCAAGCAAGGAGTAAGATGATGATCTTGACTTTGATCTTGACCATGTCCTTTAAGGTCATTACAAGGTCAACCTTATTTTTTTAAATGGAACCCCCTTTTTATTGCATATTTTTATAGCTTCTCTCGAGAGCTTTCCAAAACACTATAATAAAACATTTTTCCATTAAGTATTTTTTGAGTTATAAAGGTTTGAAATTAACAATTTGTTAAGTGGCGTGTGATTCCGGCCAGTTAAGGCAAGAGTGGCGTGTGGGTCCGGCCAGTTAAGGCAAGAGTGGCGTGTGGGTCCGGCCAGTTAAGGCAAGAGTGGCGTGTGGGTCCGGCCAGTTAAGGCAAGAGTGGCGTGTGGGTCCGGCCAGTTAAGGCGAATTTCATTCATTTCCAATTGGTCAGCTTGGGCAAAATATTCAATTGTATCAAACAATTCACAACAAATGTTCAAATTGTTGCCCTTCAACAGCCTGGCAATGTGCCAATCTGTTATAAACAGCTGAAACCGTATTCCGATACGTTTCCGGCGGTATTAGTTCTATCTCTCGAGTTATTCTCCCTCTTAAATCATCTAAATCTTGAGGCTTGGTGGCATAAACTTTACTTTTCAAATAACCCCACAAAAAAGTCAAATGGGGTCAAGTCCGGAGACCGAGGTGGCCACTCAATATGACCCCTTCGCCCTATCCACCTGTCCTGAAAGACCATTCAAATATTGACGAACAATGACATTATAATGAGGTGGAGCTCCATCCTGTTGGAAATAAATTTCATCCATATTTCCACCAGCTATGTCTCGAATAGCTGGAACAATTTGTTCACGAAGCATGACTGTGTATACCTGTGCTGTCAAATTGTCTTCAATGAAGAAAGGGTCAACTGGTCTACCACTAAGAATACCAGCCCATACGTTAACTTTTTGTGGATATTGAGTATGATTGTCTCTTTTCCAGTGAGGATTAACGTCACTCTAGTACCTACAATTGTGTCTATTTACATTTCCAGTCAGTTCAAATATTGCCTCATCAAAGAAAACAATATTATTAAGTAATAGAGGATCGTCGACAATCATCTCCATCATAAGATCACAAAATTCGATGCGTCTATCAAAATTGTCTTCGGACAATTCTTGACACAAATGGAGTTTGTATGGATGCCATTTATTCAATTTCAAAATTTTACTGACAGATGCATGACCGATTTCATGTTCTTGTGCAACGCGATTGATGGAAATATGGGGATTTTCAACGAAACGACTGTAAAACAT
>JANQDE010000338.1:73561-90989 GCA_037157785.1 Cephalotes varians
TCCAAATCTTGTAGAACAATCTCTGCGATAATAGGGGACAAAGGGGARCCCATCGGGGTGCCAAATTTCTGCTTATAGATTATGTTGTTGAACTTAAAATATGTTGATTCTAAAATTAGCTTTAATGCTTTCAAAAATTCATTCTTTGTTATCTTTGTGCCTTTACTTATGTGAGRCCATCTATTTGAAACACTATCCATTGCCAAATTGGTCGGTATATTTGTGAATAATGAAACCACGTCAAGCGATATGAGATCATAATTTTCCTCTATTTAATTTTTTAATTAGTTGATAGCTGTTTTCAATGTGGCAATGTGGTTTAACTATATTATTTGAAATTATTCTGTGAATGTAGTTTGCTAGCGAATATGTAGGGCTGTCAATTGATGAGATAATGATTCTAAATGTAAGGCCCGATACCGAACTTTTACAACAGCCATACATAGAAATTTTAAACAAAATTTAATTACAATATATAACAAATCACAGTTTTGCAAGATATGTAATATAAAATTGCCGCGCTGCGCGTTTCGTGCGCGCATTGCRCGCGCTGCGCRTCCCGTGCGCACATTGCGCGCGCTGCGCTGCGCGTTCCGCTGTTTGACATCTGGATGTGTTTGGATACTTGACATTGTTAACGGAACCGATTTGAACGTTGAACGTGCACACTGAGGATGGCTTAAAGGTAAGCCGAMACGTTTGTAATTATATTGAATAAATCTTATTAGTTACTGCGCACCGTCAACAGCGTGTTATAGCTCTCATTAGCCCTTCCACGATTTTATAATTTATGTTAACTATGTTAACACTGATTGTGATCAGATAAAAATGATCGAAATGGAAGAGATGATTTTAGAAATGATTGAGAAGATCCTATAATTAATACATGTGCGATAGGCCGTGAGATATTAGTCACGTAACAGACCACAGAATACTGAAAAGTTGAACTGTTTTTCCTGTTCCATCATACATAGATGTAAGAATTAAATACATAAAGAGATCATTGTGCTAACAATGATTTTTTAATACAATTGGTTTTTACCTTTAGATCTTTGCTGGATGCAAGTGTAGAAAGTCGTAGTAAAGAATGACTGAGCGCTCACTGATCTGCTTTGTCTGCTGAACGCAGCAAATATTTGTCATTAAACTTCTAAATAACAAGAAGTCGACAAAAATTTGCTGACAAATATGCAAACCCACAAATCATTATTTACACGTATGAATACATTTAACTGTCATAATGGATTATTATAATGTTAATAACACGCGCGACACGCACGTGTATCTTCCAACGTACATAGACGGAAACTAAACTACATATGTATTGGGTAGGAATTTTAGGCGATAGAGATCCTAATTTTCTACCAGATGTTTTGATAATAAAGAAATTTAAGATTTAATCGATTTGAGTATGTATTGATACGTAATAAATATATTTTTTTACGAAAATGAGATTACACATTTTTTAAAAACAATGGCTCTCAGAAAACTTTTGGAAAAAATTCCTCTGTTGCAACGCACAATTATGTTTTTCTAACAGAACGAGACCTTATATATCTCAAGGCGTAATGAATTTTTTAAATAAATGATTTTCGGTTTGCTGAATATAGATCAGATAGCTCATGTGGAAAAAAACTTTAACTCAGAATAGAGAGGAAAAAAGAATGTAGAAGAAAATTTAATATTTAATATTCATATTAATTTTCAATTATTCATTTGATCTGACATCATAAGATTTTTTTTCTTTGAAGGATCAATGTTTTGTTTGCAACATGTGCGTAAGAATTTACTTATTCGTTCGAAAGCATTGAAGTTTGCTTATTTCGAAAACTTACTGCCGAAAATTCTTTTAGGACTAAAAAACAGTTTTTATTAGAATTAAATAACAGCTCATTTCAGAGCTACCAGTTTACCACGAAACAGATCTTTTTAGAATTAATAATTTAGGACTAGTAATTTAGAATTATTTTTTATGCTATTAAAAAATGATTTGTTTGGTTCAATGATAAAGTTTTGTTCAATATTATGAAAAAGGTAAACCTTTTTTATAAAGAAAGGAATTATTTTTTATTTTACCGCTTTATATATTTTCTTTTATTTTGAGTATGGACTTATTTGGAGGAATACATATTAAATTCTTTAAAAAAAATGCATTACTTCAAAGTGACTACATTATGTATGTTTAAACGAAACCACTCGCAAGAAGATTTATTAAATGATTTATTTTAAGATTTAAATATTAGCGCAAAAAATTTCTGAAGAAGAATAGGACTGTTTAGAAAATAATTTAACATAAAACAGAATTCATTTTTGCTTATCCTAATCTTCATATGTTCTCTCATAATGAAGAAATTTGTCTTGTTTCCTATTCTGTTACATGCTTCCTTAATATTTCTACACTTTCTAAAACCTTTTAAGAAATAAATTTTTTAAATAATTTTTTAAGTAATGAAGTCATGTGTAACGAATAGTTACACGTAATTTATGGAAGAATTATTAAAAAGATAATTTGAAATTTCATTAATTTCATTAAGAAGTATCAACAAAAAAAAAGATAATATCTCTATCCTATGTAAAAGGACGCATAGAGTTTTGAATTTGCAAAGAAAAATTTTAAAGCAATTTGTAAGCAAAAAAATTATTGTAGGCTTTTATTATGTAAGCATTATAATCCGACATACATTTTGACGAGAGTTTTATCCCTCGTCAAAATTTCCTATAAGAAGATATTTCTAATGGAAGAAATATGATTCTTAATGCAAAAGAAAGTTTTCTGCATTATTACGATACGTAAGAATATTGCACGCTAGCGGCAGTGCGCTCATGCACACCCTCAGGCGCGCAACTCACTGACATACGCCCATAAAGGACGGCGCCGATTGGATTAACTTTACTCAGTAATTACCGCTTTGTTGAATACTGTAGAAAAAATGATTCAGAACTTTTCGACTAAACAACTCCTTGCGTCTTTAGCAACGGCCAGTCGAGCCGGCCCCACGCGGGCGAGCCAGTGTCTGGCTGAGGCGGTCCTATTTTGCCGCGCGCACTGATACGATGATCTTCTATAATTAATAACTCGTTAACTATTGCGAATTCTGCAAAATGGTTTAGGGTTTTTTTATTCAGCTTGACGTGCTCTACCCGCTCACAAAAATTTTACTTTTAACCTCCGGACACCCTGTATATATATATGTATGTATATATATATATATATATATATATATAAAATTAAACATTAATAAATAATTATTTCATCGAGTTGTAGCCTGTATTACTAGCTTAAATCACGCAATTACTAGCTTAAATAATAGCCAATTTTTATTTTAAAATAATTGTTAAACACATATAATTACAGATAGAAATTACAAGATTTTAATTGATCTCTTTATATTAATATAATCTATGTCTATGATCTATAATTAACATAATTTGTGAGAGATTTATGAAATATAAATTAAAAATTATAAATAATTAAAATTTGATTTTTCATTACAAAAAAATGAATAAAAATTATTAAAAATTATATTATTATTATTATTATATTATATTATTTAGTTGTAAAGTTTATGTTTCTTTTGAAAAAAATTAAAACTATCATAACTGATTAAGCTATTATAGAAAAACATAAATTAAAGCCGTATATAGTTTATTTTAAAATTACACAATGTTACCTTATAAGGACAATTCACTGGCAACTGGAGATGATTCGGGCCCAGACGATGCCTATGAGTGTCGCCATAGGCAAAGAGTCGACCCTGCAGTATTTTATCAGGACTCGGCTCGATACCAGGTACCAAATGCGCCGGATCAAAGGCCAATTGTTCTACGTCGGCAAAATAGTTCTCAGGATTGCGATCTAGTACTAATTTACCCACCTGTATCGGTGGATATTCCTTGTGCGGCCACACCTATAAAAAAAATTCACATAATTTCCAAAAAACGTCTGCTACGCTAAAATGTCAAGATAAATTATCATATTAAATATATCATGTAATAATTACCTTCGTTGAGTCAAACGGATTCCATTTAAAGGTCTTTGCTTGTTCAACAGTCATCACTTGGATATAAAATGTCCATGATGGATATTGACCCTTAGCGATAGCATTGTAAAGATCTCTGATTGAATAATCGGGATCGGAAGCGCTGAGTTTGGCGGCTTTCTCTGCGAAAATATTCTTGATTCCTTGATTAGTCTGAAATCATTATTAAATATTTACAATCGGATGAATGGATCACACATTTTTTCTGATTTTAAAAAAAGACAGACCTTAAAATAGAATTTGCAATAAACCATTTCATTCTTGCTGTTCACCAGTTTAAACGTATGTGAACCATAGCCATTCATATGACGATATCCATCGGGAATGCCACGATCACCGAAGAGGAACATAACTTGATGTGTTGTTTCAGGTCTGAGAGAAATAAAATCCCAAAACATGTCAGCATCCTGAAAAAGATTTTATTAATATATGCAATATAATATATGCTTTAGCTTTCATGACATAAGAAACATATTTGCACGAATGCATTTAACTCTTAAAAATTGGAGATTATAAACAATGATTGTAAACTTGAATGAACCTTTAAGTGAGTCGCTGGATTTCTTTTCTGTGTATGTACGAAATTCGGGAAGAAGAGGGGATCCTTAATAAAGAAGATCGGCGTATTGTTGCCCACAAGATCCCAGATACTCTCCTCAGTGTAGAATTTTACAGCAAATCCACGTGGATCCCTAAAGATTTAATAAGCAGAATGTAATAAGCAGACCGATAATAATTAGATAAACCTATGCAAGAATATATGCGTTTCATTTTTATTGTATTTCGTCACTTGAATTAGTTACATCAACTAAAAAAAACGTAATTTGAATGGCATGTATTCCTTGTGAATCATGTTCCCGATTGCATCACATTGAACGATGGAAAGTTACTCTACTACAAAAAGCATTTGAGAGCGATATTTGCGTTGTAGGTACGCACGTTATTTACTAACATGACATAAAGATGTCATTCATGCTTATGCGTTCTTTGCCAAGAAAAGTATTGCAAACATTTATATGTGAATATTGCATCATATTTATTTCACAATATGTTCATTAAAACAACTATTAATTATATATATATATATATATAATATGATTAATAACATTGTATTATAATATGAAATATAATTCATGTGTATTTTCCAGTTTATGTAGAAAAATCTGACTGACACATGATAAATATGCAAAAAAACAAGTGAAAGGCGCAGTTATTATACCTCCTTCGAATATTTATTAAATATCAGATTCTGCATCAAAGTTAAATAATATATCATAACATTGACTATTTATTACCTGACAGTGTCGGCAGAACCGCTTTCACCACCGACAGTAGAGCATCTTACAGCAATGGGAGTCTTCTTTCCGATGCTAGAAAATACCTTAGCTTTACAATATTTGGTGATGTCGTGGGTAACTTCAAAATAGCCAAATGCACCTAAAAAAAGAAAAGCCAAATGCACCTAAAAAAAGAAAAAATTATAAAGTCATTCACTAATTATGATAAAATTAGTAAATATTTATATAACACATAATCGCGCGTCAAATCCTAATGTAGAAAAATGGATTTATTTCATAACTAAAATAAAAAAATAGCATGGAATATATACTTGTTTTATTGAATTAATCAATTACAATATAAAAATAGTCGTATTATCGTTATAATAATCATAACTTCACAAACTTCACAGATTTCACAAAGAATTTCGCGTGTTTCTTATGGAAAAGTTATCCCGAACAAATTGCTCCGTTCTGAGATATGTTGTAATTTTTATAATTCTGAACAAATTTCTCTATTACCACACAAAAAAATCAACGGGTAAAAAATATGGAATATGACTTCTAAAAGTCATAGAAATCATCTGAGTGTTTGCCATATCTGTTTAAGATAACTTGACACCTTTTTTTAAATATAATGTGTATGTACACGTATTTCTTTAAAGAGAGAGAGAGAGAGAGAGGAACTTCAAATTCTGCAGGCAGAATGTTATTGTCATTAAGGCCTTGATATTTAGAATATTAGATATTTCTTTAAATTTTAAAGGAAAGAGCTTGTTCTAGATTTCATTGAAATATTAGCTTTAAAGATAGAAGACAGCATCGACGTTCACTAAGATTTTATATGCTGTGAGAATTTCAAGCTCGAATGTTTAAAAAAAATTTGTAAAGTCAAAAAGATGGACATTTTTAATAGTTATATGATTATTTTTATTGTAATTGGTCAATTCAATAAAACGAGTAATTAATTATGAAATAAATGTATTTTTCTTAGTAATAGAATTTATGATACGATTAATTGTAAGTACATGTTGAGTACAATGATAATACAAGATATATGCATGCTATGTTAAGTATTGAAAAAAAATTGAAAACGTACCGACACCCTTTGCGTGCACAACTCGTTCGGGAATTCTTTCCCTAGCGAAGTGTGACATTTCGTCCAAATAAACGAAGTCTTGCAGCAACATAGGTCCACGAGGACCAATCGTGAGGCTAGCCTTTTTCTCGGCAATAGGCGCTCCATTAGCGGTTAATAATACGGATACCTCACCCTATAAAAAATAAATTCAAAAAAATTTATAAATGATCGACTACTCACGCGAAATAAATTTATTTATAACGCTGTTCTCATAAATATTGGCAACTGCCATTATATCTATCAGCAGATATAATCAATTTCATTAAAGTTTCACGAGGAATACATCATCCTATTAAAAATTATTCAAACGATATTTTCTTAATCGCGTCCTTTTGCGTAAAATTTATATTTTATTATTGACATTATCGCAATATATTTTTACGTTGTTAGATCTGAGAAATTCTGTTATACTTGTAGAATTTTTTAATTATTATACACAGTGCACATAAACGAACAATTTAATTTTTTTTAAATAAAAAAAGATGGCTCACGTTTTGAAAAGCTAATAAATAAAAATAGACAGCACAATACACAAGTTAGCAAAAGCAAGTATCCGTATGATGATACGGTATTAACGTTGCAAAAATAATGAATTCTTCATCCAAAATATAGTAAATATATAAGAGTCAACCGGGTTGCATCGATATCTATACATCCGAATTGCGTTTATCAATTGGTATTATATAGTCTGTCTCATGATTATCGTTTTAACACAGCAACTGTATAAAGGCTCCATTACACAGTCGGAAGTCTTGTGCGTCTTATTAAGCTTTTCCTTTTTTTCCAAAATGCAAGGGAGAAACCGCGATGAACCGTACAGTCTTCACTACTTATTTCGCTAATAAACAATTTAGAAGCGAGCGCAAAAGTTTTTTATAGAATAAGCCTTTTATATGATAAATTGTTAAAACACACTGTTACAAAGAATCGTTTCTTTTATATAACATTATTCTTAGTTTAAAAAAATTTAGAATTTTTTACATAATTTTTCAGAATATCTATATAAATTTGAGAAATTTTCATAATTTCTATATAATTTTATAACATTTTTGGAAAATTTCTCTTTTGTACAAATTGGAATTCTTTTCAAAAAAACTAACAAAGTTTTTTCTAGAATTTTTTGTGTAAATTCTGAAATAGTTTTAGATTTTTTATTTTACAATTTCAAAAAAAACTTATAAAATCCAAAAAAGTTTAAGATATTTTTTAAAAATCTTTATAAATCTAAAAATATATATATAAAATATTATGTATATAAAAAATTCTTGAAAATATTATATGAGATATTATGAGAACATTTTTCCAGAAGTAACATTTGCAGAATCAACCGTCTCAAAATATAATTGTTAGAAAATGTAATCATCTCTATTTCTTAAATCTATGATTAGAGATAATATTAGATATATTATAATACACGATATATTTATTATATTTTTTAGATATCCTTACAATATATATCTATTATGAATAAAAGTGTAACTATAGTTCAATTTATCTTAAAAAAAGTGTAAATATAAAATTAAAGTGTAACATATATCTTAATTAATTCTGTTTAATAACTGATGTTGTAATATTAACAACTATCGTGTTAATATTCGTATTAATAAGAGTGCTAGTAATACACCGTATCGTATCATGAACATACGTTATTTCTTACAATCTTTACTGGAAATTTGTTAGATAAATATAAAACATACAGATATTAAATATGTTGTAATGTTTTAAATACTTTAAATATTTTAAATATACATCACATTAACAACACATATATTTTCTATTGCGCGATAATCAATAATAAGTAACAATATTATCAGTAGAAAATCTAAGAAAGTCTTTAAAAAATATTCGTATTTCTATCACTTCAGGAAGTGACTTTCAGGAAGCCACATTATATCAATTCATGAAATTGTGACTAGTTTCTATTCTCAAACTAGCTCGGCAGAACGTTGTTAATATACAGAGGTACACTGATTATTTTTTCCAAAACTCGATCTAATCACGCGAGTTTGTGGAGATTGACGAACAATGCACGCCGAACATCGGCAACATGTAGGAATTTCTTTTTAACATATCACAATGTATATATAATGTTATTTTTTAAATCGTTATTGTCGATTCATCATGACTCATTGCTAATTCTTTTGGAATGCAAATTATGCACGGATAAGTACATTTTTTGCTCTTTGAATGTCTCGAATAAACTTCACTTAAACGACGAGGTGTGTTGCAAGATAAGTGATTTAAGAATTTAATCAACTGTTTTATTTGTTTAACCTAGATGTGATTATTATAAAAATACCGCGTTCATCTGAATAATATTTAATTTATTTGTATCTGTGCTTATGGCTCACGCCATAATGACGCAACTTTAGTTATTTTCTCAACCGTATCTATTAAAACATATAATTTACTTGGTGAGATAAAATAAAAAACAAAAAAAAATTCACTAACGCGACAAACGTTTCTTAGTCACATCTAGATGTGATAATAATAGTCATAATTTCTACGATTAAATATCCGAAGATATACTACATTGCGAAGATTGCGAATATCGGAGAGAATGTTAACGCAAAGTAAATTGCGTGATAACTTGCGATTGCGTGCAAATTGCAATTCGTAAACATTTTAAACATTCTATAATTTTTAACTTTTAAATAATTTAAAACACGGCCAACATACGGTCAAAGCTAGGTGTCAGTGCTCAATAATAATTCTATTTATTTAAATTAAACTATACTCTAGTACATTCAAACTACGCACCGAACACAGCCGGTCATATAACGCAGTTCTAAACTAGAATAGAAATAAAATCATTTGTGACTTTATTTCTATTCTAGTTTAGAACTGCGTTATATGACCGGCTGTGTTCGGCGCGTAGTTTGAATGTACTAGAGTATAGTTCAATTTATCTTAAAAAAATGATTTTGAAAAAAAAATTCAAAATCATTTTTAAATACCATTATACGATTTTTTGCATAATATTGTGGTTAGACATTAAGATGAATTCAATGCATTATGGGAAATGTCACGAAAAATGTTTTTATTTGTAACAATAAAGAAAAACTATAACAAAAACAATGCAAAATAAATCAAGTGTAAAACAAAAAGCGTAATCAATATTTCATAGTTAAAAAGTATACGTTTGTACACTATAAACTACAATACGTAAAAATTGATTTAACTTAAATAATATTTAATTGATTATTGATCTATATTTAAAAAAATAATTTTGTATTTGCCGATACATTTATCATAGTGATATATTTCGAGTTTCTGGCTAATATAAGTATTCTGGCTAATATAAATTGCACGAGCGTGATGATATTCCTCAGTTGCATACATTGCGCAAGAATACATTTACTACATAATACGTCGTAGGTTAGATTATACTTGCAGAACGAAATCGCAGTATTGCATTCGTAGCAAAGTTGCGCGATAAATTTTATATATTGATTGAAGAGTATTAGTATTGCCACAAGTGTAGTTTTTGAACTCTTTAATCAATTTTATATTATTTTAGAAATTTGTTTTGTTTCAAAATTTGTTTTAACTTTGCTTTTAACGTTATCGATATCCTAAAAACGTCCAACAAAATCAACTTCTCTATGTCATACTTATCATTTTGAGATTCAGAAGATGAAAGTGCTATGATAAGAAACGTGTACATACGTGATATTAAAATACTTTTTATTTAATATAAAAAAAATCACAATTAAAACTCAATTTGTGACGCAAAATCTCCGACAGTCGTATTTTGTTATAAAAATCCTCATGTTATAATTTAATACAACTATCCGGCTCGCGTATAGATACACGGTCCGTCTCGCGCATACACTTTAGCGCCGAGACACGACCGTGTCTCTTGAAATATAAATTTTGTAATTTTGTATATATTTTTGTAATTTTTTTAATACGTTCCTCACGCAAATCTCTTGTTTCGATAGTTGCGTTTTTACAATTCTTGAAATTATAATAATTCAACTTACATCCGGAAACTACGAAATATACAATATATGCGTTTCTTTCGCAAAAAACTCCATAGCTGAAGAATATCCTCTAGTAGCACAATTTATTGGTGCAATATTGGCCCAATATATTCCTAATGTTTAGTCAATCGCTACTTAATCAGAATCTGATCGAAGTCATCTTAACTTTCAAGCAAAACAAAAATTCATCATGATATCAAAATGACGTCAAAATGACTATAAAATGATTATTAAAAATCATTTTTTTATCACGATTTATTTTAATATCATTTTGACGTTATCATGACCTTATTGTTTTGCTTAGACTACATTTATGTTAAATAACGAAAAATTTATTATTTAATTATTATATAATTATTATTTTTTCCATGTTAACAAAATACTGCAAATATTTTTTAATAAATTGATCATCGGTTAATTGGAAATTGGTCGAAGTCACCCACAGATGCCTCGATATGTGAATGTAGGTGCATATTGGAACGCGTGGCGCATTTTCTATCTAAATATTTGCGCATCATAATTAATACATTATCATTCCAGTTGCTTTGAAAGTTGTCCTTGACATTCTCGAATAAACAATCGATAATATGTAAGTATTTGAAGTTCACGCTTTGAATGTTTCCTGATATGCAATTTACGTGTTAACTTTTTGTTGTACAAATTTTTTTGATATATTTTGCTGAATTTTAGTATATAAAAATTTTTAGTATTACTGATTTCAAATCTGCAGTTAAAATATGAAAAGTCAAAATGGCGAATCCAATATCGAAGAAATCTTTGCTACTTTTTTGAAAAAAATCACGTTCTTAGCTTATAATCCAGAACTAACGACAAGAACATGACGAAAAGCCTCAAAATATAAATATACTGCAAATATAAGATTTCAACTAAATATATGTAATTTTAAAAATTTTTAGTCATTTTGACTATATTACTGAGTTTGCTATTTTCCTTTTTTAAATCTTATAATATAAATTATATAATTACAATGTTTTTTTAAATAGAAATAAATATAATATTAAGCAAAGTCTTTTTTCAAATATATTAATTTTATATCGTTAGATCTACTTTCTACTACTTTCTACTACAGTCACAATTTTTTAAACATTATCAATCTCAAATTTCACTCTACACATATCGATGAGAAACCGGCGTCACTGTACATATTATACTTGCTAATTAATTCATTACTATTTGCAACAAACATGTTCTTTTTTTGTTAAAAATGATATGGCTCGCGCGCACGGACAAATATTGCGTCTATTGAGAAATAGCCGAGTTATACTCGCTTCGATAATAATTGGTGATAATAATCTCACGCATGCATATAAAATTTAAAAAGTACACGATCGTAAAGTCTGAAATAGTCGAGCTTGTTTTGATTTTTGAAAGGAATCAATCTTACATGACGAGGTTTGAGCAGCACTGTAATTATGCGAAACGTCACATATATGCGAGAGAGAGAGAGAGAGACAGACAGAAATCTTACCTTGAATTTCCTCTTGTAATTGTTCAGTTGTTCTGAAGCGGGATCTCTTGGGCAGGCCATTTCGCTGGTCGATTTCTCGCAGCTATTGTAAAATCATCCAATCAAAGATACGTGAAGCGCAGAATTAAACACGACACAGTTTACACAAATGAGTCTCGCAACGTTTTACGGCAACTGACCGACGATGACAGTAACGAGTTTTTATGTCCGTGCCGGAATACGACGGATGAGAACGATGATGGGTGGTAGCGCATGCAACTTCACGATGGAAGAGCAGCGATATCATTAGAAAGAGCCGGCCCAAGTCTGAACCCTTGGCAGCAGTGTTCCAAAATGCTGTGCCACACTACTTCCGCGGTCTTCGGATCGGCAGCGTGCAAAATAGAATACCCACAGATCGTCGCGAGATTCGGCATATAAGACGATAACGTTAAATATTATCTGGGCGCCAAGCACAATAGTTCACGCCAACTACCAATCACGAAACTTAACTTAAAGTCGCGACGCAATTTGGTCGGCAGCTCATCTCAGATGGTAGAGGGGCGAAGTTCTTTTCTTTTTATTGGGAAAAAGGGAACGACAGCGTTGGCTAAAGAATAAATCTTATGTAAAAAATAACAAGAAATCATATCATATATTTTGAACATTATAGTGCGAGAATGTAATGCAGTTTAAAACAATGAATACTATTATTATATAGAAATCAGATTGTTTGTAAAAATATAGTTATGTAGATCGTTATTCGAATGACAAAACTCTATTATTTCTGGAATGAATCACTATTAATATGTGAAACTTTAACTCAGAAGCATAACGCATTCCAAGAGTTCGCTATTAGACGCGAAGATAACTCTCGACCTCGAACTCTACAAATATACGATTGAACGGTAAAAGATCAAAATTATAATCTACGACTGTTAACCGTCTGAATTTACTAATCTCATTTACGGTATTAATTGACTAATTGTCACAGATGTTTCACAAAGCTCATTAATAATTCTCGAATCTCTATAAAGTAATATACCTACAATTTACGTGACGAGACGATACAAAAAGTACTATTCATAGAATGAATTCATGACAATTACAATGCAAGTAACTGGCGACGGCGACAAATCGGAAGGGAGAGCGATACGGCGATATTACGCGAAATCGAATACGCGAAAGCGAATGCGGTATCAATTATATCGAATACGCTGCCAAAATCGATACGGCAATTTTACTCGGCAGCACTCTACATCTCTAATCTTACAATACTCAACATTAATCGCATCCACCCTTCACAAACTTACGTTACCGAGGTGATGGTCTTACAGTACTCTGACGTGGCTCTCTAGGCTCAATGTCGGTAGCCAAATTGATCGGTATTGTCCTCTCGCCAATCCATCGCACAGTGATGATCGTACGATTGATCAAATCCTTGCTGATTTTCCGCGCATTTTGTCGCGCACCGAGGATTTATCGGTGAGGTGGAACATAATATCTTGCCGTTCTTGTACTTTGATTCTGCTCTTAAGGGGGGAAATCCATTTAGATCTTCAAAAAAATCGAAAAATTTTTTATTCTCTAATAGCGAATTCGATTGGACGCACTCAGTGCGCACTGATGCATGTTAAAGACGTTGTACACAAAGTTGATGTAAAGATATGTGTTTAATATAAATATAGAAATAGGTTAAACGATGAAATCCTCAATACACTTTATTGTACTATTGATAAAATATGTAGTAGACATTTTATTATTCGAGATATTTCACTTTTATATTCAGATTAGATCAGTGTACAACTGCTTTAATGTGCACCAGTGCGCACTAGAACGTCCAACCGAATTCGTTATAAAAAGTTAGTAAATTTCCTGTAGAATACAATCGTGAAAGTTTTAAAATGAAATTCGAAGTCCTTCTATTTTTTTCATCGTTTTTCGAGATTGTGTCTTATATCATCGAACGGGTATATTGAAGCAGTCGACTTAAGGGATTCTATTGTCATGATATCTTATTTTGGAGCATTACGGTCAAGCAGCTGTTTTGAAATAGCGTCTATGGGACTCATTTTTATACCTGGGAGAGGTATATATTGGTATATGTATGTATATGTACGTATATATGCGCCCATACACATGTATGGAGCATGCGCGCGCATCGATTCCGAAACGATCGGATAACGGTTAGTATAGCTCCTGTAATCCGCAATTTTGAAAATAATGAATGCTCTAGAGATCACCATTGGCACGCAGAGCTATTCATATGAGCAAAGATGAGCAGCGGATCTAGCGACAGGATCGCAGTTCCTCTCGTTGACGAGCAAAGAAGCTCGTAAGACTCGTAAAGAGCTTCTTCAAAGAGATAATCAGATGTACGAGGAGGCAGAAGGCCTTTTATATGCTCCTGGGATCGCTGATTAATACGTAAGTATCATTTTTCGGTAGTCAAAATTTTAAACGCGTTTTTCTCGAAATAGCATTTTTGAAGTTTGCAGGCACGATAGCTCAAAAACTAATCATCCGATTGAGCTGAAATTTACAAGATTTATTCTTTATAATATTAGCTTCTATTTGAACCGAAATGTTTTGCAAGTGCTCTTCGCAAAATATAAAATTTATTGCAAAAAGAGCAAAATTGTAGTAAATTTTGAACTTCTCTGAAAAAATACTGCCAATAAACGAATTTAATTTTTTTTTTTACTTTTTATTGGTTCAAATAGATTTTACAATTATATTTTACATGAAAATTTTTTCTGGACTGTTACAGATAAAAATTATGGCCTAGAGAATGTCCGCAGTTCAACGGCTCGAATTTCGACACGTTGTCATGGAGGCTCTGCCAATCCGCCATTTTGAGTTTAAAAAAAAATCATTTTTTACAATTAATAATTGTTCTTAAAAGTTTGTAAATTTTGCATTTATAGAAAAAATACTTGTCGATTAAAAAAATTCCTGAAAAAGGCTTCATTTTAGCTGTTCTAAATGGATTTCCCCCCTTAATTTCGGACGCCTCGCCTTGATGTCGCTACTCGCTTGCTTTTCGATCGCTCTTGATTGGTAAATTCTTGACGGCATTATCCGTCTTAGTAGGCTGGTCAGGCCTATGGTTATTCGCCGTATCAAGATCATAGCGGTGCAATCTTTTGGAGCCCTTCACGCGGTTCTGCTGTGGCAGATGTGCACGTCTCCTTAGCAATGTCCTTTCTCCGCCACGCATATTTCTCTCCTCGCTACTACAATCATAATGCATTCGTAGGAGGTGCTAATAGCCACGGCAAGATACAAAATCAAGACAAGATAAGAAGCAGTATGTTATACGTGACTTATTTATGTACGTGTTCCTCCACCGGCACTTCAGTATTCCACCTAGACTTCAGTACTTCCAAATTCAGCATCATCCTTTTGAGTCTTCCTTAACATTCAAGTGGTCCATCCTGCTTTCTGTCACCCACTTCGGCATATATCAGAATAACTGTACGTTATAGCTTCAATACTTCACAAAACGATAATATGATACGTAATAAATGATAAACTCAGCTCGTAACCGAGACGGAGAAATCGTTCTCCCGCTAAGGCAAGAGCGCAACTTCAAATTTTTTCGCTCGGCCGAACTCTTATGGCTTTCTGTTGGACATTGAAAATAATCACGTCACAGCTGAAAGTGCGATTATAAAACTCATTATAATTAATATAATGCGAATTAAACGCAAGAAAAATGAAAAAATTCTTATTGTAAAATAGAAATATTTTTATCTATTTTCATTAGATATCTTCAATCAAGATTCTCTTATATAATAAGGGAGAGGAAAAGATATTATGGCCCTCCCATTTATATTTCGTACATATAGACGATGAAAAAACTAATGGAGCCGACCGAGATTCGAAAATTCAATCTTCCTTAACACTTAAGCCATACACGATGCTTGTTTTCCTGCTGGATTACTTGCGTTTTAGTAAATTACTAGAAATTCTGCTTTCTATTTGGTGCAATATTAATAATTTACTAAAACGCAAGCAATCCAGCAGGAAAACAAGCATCGTGTGCCGCTGACTTTATAACGTTTTCCCTTGGGATGCACTGAGGGTGTACTTAGTATAGCCTTGCACCGCATCAGTTGCGTAGTAAACGCTGCATTCAAGTGATGTACACACACACTTCATGCTGTCGTGTTTATTTATTGCGCTAAAATCTTGTTCCCGATTGACTTCTGTTTACAATTTAAATTCCACATTCGTTCCACATCGTCCCTTTGARGCAGTGAACAAAATCACACTTCGTGCATAAAACTTGCATTATACCGCAGTCACAGAAACACACTACACTGTCTAAATGCTGCACTAGTGGGCGATAGTGCAGCCAAGGGAAAACACTATAAAACCCGTATCAGACTAGAGATTGGAATTGAGATTAGATTGGATTTTGACCAATCAAAGCAAAGATCACTAAACTTGAGATTGGTTTTCTTTCTTCTGATTGGTTAAATTCCAATCCAATCTCAATCTCAATCTCTAGTCTGATACGGGCTTTAGCATGCTACCACGATTGCTTCACTACACTTGCAGTTATTCCAATCTAACCGATCTTATGGCCCATTTCGATAGCTCGACTAATCCTGATACCACATTTCCAAACATGTCTACCAATGCCAAAGCTGATATTCAATTACACTATAAGTTATCGATTTAAAGTTTCTTGGCAAACAGTACATTGAATTATACTTTTAAATTGAGATAGAACCATTCCTCTTTAGATCTAAAAAATATATAATCCAATCAGTTTACTAAGCGCCACCAAAACGCTTACTAACCTGCTTTTTTTGTTGAACAAAGCCAACATTTATATGTAAATTTAAATTTTTTCAGTTCAAACTGCGAGCCGAATATTGTCGGACTTTAAACGCAATCCTGAAGCTAAATTGATAATATATATTACAAATTATATTAATTATCAAATACAATATTATCAGCATTTTAAAATTAATATTTAATTTGTAACGATGCACCCTGAATGCATCGTTACTAGCCTCCCCCACGCCAAGCATAAATTATTTGCGCCGAGTAACCGCGCGGCCGTTTAACGGCTAAGACCGATTCGGTCCTGAACGCCGCAGGCCCGAAGCGCGCCGAAGGCGCGCCGCGACGCCGCCGTCGCCACCGCCGCCGAGCGATCGGGGAGGGAGGCCGGCTTAAGCGTGAGCCGGCTGCCGATCAGAGATGGGCATTGGAACCCGCGCACACTCGAGATTTACCCATTCCACTCACATACACCGAAATGCTCTGGCTATCCGTGTGACGGCGCGCACTGCGCCATCTCTGCTGCCGATTCGCTTCAGTCGGCCCACGAGCGGGTATAAAAGCGGGCCGACTCGTACTCTAGGGACCGCCGACCTGTCCTAGCGACCCAGTCCTAGTGATCCGTCCGCAATATCCAGAGTAAGCGATTGAGTGTACTCAAACGCAGTCGAGTGTACTCGACATCCAGACACACCAGGGAAACGAGTGTTCTCGCTTTC
>JANQDE010000339.1:0-26907 GCA_037157785.1 Cephalotes varians
CTCGTGCGTAGCCATTGCCGCTTGTAATAAACAACGCCCCGCGCGCCTAGCAACCTCGTTGGCAGGGCGGCCGCATCTCGTCGCGCGTTTGTATTAGCCAGTAGGCCGGGCTTATATGGTGATTTTTAATAATTAATAACTCATTAACTATTGCGAAATTGGCAAAATGGTACAAGACTTTTTTGTTCTCCTTGACTTCTTCCATGCTCCCACCAAGGCTCCGACCTTTTTTAACGGACACCCTGTATATATACTACATGTGTATATATACAGGGTGTCCGGGACTACCCGCCCAAGCTTTTGTGTGCAGGTAGAGAACGTTAAACTGAGTAGAAAAGTCCTCTACCATTTTGCAAATTTTGTAATAATTAACGAGATATTAATTTTTGAAGATTGCCGAAAAGAGGCATGTTCGGCCGGCCCATCGGCAAATGCAAGCGCTTGRCGAGATACGTCYGCCCCGCGTCTCTAAGCGCGCGCGAAGTTGTTTACTGCGGCAATGGCTACGCTCGCTACGTCCGAGCGGCGCGGTATAAACAACTCTGCGCGCGCTTAGCGACGCGGGGCGGGCGTATCTCGCCAAGCGCTTGCATTTGCCGAAGGGCCGGCCGAACATGCCTCTTTTCGGCAAATCTTCAAAAATTAATATCTCGTTAATTATTACAAAATTTGCAAAATGGTAGAGGACTTTTCTACTCAGTTTAACGTCCTCTACCTGCACACAAAAGCTTGGGCGGGTAGTCCCGGACACCCTGTATATATAATATATATATATATATATATATATATATACTTATATACTATATCACTGATTAAAAAGTCAATTGTATTGTCACTATCCTATATAATATCAATATATTGAAAACATAATTTATTATGTACAATATATCAATAAATAGGAACGGCCAAAAACGAGCAAATAAAAAAAAATTTTTGGGTGTTAATTTAATAAAACTATTATATTATGAATATAAATGTCAATCGACAAACAGCGAAACTCGATAAGTTTCGACTTTATTTAGTCTTCTTCAGTCGCAGTTATAATTACATAACGCAAAACTTAACAATTATTAATTGATATAAAAAGAAAAAGAAACCTTAATTTGTTCACTCGATGTTTGCACTAGCAAAATATCTAAAGAGTAACGATCTAAAACGAGCATAAGGAAAGATGTAACATTAAAATTTATTAATATAACAATATAAGGACGTTTCGACTTACTTAGTCTTCTTCAACTCATATAATAACAATTAATTTAAATATATAAAGAGTGCTGAAGCGGCGATATTACAAACATAATTTAATAAATTGATGTTAACAAAAAAACCAGAGATCAGTCAAGATGAATACAATTATCGTTTATACTTCAACAATTATTTTACATCGCCAGACTTACTAGTTCTAAAATCTAAAAAAGCTCAACATTTTAGCAACTGGTATTATCAGAAAAGATAGAGTAGTGGACACAACACTTGACAAAAAAGTAAAAAAAGGATTTTTGAAAAGCTATTTCGATGTCAATTCCAAAGTTAATTGTATAACTGTGATGAATTCAAAGCCAGTAACAATTTTATCTACAGCTCATGATATTCAACCGAAAATTCCTATGGAAAGGTGGGATAAACAAGCAAAAAAAAGAGTATCTATTAAATGTCCACATTCATTTTCCATGTGTAATATACATATGGGTAGAGTTGATCTTCACAATCAACATTAACGTTATTCCTTGCATAAGAAGCAAGAACTGGACATAGTCTCTTTTTACGAGGATCATCCAGACTTCCATTAGTAACGCACTAGTATTACATAATAATCTCCATCCTGAAAACAGAAAGGATGCAATCGACATTGTTCAAGAAAATGTTGAATGCTTCATTGACGGATTTCGACGCGAGAGAAGTATTCCCGATCGGAAAAGACAATCTTTTGAAAAAGAAAATGCAAAACATTCTGCACAAGATATTCCAAAACGTAAATCCAGAAAATCGGATGCATACTAATACTTCATGCGCAAAGCAAACAGAGAAAATGTGCAGAACCTGTCAAACTTTGCAAAATTCACATAGCTTCGCACATGCAGAGTTTTGAAAGTAATTTAAAAAATCAATCTTAAAAATTAAGAAAATTATATAAATAATACAAAGAACATTATACAAAAAAAATTATATAAAAAATCAATATAAAAATATTAAAAAATATATATAAAAAAAAAAAAAAAAAAAAAAAAAAAAAAAAAACAAAAAATAAAAAAATAAAAAAAATTGGAATCCTATGTAAATCCTATCGCTATCTCCTCGTGGTACACTTTGAGGTCGTGATATCTTTTCACCAGCTAATAACGGGGATAAAATTTAAAAAATCGATAGGCGCCATTAGTTTCACGAAAAAGTTATCGTTTATTAATTTGTTTAAACAATTATTGCTTAAACAATATCCTGTTTCTAATAATTATTTACGCTCCACTGTGGTTGCATGGGTACAGAGGGTTTTGCGTCTACGACGATACCGTTATGACAAATCATTTATAAGCATTTTGCAATAAACAAATTGATTTTTTGAGATTTAAAAAACACATATATCTTCATAATTTCACCCGTAGAATCGATTGCCGCCATTAGATTCGCAAAAAAGTTTATAGTTATTGTTTATTAATTTGTTTAAACAATAATTGTTTAAACAAATTGAAAAAATTTATTTTTTTCTTATTTTTCATATTTTGACGAAATATCCTGTTTCTAATAGTTATTTTGGCGTTAGAACCATAGGTTTTCTCATGGGCATTAATGGGTTAATGAGATTCAGGAAGATCTTTAGATTGAAAGAGCATCGCAGAACCTAATCATGGAATAAATAGTATAGTAGCGTTATGGAAATGCCACTGGGTACTCTCCATCCAAGCCTTTCCACAATCTGTTGCTGATTGTCTGTGTCAGACAAATTGCAATACTCAACTTAGATTGGTAGGAAAATAATATCGGTTTTTATATTATTTGACTTTGCTTGTTTTTGGAATAAATATTTTTTTAAATATATTCACGTATACCATTTTAAAGTGCAGATTTCGCTCTACTATTTCTTTGCTATTGGTATTATTTTTATTATTATTTTTGTACGAGTTCAAACTAGGCCATAAAGCAGCAGAGACGACTCGTAACATCAACAGCGCATTCGGCCAAGAAACCACAAACGAACATACGATGCAACGTTGATTTCAAAAATTTCGGAATGGATATGAGAGACCTTGAAGATGAAGAAAATTATGGATGTCTATCGGCAGTTACAATAACGGATTAAAGATCGAGGCAGATCCATGTATAACGATTCGAGACCTTGCTATAAAGTTAGACGTAAGTCATCCAAGTTCTAGATCACCTCAGGCAACTTGGAAAATCAAAAAAGCTTGACAAATGAGTGCTGCATGAATTGAATAAAAGTCAAAAATTTCGTCGTTATGAAGTGTGCTCTGCGGTTCTTTTGCGCAACAATAACGATTGTAACATGCGAAAAATGGATTCTATACGACAACCGGTACAGTGGTTGAACCGCGGCGAAGCAACATTTCCCAAAACCGAAGCTTCACCAAAGGAAGACCATGGCGACGATTTGGTGGTCGTTAGCCGGTTTGATCCACTACAATTTCCTGAATCCAGGCGAAACCATTATGGCAGAGAAGTATCGTCAAGAAATCAATGAAATGCACTGCAAACTGTAACACCTGCGCTCGGCATTGGTCAATAAAAAAGGTTCCTTCTTCTTCACGACAATGCCTGGCCACACGTCGCACAATCGACAATGCAGAAACTAAATGATTTATGCTACGAAACTCTGCCTCACCATCAGACTTCTCGCCAACCGACTACCATTTTTTTAAGCACCTTGACCACTTGCAAGAGAAAGTCTTCAATAATTACGGTGCTATCGAAAATATCTTTTGAGAGTTTATCGATTCCAGGACGTTGGAATTCTATGTTATCGGAATAAATAAATTTGTTTCTCGTTGGCAAAAATGTATTGAGTGTAATGATTCTTATTTCGATTAATACACTTTATTTTGAGCTGAGATATATGCGTTTAAAGTTAAAAGTTAAAAACCGACATTATTTTCCTACTAACCTAATAAAAAAAAATAGTCAACGTTTATAGATATCCCAATCAATACATTCCTTTAACTATTCTCTCTGACCTTTTTCAAATCGTGAACCAATACAAATATGTGATGTTTGTAAGCGATTTTAATGCCTATCATTCACTGTGATGCACATTTGATGATGGCGCGGACAAAATATTAGCTCGTGTAGCAGAGAAATTCAATTTGGTCTACATAAATGAGGATCTGCTTTCTACTTCCTCCGGATTCTAGATCTTCTATCATTGACTTCTTGTAACACTGGACTTAGTTCTACTGTGCTCTTCGAGCACGGGAAATGATGGCAGTGATCACTTCTCTATTTTTACGAAAAAAAGAGTCACTATGTCTACAAGTTTATATTAATAATCGGTGTTTTGCGGTACTTTAACTCGCATATCATAGTATGATTTCAAAAGACCTACAACTGCCTCATGTCTCTGTGCAAATTTCTCTTGATATGATGATCTGGCGTGCTTTCCTGGATTAAAGATTTTCTCCTTGGAGAAATCTCAATGGATGTTTTTTACCCGGCGTAGACTGTATCCGATCCCCCCTTCACTGAGGATCGGCAGCCGTTTTATTTAGAGAGTCACCTTAATTAGATTTCTCGCTTTTATTCTTGATAAGAGGTTTAGCGATAAAGCTTGTTTACAACATTGGATTAAAAAAGGCACTTCTTATTAATAATAAAGGCGCCTTTTTTATTTTCAATGAAGTAGAAGCATGACTGATGGTTTTCAGTAGAAATGGACTATGAAAAACGTATTTACCAACATTTTTTACGAATTAACACCGAATTCCTTGAAAAATATGTATAAAAACTGCTTTTTCCATGACTCATCATCTTTTGGCCGCCATCTTGAATCCGCCATGTAAAATTTCGAAAAAATTCCGGTGAGGTTCGAAAGAGCGGATGTCTATGTTTTATTGCTCAAAGAGTGGTCAATGAATATTTTTTCGACCTCAAAAACATCATTTTTTATAAAAAAATACGTAAAAAATTGGTCATTTTTTTGAAAAATAGGCCATAGCGGGGCCAGATTACATCCTATGGCAAATATGACGACACCATTCGAAAGCTGAGGTTCTAAGCAATCGAAAACACTATGTAGAATGGTTTTTCTGTGATTCCTTCATACAAAGTTACGCAGTCAAATATCAACTTGAATTTTATGACATTTGGTACGAAAAAGGTTAACGCTGTTATCCAGCACGTGATGAGGTTTCTACCCTTATCTGTTTCTTTTTTTGTATCTCTTTATTTTTAGAAACTCTATGGAATATGATTACCAAGTGTTTAGATTCAGAAATAAAACCATCTTTTGTAAACTTGAAAGGATTCAATATCGTGCTATTAGAGTACCGCTTAGATACTGCATGCCTACGCTTATTAACATCATTAATGTTATAAAGCTAGGGAGGTTCCACTCAGGATAATTTACTTTTCTATCGTACAATTTTTGTACAAATCTCTTTCTAATAGTTTGGCCCAATTTCCCGGAATCTGTTCTTCTTGATCGAAGCCATCAATACTAGGACTAAGAGTATTCAGGCTCTTTTCTAATCTTTAAATAATTTGTAACTATTCATCATATCTGTTTTCGCATGCATTGCTTCGTTTTCCTGCTTTTAATTACAATTATGAAACGACTATGTTTACACTTCAACTTTATACGGATGTGTCTTTTTTAGACAAGTTGTCAGGGAAGCTGTCTGTAAAGAGTTTCGCTCGCTTTCGGTTTTACATACATTCGGCTCTATACATGCTTTCTACACGGATGGCACACTTTCTAAGCTGGCGATTGAGTGCCCTTCAGGGACGGTGGTTTACCTTCTCGACGTGAATCTAATCATTATAGACTTGGACTTTTCTTCAGACAGTCAACGTTATTCTGGATTTAAATTATGTTAACTCAGTCATTTGCACAAACTCAATGAGTTTATGCTTATGGCGCTTGCTTCTCCGCGATCTAACAATGGGAATTATGTTATTTATTACATTAAAAATAAACTTTTATTGCTCGTCGTAACGACTTCCAAATTCTTCTCTTTTGGGTGTGCACAAGAGTATCCCCAGAAATGAAATGGTTGATGCCTTGGCCAAGAAGGCAATATCTTTATATTCTAAATGTGTTGCATTGTCTCTGCATCGGAATTCTAACAATATATAATTTTCACCTTCCACAGGGAAGTCGTATAAAAGGGCGCACCATGATGCATAGTAAGATGGCAAAGTCGAATATAAAGAACGCTATGTCCGCTAATGACATAGAGTGGACCAATAAGGGAATTAAACCTAGCTTTAGGATCCTTTTTACAGATTTTCAATTAAGGCTCGTGAAACGCAAGTTCGTCAATTCCGTGCGTATCTTAGCAAGACTGTTTTTTATATGAGCAGCAAACACATATCTTTATATCAGAGTCATTTGTTAGCCTCTTGGTTTTTCATGAAAGCAATTTATAATTATAATTAGAACAATTTCTTTTTTTCGCAGAGAAAAAATTGTTCTATTTAATAGAATTCGCAGTAATCACTACAATTTAAATTATAGCTTATTTCGAAAAAACATTGTGGTCTCTGAGGCCTGCCCGTGTGGCATTTCAGGATATAAATCATGTCATATTTTATTATTCCTTATTTACTTCGAAATCGGCAAAGTTGAGAAATTTTCTCATTCGAGAATTTTTTAACCAACTTATTGACATATTTTCACTTTTATCTAATCTTCCTCTAGACTTTGTCACCTACGGTTGGCTTTCATGAAATTCAATAATTTGCTCATTTAACGCCCTCTTTTTATCCCATGCGGCGCCTTCTCCATGGATGTCCGGGGGATTTCGAATTGCAATTTTATTGGTCCACTCAATGTCATTAGCGGACACAGCGTGTTCTTTATATTCGACTTTGTTATCTTACCATGCATCATGGTGCCTCTTATACGATTTCTCTGTAGAAGATTGGAAGTTATATATTGTTATATTGGAATGGACTCCGGATGTAGAAACAATGCCTACATTTAGAATAAAAAGAAGAAGAAGAAGATCTAAAATCAGCGTGACAATGCCAGTGATCTCGAAAGTTATTCGCGCTTGCCTATTGTACGAGTTCAAATTGGGCATTAAAGCAACACAACTTATTCGAAACATCTGGCATTTGGAGAGAACATAGAATCGCACAGCACAAAACTTAAAAAGTTTTCTTCTGGCAATGAAACACTTGAAGATGAACCCCGATCTGTAGGATCTATTATCATCTATTGTATTATTAATGACAAAAATTGAAGGCACTAATTAATTTTGATCCATGTTAAACTTGTCACTCAGCTTGCAAGAAGCTTAATGTTAACAAAGAAAGTGTTAGGTTACACCTGTATTGGAAAAATTCAAAAGCTCAACAAGTAGAGCCCACATAATTTCACTGCAGAGCAGACAACAAATTACAGCAACTTGCAATCTATTCATGGCTAATTTAACGCCATAACACTGAATCTTTTTTGAATCGATTTTTAATCTGCGATGAAAACTGGATTATGTACAGTAATATTAAGCGTTCATATTAATGGATAGTCTATGAATCTATATACACTCCAAAAAAATCTAATCTCCATCAACAGAAGATTTTGCTTTGTGTCTGGTGAACAACAATTGGTATTATGTATTATGAGTTTCTTAATTATGGCTAAACGATCACCGCCGACTACTCGGGACAACTTCAATAGGTTCAAGACGAACTTCTCAAAAAACAATCTTCTCTTGTCAATCGAAAAGGCATTGTGTTCCTTCAACATATACGGCGAAAGTAACTCGAAACAAATTGAATAGCCTTGATTGAAAGATTCTGCCATATTCTCCTTATTCTCTTGACAATTCATCATCCGATTATCTTTCCTGTCGCTAGATAACGCCACATGCAAGATCGAGAATTAAAAAGTCGAGAGGAACTAGAAAAAAAGTTGAATAGTTTTTTTGCCTTTAAGATCGAGATTTTTTAAAATGATATTATAAACTTGTTTTTCGCTGAGAAAAGGTTATAGATTGAGAGAAGGTTATAGAAATTATTTCAATGAATCCTTTTAATAACATTTTTGCGTATGTTTGAAGTTTGACGCTTAAAATAATTTTTTTGAGGACCTAATAGTTAATAAACATAACATTTAACTATCGACATTTTTAATGATCAATCCCAATAGAAAAACATTTGTAACAATTATATGATAAAATCTTGCATAAAATTTGTAATCTGCAATCATATTTAAATAAATATAGAAATATTATAAATAAATGTAGAAATATTAAAATCTTTTATAAAATATTGATAATTGTTTGCGCAATCAATTTCGAAAAAATAACAATATGGTTAATCATTTTAGTAGTATATTTGCGAAATTAAATTTGGAAAAGAAATTAATAATTGAGGATCCAATAGTTAAGAAAACTATTTCTGCTGTATTGTGTTGGTTAACTTCAGGTTTAATTAAAAAAGATAAAAGTAAAACGCAAAATAAAATTATTAGTAATTATTTAATTTAAATATTCAAAGTACTTCATATTATCCCAGACAACATTATGACGTCTAAAAGACATCTAAAAGACATCCTAAAATTCTTGCGACGTCTTTTTAGACGTCTTAAAATTATCAAACAGACGTCTTAAAGATATCTTAAAGACATCTTATGTCCCAATCTATGACGTCTATGAGGCGTCTTACAGACATCCTATTTTTTTTATTTTAGGCCATTTGTGAGACGTATGGACGTCTTATTCTTTTCATTTATGATGTTTTCGAGACGTCTTTTTTTTTTATTCGATATTTATTATAGACATTGGCTGCGTTCAGCAGAATGTTTATTTCACAACTGTTGGAATAAGTTTTCTTTGCTGAAATAATCCTATCTCAGCAAACTTGTTCCAACAGTTACAAAATAAACGGTTTACTGAATACGGCCATTATTGTTATTGATCGTAATTATTTTAAATAACACACTTTTTATATATTTATATTTATTTATACAAGATTATACAAAATTATACAGGAAGTCAATGCACAAGGATAGGCCCCCCTCAAAAAATTAGAGGATGATGCAATCCTTGAGCCGAGGTGAAACACGTCCACCTCAACTAGGTTACCTCACGCGACTGAACTGCGTCACGTAACTCTAGTCACGTGACATGAAAATGCGAGAAGCGAGTAAAGCCCATACAAAAATATAAAGGTACCTTGGAAGCGTCAAGCGTCGAGCGTCAAACGTCGTGAGCTTACCATTCATTAAAAACAGGCCATGTGATCAAAATTAACGAATTGCAGGCTCACGATGCTCAATGCTCGATGCTTGAAGCTCCCATGTAATGGTATCTTAAGATAGTAAGACGTAAACAGTAAGTGAATTGGCCAATCACAGTAGAAAACGTAATATAATTTTCGACTGTGATTGGCCGATTTGCTTACTGTTCACGCCTTACTGCTTTACGTTTTTGTATGAGCTTAAATCCATCCGAAAACCGTAATAGGTCCCCTGACACCTATAATATATTGACGGTATTGACCAACAATACAGAAAAGTACTTATCTCATTATTTTTAGTCGATAAGTAATTACACTTTTATTACACAGTATATATCGATGGTTTAATCTTACAAATAGCTATTATTTTGTAAAAATAATATATCTTACATTTGTCTTAAAAGGCCAATCCGAAAGACGTCTTTTTTGTAAATCTCATAGATGTCTTAAAATAAACATCCAAATGTCGTCTTATAAAAAAATGTCTCTAGGATTTTACTAAAAGTTATCTTTATAATGTCTTTTGGCACCGTTTTTTGAACGTCTTTTAGACATGCATTGTCTGGGTATTTTATATCTTTCAATCAATTTTCAAATAAATAAGAGTCAAATAAATAAGTAATTTATAATTACATATAATTAAATGTAATTATGTGGTAGGGAGAGTTCCGTTAGCCTACATTCCCGATTGTCAATAATTTCGTTTGCCCAACATTTTGCCAACAGCTTCGTTTGCCTACAAGCGATTATTGCGCATTTAAAATGCACATTTAAAAATTAAAACATAAATACACATTGCACACATGACATTATTGCACACATATACTTTGCACACATGACATTATTGCGCACATACACATTGCACACATAGTATTATTGCACACATGATTCCACATGGGTTGACAACTTTCCACGCAAAGCAAGATTCAACGCAAACTCATCTGTATCTAGTTTTTTGATAGTGGAATCCCCCCCGTAGGGGCGGGCCCCCCAAAATGTTACGCCCAGAGCAGGAGAATTCTCGTTTTATCGTGACCCGCGCACTCTCACTCGCGAACGCGACGCTCGCAGAAATGAAAAAGACACTTCATCGGAAAAAACACAGAACTCTTTATTATAATAAGGATTATACAGAGCGTGTAAGCGAGCACATCCGCACGGTCGACAGCTTCATCCGAATTTAGTATTTAAACATTCGCGACTCTCGTCGCTCGGGAAATCCGATCTTCTTCTTCCGACGATCAATTCGTAGGAATATACAAGATTGGGCGTAACAATATTTTATAATTCACTTTCTTTCAAGAACAAGATTTGCAGCATATTGAAAAAACAAATGAGAACATCTTATTCAATTATTTTCAAATTCTCGAATACTTCTGGAAGATATGCATCTCAAAAGTTGTTTTTTATTTAAAATTTAGCCATGCTGAATATATAATATTTCATGTTGCAATACTTTTATATTATAATTTGGAAATAATTGTGCATTTTATGAGCATATATGGATTAATTTGATTCCTTTATGCATAATTGTATTTTTAAATATTTTAAACTTAATACAGAAATATGAAACATTTTTCTTAATTATCGAATAATTTTTTTCAAAATTTAATTTTGCAAATATTAAGATAATACCATATTGTTGTTTTGTCAAAATATTATTTCGAAATTAATTGCACAAATAATTATCAATATTTTATAAAATGTAAATATACTACATCTATTTGTTTAAATACCTATACAATAATTGTAGATCACAAATTTTATGCAAGATTTCATCATATAATTTTGTAAATGTTTTCTTATCGCGCGGAGTAATAAATGATAAGTTTAGATATAAAACATGTTTAATCACTAATATTTTGCAAAACATTTAAAAATGACAAACATTTTTTATTATTTTGATATATATCAAACATGGAAAAACTAGTAGTCTCGACAAAAATGATTTATATTTTTATTTAAAAACTTACTTTTTCTGATACAAATACCTCTTCATCATGAAATACAGGGCCTACCCATCTTCTATTATCTGCTAAATCTTTTGAAGAGAAAAATGATACAACTCCTTCCATAGATAATGCTTTAGATGAATCAATTTTCAAAATTTTTGCGTGCGCTCTAGTAGAAAGAACCAATGATAAGTATAATTCATTTGCAAATTTAGGCATATCATCGCAATATATCGCTTCGCCTGTTGCTTGCTTGAATGCACTAGTATGCACAATAGGACGTCCTATTAGATCATGTGATTCTTGATTTTTAGGTACCTGCCAAAATAAAGAAATTAAAAAAGTTAGTTTTTATTATATAAATAATGATTTGTAAGCATTTGTATTAAAATATTACCACTTGATAATATTGTGAACTTTTTGGTGCTTTATAATGGAAGCAGTCCGAAGCGCTTTCTAGCTCCTTTGATATATATTCTATATCTGAAACGTTTTTTGATAATTCCTTCGAGATATGCACAAATCCTTTAAAAAATAAACTAAAACATACATAATTTGAGTTATTTGCAGTACGCTTTGTTAATTTATTTTTATTTTATTTTTTATTATTTTTTAATTATTAATGAATTAATATCAAACCTGAGAGTAAGAGATCGACGATATTTAATCATTCCTCCTGGTGCATTATCCGCTAATGGTAATTCCTGAAGTAATGAATCATAAACTTCTTCCAACATTGATTTATTCCATTTTCTGTAATTATAATGTTCAATAAAAATTAACTTTTTTCAATCTTAAGGAAAAGAGATGTTTTCCTTGATTTTTATGCTATATTTTATAATAAACTTTGACTTCCAAAATGTTCTATTTCATCAAAATAAAATTGAAAAATTTGCAGTCAAAATTATTAAAACAGGCTATTTTAATATACTTCAAATAGATACCGTGACGTGATATCTTCGGTCATAAAGTAGCCGACCAAGAAGGGGACCTCCGGAATTGCTTTTTCCACCCTTGAGAGGGAGCAATCTTTCTACCTTGATTATTTCACGATTTATTTTGATGTCATATTGTTATTATTAAGAGTTTAAACCATATTAGTAACCATATAGGCGACGGCGACCTGAGTGGTTAGCAACGATGACATTGTTAGAGAAGAGGAAAATCATCGAAAATCATGTCACGGAGAAGCCGCCATTGTAAAGATGCCAAATGGGTCACGCAATGGCCTAGCAGTGACATAGCGTGATCATGCCACTTCAGGTCCTGCAGAGACCACTTAAGTTCCCACCCTACCGCTTAAGTTCCCATCCTATCGCTACCTAAGCGAAGATCCAACATTGCAATTTGTTTTTTTAGAGCCAACATAGCAAACAGGAGCGAACTTGGATGGGTTTCACCGTGTTGCAGAACGATTGGAGGATGCTATCATTACCGAAAAGGGAGGATTTGAGTCATAGCCTGGCCAGCCTGGAAAATCCCAGCCCTAAGAAGCGCCGATGAAGTAACGACAGACTGACAAGCGAGTTCCAAGAGTCAGCGCATGGTTGAAATGACGTTTTAAACAATCTAGAGATCAATGGCGACTCATGAGCTGCGTTCCGATAGTCACTACAAATTCGCGCGCGTTTTGTATGGCACAGACGTTCTTCTGCTTGTGGTTTGTGATTACGTCAGTTAAGCGTTTTTTGTGGTGTGCTCATCCGGGATTTCCCCGGATGTTATTTTTTCGATGGTTGGTCGAGGTTTATCCGTTACTTCCGCGTGTGACTAATCTTTGCGAACTCGACAAGTGTTACTCAAGTGATGCAAAGGGTACTGCCTCTTGCGGGGGGGGGGAGGGGTAGGAGCGCGTCTTAATTCTCGCGACCTTCTTTCTTCCTCGGAATCTTTCCCTCCTTGCCATCCCTTCTTTACGTTGGAATTGTTTGACCGCTTTTTCGGGGATAATGCGCTTAGTGCTTCCTTTCCCTCCAATCCTGTTCACAATGATTCTGATGTCGACATAAATGATGCAACAATGACAAAGATTCTTCTGCACAATTTTATTCCCCCTTCTGCTAATTCTTTGAAACCCAGTAACAATCTTCCTGATTTCCCTCCCGATGATGACTAGCGTAAGAAAGCGTAATAGTGAAATTGGTGTCTTCAGAAAAATTTGCGAACAAGAAAACGGTTTCGAATGGTAATAGCGACAAGCCTTCCTCGCTAAACCCTGTGCTTTCTCTCAGAGGCGAATCTTCGGACATTCCAGACGCCTCTACTTCGCTTCTTCATATTACTATCATAATAAGTACAAGCCGTTTTATCTGGTTCAGGCACAAATGCAGGATATCGATTCATCTTCATTCCATCATATCAATCGGATTTTGTCCCAAATCTGTCCGCGTGGAGTCCTTGAAATAAAGAAAGCTGGCCGTAACAAAGTCCTTGCAGAAATGTATAATTATGAAGCTTCTAATAGGTTAGTGTTCAACAAATTTCTTTGACTCATAAGCTTAAAGCTTTTGTCCCTATGCATCAAATCTTACGCACAGGTATTGTTCGTGATGTCCCTCAGGATATCTCTATGAATTTATTAAAAGAATCAATTTCCTCTCCGGTTAAAATATTGGAGATCCACCGACTTAATCGTAGAGTTAAAATAAAAAATGAATTTAAATGAATCTTCCCTCGCTTGTATTGAATTTTCTGGTCAATTTTTGCCTCAATTCGTCTATTTTTTTAATTGTAGGTATCCTGTCCTTTCCTATGTCCCCAAAGCTCGTATTTGTTTTGCCTGCTTTCGCGTAGGGTATCTCAGTAAGTCTTGTAAGAGTTGGCCTAGATGCGTTCATTGCGAAGATACTAAACACAATCTCCCAGAAGTCTGTCCGCTTAAGCTTTCTCCTCCCTTAATTGTGGAGACAGTCACCTTGCATCGCTTGTCCTGAGGCAAGTACAAGTGGCTTTGTTCTTGGCTTCTTCGGAGAATATTTCAATAGCTGAGGCAAAAAAAATTTGTTAAAAATTGGTTAACTCTTCCTTTCCCTTCTCTCCTTCTCCTTCGATCGACCCTAGAATTGATTTCTTTCCTAATTACCCTTATCCGCGTACAGGATCCTCTTCCCCGTTTGCTTCTTTCAACAGATTCTCAACTTTGTCGAGCCTTCTTTCAAAAGAGAAAGCTAATCCTTTCAGATCATATTCATCTTTTAAGTCATCCTTCCATGTCTCATGTTCTCTCCCACTCTAATCTTCACTCAAGCTTGTCTTCTAGTTCGGGTAAATCGATTTCTTTTTCCTTTTCTTCTCCCGCGGATTCTCCCCGCAACTCACCCTCTTGTTCCCTTGATGTTCGCCGGGACTTCCTTCTTTGCCCGGTTAGTAGGCTCCCTTCTTTCTCTGGAAATGGGGTTGCCTTCTCCTCTCCCTTGTCTTCTCAATTCTCTGATTCTTTTAAGTCGGCAGATATTTTGTTTGATGACATTTATCACTTATTGCAGCGTATTTCGACTTCTTTCCTTTCGCTCCTTCTACTGTCCTGCTTACTTATTCGTTAGACGTCCATTTTCCATCGCTTCCTTCTATTGCTTATTCTAATTCTTCACGGCTTCCCGGCTCACATTCACAGCCTTGAATAACTCTCCTTCTAGATCCCCCCTGAATGTTCTTCACTGGAACTGCAGAGCAGCGGTTGATAAATTGCCTAAATTACAACGCATGGTTGCGGACTTTCAACTCATTTATTTGCAGGAAACCCTTTTATTCTCTATTTCCCAATTTAATATTTTGGGATTTCGTAGTGTTTGCTTGGATGCCGTAGCTCCCGGTATCCGTGGCTTGTGTATTTTGATTTACGATGATTATAACTTGTCCATTATTGATTGTAGTGTTTTGTCGCACCCTTCTACTAAAGTTCTTGGTTTATCACTATACTCGATGCTCCCATTAGCATCTTTAACATTTACAGAAATCCGAACACTAATACTCCTTTTTCCCTTTACAGCGATTTGTTTGTTCAAGCTTTCGCATCCAAATATGCCCTAATTGTCGGAAACTTTAACACCCATTCTGCTTAGGAGGCTTCAAATCTTGATGACCAGGAGCCTTTATCGTCAGGACTTGTGGTGCTCACCAAATGGTCATTCTGAATGACAATTCTTCTACATTCATGTCTTCTTCGGGTCCATCATGCTCCATAATTGCTCTTTCTCGAGATCTGGCGATCTTTATCGACGTAGTTACGATGCAGGATCCACATGGCAGTGATCACCTCCCGGTAAATTATTGTGCGTAACACCAGTGTGCGTTTTCCTGCAGTTTTTCTCATAAACTTAACTTATCGGACTTAATAACTTAACTTATTTAATTGACTTCCCTTCATTTTCGTCTTATCTTTCGAGGAATCTTTCAGATTTTCTGACAAACTCTCTTCATCGCTTAGTCCTCTGCAGAGGTACGACGGCTTTTGTTTTTTCTTAAAGAAGCAAGTTGCTTCTCCTTGTGTCTTTTCTCTTAAGAAAAGGCTCTTCCCGAATCTTTGCTCCTTAGTGGAATAGCAAGTGTGCGGATGCTATCGACTAGCGTGGTTCCCTCTATCGTATCTACCAGGCTAATCTTTCTTGAGACAATTGATTGGCACTTAAACAGGGTAATATTCAATGCCGAAAAATTTTAAGAAGAAAGAAGCGATTTAGTCAGCTTTGCTCCAACTTTTCAAGAAAGATCACTGCTGTAATTTAGAGATTTGTCCACTCTTTCAAGAAGAAATCCTTTTCCACTGAATACTCTGTTTTAGATGAATTTTCGTTTGCTGCACGGAATTTGGTAAAATGGAAAAATTATGTTCTCTTCTTGCTTGCATTATGCTCTCTCGAAGAACTTAAATCTCTGAATTTTTCTTCCAGCCCTTTGGCTTGATGATTCTTTTTTTCTTTCGGAATTTGAATCCGCCGTGGCATCTTTTAAAAAAAATCAGCTTCTGACCTGGATCAAATTGATTATTTTGTCATCCAAGTTATTTCTTCAGATTTCCGAAAAATTCTGTTAAGTATTTAATTCTGTTAAGTATTATAACGATATTTTTGCACAAGGTCTCTTTCTCCACTCATGGCGTGCTTCTATAATAGTTTTCATTCCTAAGGCCGACAGCAAGGGTCTTCTCCATTGCTTTAATGTCTTCTCAAAGTCCTGGAGAAGATGATTTATCGTAGGCCTTTAAGCTTAGTCGGAACGCGCTTTATTTTGCCAGAATTCCAGGCTGATTTTCGAAATTCCCGTGCGTGGATAACTTAGTAATCCTCACTAATCGCATCCAATTTGCTTTTATAAGAAGGGCTTCCTGTTGCTGCATTTTTGGATATTGCGTGAACATTTGACAATTTGTGAATGTGTGTCCCAGTGTTCTTTTTAATGATTTACACAAACTTGGTCTTCCTACTTATCTGTAAATGTATCTTGTATCTGTAAATTTGTGGAAAATCTTTGCGAACGCTTGATTCATTCTGTTCACATTGGTGATCTATCGGAATCGTTTGTCACTCATAAAGGCATCCTCTCAGAAATTCATCCTCAGCTCTCTACTTTTCAACATTTAGGAAAGTGTAGCTTATCTACACTCTGACTTTTGTATTCTTCAGTACGTGGACGATATTATTCTCTTTTCCTGGAATCCGAATCTCTCACTCGCTCGAAATTCTATCTGTTTTTCTCTGGAATCTATTTATGGCTTTCTACAACTGTGGATTGGACTGGACCTCTCTCCTTAAAAATCTAAATGTGTTATATTCTCGAGACGTAAAGGCAATCCTCCCCTCATGGAGAATATCTCTATGGGAAGTTCCGTCATTCCGAGAGCCAACTGTGTCAGATTTCTTGGCGTCATATTGGATATATAAACTTAATGGCGTCGAGCACCTCAAGTTTCTTATCAACAAGGATTTTAAAGTTGTGATCATCCTCTCACTCACGGGCACTTGATGGAGTGCCCATTCTCCCCTTCTCTCTGTATCGCGCTATCTACAGAAGTTCTATCGAGTATGGGACTCAAATCTTTAACTTTAATCGCAATCGAGATCTGTTTCTGGAAGTTCAACGTCAACAATTACGTATCATTAGACTGCACTTGGCTTGTGCCAGTCTCCTATTTGTGTTCTCCTTTAAGAGGCTCGTGAACCCTTCTTTAAGCTAAAATTTGCTTACATCTAGATATATTCTTAAATATAAAGATTAAATATAAAGATATATTCTTGCTTTTCTAGGAGATTCCATTTAGTAACTCGTAGTTTATGCCGTCTGGAAGTGGAAATTAAATTCTCCTTTGGCGCCAAGCGTATTTACTTGCTTAAAAATGTCCCTACTTTTAAACCGTCTTCTCTGCAGAGTTACATTCTGAGTTTCATTCATGGTCTCTCCCCCCCCTTCTTTTTACCTCTGATCTTTTTGCTATGATTCCCATCCCTTCATATGCGTTATTTGAACTTTCTTCTTCATCTAAAAACGTGGTAAAAAGCGTTCTGTCTTGTCGCATTCCGAAGTTTATAAAAGATTTCGCGATTTCTCCATCTCTCTTATCAGGCGGGGCATCTCCGTCTATACTGATGGTCCTAAAAAGGACGACGGCTTGGTGCGATATACTCTTTGAAATTAAACCTGGCTGTCAAGCATAAGCTCCCCGTCAACTTCTCAATTTTTTCCGCGGAGGCCTGGGCTATCTACCAGACTCTGATTTTGAGAGCTCGAAACATCTCGTTACTGCTATATTCTGTGACTCTAAAAGCGTTTTGGATGCTTTTACTTCCTCCTCTAACAACAGTTGCGCTAACTACCTGATTCCTCTGATTAGAGACAAATTTCATTCCCTTTCCAACTCTGGATTTTTGATCAGATTAGCTTGAATTCCTTCGCATGTGGGCGTCATGAGGCAATAACAGAGTGGATTCTCTGGCGAGGCAGGCAGCGTTCAATGGATGAAAACTTAAATTCAAAGTTCCATACACTAATTACTACGCTCTCTCGTCGCGCTGTCTGAGAAAAAGTTTTCCGCCTCCTTAGAAACTTACTTCCGATTTAAAGATGATTTACCATTCCCATTTTTATAATCTTTCATCTAAACCTTGGTTTTCTCGTTTCCTCTTACTTAGAGAGCAGATTGTATTGCTCTGCTGTATTCGCTCTAATTACTATAATCTCAATTATAGTTTACACAGGAAAAATATTGTGCGCTTAGCGGCTTGTCCGTACGGAAATTCTCGTCAGAATGTCAATAGAATGTTAAGACGTTAGTTAACATGATTTTCCTATACAGAATATCGAGATCTAGGTGACTAGTTCATTGTAAAGCAATGCTAGAAACACTTTATTACTCTGCCGTAGTATTTTCTTCTGCTATACAGTGAGTAAAAAATTCCAGACCAGTGAAATATCTCGAAAACTAAGCATTTCCGAAAGAAATGTTTCCTACAAAAGTTGTAGGGTAGTTTCAAATGATTTATTCACTGATCTGGTCAGTCGGATGACGTCATCAAAGTCCAGTCATACTGATTTTTTTAAATGGCACAATTTATTTTTTATTTATTTTTGATTATTAAAATCTAATAGCTGATAGCAAGAGTTTTTTAAAATACTGCAATTGAGTTATTTTTCATAAAATACTTTTCGAGTTATGAGGTTTGAAAGTCACAGCACCACTGGCAAAAATAATTGGAAATCATTTAATAGGTCCATTTTTCATCGATGGAAATCTCAACTCTGAGATGTACGAAACAATTGAGCAAATTATTCCTGCTATCCGAAATCTCTCTCCTATTGATTTCGATCGCGTGTGGTTCTAGCAAGATAAAGCTCCAGCGAATTTCGGATTAAGGATATGACGATTATTGGATGAAACTTTACCGAACAGATGGCTTGGGAAGCGTCGAACAATTAAGTAATCTCCAAGATCCCCTGATCTGATACCACTTGATTTTTTTAATGGAGATTCTGAAAAGAACGTGTTTATAAAACAAAACCTGTGAGTGTGGAAGAATTGAAGTAGAAAATAACTGACGAAATGAGTAATATAATTCAATAAAAACGCTCGTACTTGCAATTGCAACTAATAAAATAAAATGAAAAAGGACGACCAAAACGAGCGGGACAAGGATGTTATCTTATATAAATTATTAGTAACTAATGAACAAATAAAATAATTTAATAGCATAGAACAATCATACGTTTCGAYTRCACACAGTCTTCTTCAGTGAAAAATAATACAATTAAGAAATATAAAGTAAAATCGCGACTAACGCTTAACATTGAAATGGTAAACATAAGCATAATTGTCATTTGATAACAACCATTAGCGAGTTATAATAATTATAAAAATATAAATTAAGTCCTCTTARAGTAATACAATTTACAATGTCAAGTTCAAAAAATCTGTTGAAAATTAAAATAATAATAATAAGTATGCGAATCGGAATGACAAGAWCATACTCAAGGTCGAACAATCCACCGCTATAACAATCTCGCAAAATTAAACCAAGTTTGATATATAAAACTAATAAAGAAACCACCTGAATCTCTTTATTCAATAAATTTTGAAGTAGTTTTGKCATGGTGGAATTTGTCGTTYGGAGGCRAAAATCCYTCTTGGTATAAGTTGTGAGTCTTCTTAGTGGAATATAGTTGTTATTTTTGTAAAAAGTGCCACGTCAAGTGATAAAATTAATAACAAAGATTTTTATAAGATGCTAAGTGCGGCTCGAAGTGTCTGATCTTGTCAACGTCAAACGGAACAATCAATCTTATAGAAATTATAAAAAATCTTTGTTATTAATTTTATCACTTGACGTGGCACTTTTTACAAAAATAACAACTATATTCCACTAAGAAGACTCACAACTTATACCAAGAAGGATTTTTGCCTCCGAACGACAAATTCCACCATGACAAAACTACTTCAAAATTTATTGAATAAAGAGATTCAGGTGGTTTCTTTATTAGTTTTATATATCAAACTTGGTTTAATTTTGCGAGATTGTTATAGCGGTGRATTGTTCGACCTTGAGTATGWTCTTGTCATTCCGATTCGCATACTTATTATTATTATTTTAATTTTCAACAGATTTTTTGAACTTGACATTGTAAATTGTATTACTCTAAGAGGACTTAATTTATATTTTTATAATTATTATAACTCGCTAATGATTGTTATCAAATGACAGTTATGCTTATGTTTATCATTTCAATGTTAAGCGTTAGTCGCGATTTTACTTTATATTTCTTAATTGTATTATTTTTCACTGAAGAAGACTGTGTGCAGTCGAAACGTATGATTGTTCTATGCTATTAAATTATTTTATTTGTTCATTAGTTACTAATAATTTATATAAGATAACATCCTTGTCCCACTCGTTTTGGTCGTCCTTTTTCATTTTGACGAAATGAGTTTAATAATTATGTTTTTAAAGCTTCCACGGGTGTTCTCTTAAAAAGTGCTGAGAGGTTTTCGGGTTGTCTCCGTGTCTTGATCCATTGTTTAATGCCAATGTTTCGTGAACATTGCAGTTCACTTCATCAGGGCAAGAAGCAACCTGATACTAAGTTGCTCCTCTAAAGGATTCCCTATATATATTTGCTATTCAGTGGGATGGGGGAGGGAGAGAAGGGCAGGGGAAAAAAAGAGAGGGGAAAAGTCGTCAGAACTGTGATAGTAGTGATTTTTTCTTTTTTTTTTTAAGATTGACCAGTTGACCAATTTTCGATAACCGGGAGAATGGGCTTTCATATTTTACTTATGTTGTAACCATTATCTCTGTTTAGATTATCGGAGTGTTTCTGTACCTCTATAGTATCTTCCTGTACTTTCTTGGGAAATATGATGTAATAGTGGCTATTGCAGTCGTTTTGTCAAACAGTATTTGATGACCTGTTATGTTCTGATAATGCTGATTGTGTGATATATTTTAGTCTAACGTCGCGTTGATGTTCTTTCATACATATATTAACCATTCTTCCGGTTTTCCCAATGTATTTTTCTTTTCCACAGGAGCAAATATTTTGTATACCTCTGCGGAATTGAATGGAGGTCTTTGATCTTTAGGATTTCTCAAAATTTGCCCTATCTTTTTGGGAGGGGTTTGAAAACGGTTTGAATGTTGTACTTATTCATCCTACCGATACGGTCTGTTATTTCTTTTATATATGAGAGAATGAAAAGGTTTTTTTGCCCGTCTCATCTTGTGATGGTTATGTGTTGGGGTTCATTGCCTCACTGGTGTGTTTGCTGATTATTTCATTTATATCTTTTTTATCATGTCCGTTCTTTTATAAGGCTTATTTCAGATGGTTGAGTTCCGTCTGTAAGTGTTCTTTGTCAGAGATGGTGAAAGCTCTATGTATAAGTGAATTAATAGCTGACTGTTTTTGTGCTGGGTGATGATGTGACTCAGTATGTAAGTATTTATCCGTTGTGACATGATGTTTTGAAACGTCCGTCACTTGGAAATAACGACGAGGCACTAAGGATTCTCCGCTCTCCCGAACCGGGACGGGCGAGTGTATTGCGAGCTCTGCCGATCATAGCACTATCATTTTTTTAATTTTTTGTATTATTTTTGTCATCTAATTTATCAAAGCGTGATAGATTTAAGCGATTGGTGCAATCGACCATTCTGTGTACTTTGCGTCGCCTCCACTGGACCAGGAAGAAGAGCAACGTAACAACTAGGAAGCCACCGGCCTGAATCGCCGAGGGAGAGGGAACACGCAGGTCGTAGCCTTTCTATATTTATGATATTTTTCGTATGAGCCCGAAATTGCCGCCGCTGTGTCTTTGCAGGAATCCCGAGAGATGGACAGGTTACTGGGGACGTCTCGAGAAGGAATCTCGATCTAGAGGAGGCGCCTGGGAACGAAGTCATCCCACCCGGAAGAGCAAGGGCTCGTGACGGCTACACGACGACTCGAAAAGCGCCGGGAAGAGGTCCTGTCGAACATCGTAAGATGCTCGGGACTTGAGTTTCGCGCCTCGGGATCATGGGACCCGCGAATATTGCGGCAACGCGCTATTAGTCAACGACGCGCTAGAAAGGGCCCAACCAATACGGAAATGATATGACATCCCCTTAGAGGGGATGCGTGTCTCCCACGGGCATACCAGCCGGCACTTGTGCTGTGGCAATTGTGATGATATCGTGTCCGTGCGGGAAAGCAGAGAATCCACGCCGATATCAAGTGCTGAGAGTGCCGAGGGCCGAGAGTGCCGAAGGCCGAGAGCGAGAATATCGAGGGCTACCATCTGAGACCATCAGCGAGGAACGAGGCTACTCGAGGACGTCTTTCGATGAGACGAACGTATTTATGTGCGGCCATCGATTGTCTTTTGCCGAGATCGTGAGCCGGCATACATTTCGAGTTCAAGAGTATTCCGTAGTATCGAGGCCACTGACATGGCATGTAGAATTTAGCGTCCGGTCGCGTAGTCCGCCCGGCGGGGTATCTTTCGCGTATTTAGAATTTCGAGGTTTAGAATCAAGCTCGCCCGTCCACAGCCGAGTCGCCGCGTGCCGTCTTTTTACTGTAGATTTTCTTTTTTTTATATCCTATATGTAACTGCGTTATTCTGATTTATGTGTGAGGTTCGATCCTCGTTTTCGTGCTCTTCGCGTATTACATCGCAGTCCATTGTCACGAGTGCGGGATCACGAAGGCCCGAATATACCAAATTACGCCGGCGAACGCGTTATAACATCGCTTGTCAATTTTGAATATCAAATACATTTGTTATTCATTTTCCTGTTACATAGGGCCTCTTTATTGCGTCAGCCTTTCTCACCGCCTCTTCCTCTCGCTCATAACGAACCGCGCCCTGTGCCTCGAGGTAGAGCAGCCGGCTGTTCGCGCCACCAACGTCCGCCGATTTTCCGCGAATTGGAAATATACGCGAGATTACGCAATTGTGACAAGAGTGGTACGCTCCCTCGTACCTGGCGCCCATCGGTTGAGTCATTAATCTTGCGGCAAATTGGTTCGGCGCTCCCGTTAACTTTTAACGAGCTAAGAATTGCGGGAATAAGTCGGTGACGCTCGGTGAAGGCCCGTGCTCGCGAATACAGTCGTACCGTATGTGTTGGTTATCTGTACACTTGATGACTTAGAGTATTGTCAGCTTTTTTAGTGATAAGAATATCCAGGAAGGGGAGTTTTTTATTTTCTTCTATGTCTAAGGTAAAACAGATATTAGGATGTTGATTGTTGAGGAAAATTAGGAATTTATGGAGTTCAGCTCTACCAATCAAATGTCTCCAAATCACGAATGTGTCATCTACGTAACGGAACGAAAGAACGGACATGATGAAAAAGATATAAATAAAATAATCAGCAAACACATTAAGGCAATGAACCCCAACATACAACCATCACAAGATGAAATGGGCAAAAGAACCTTTTCCAATTCTCCCATAAAAAGAACAATAGACCGTGTCGGCAGAATACTGAATAAGTACAATATTCAAACCGTTTTCAAGTCCCTCAAAAAGACAGGACAAATTTTGAGAAATCCTAAAGATCAAAAACCTCCACTCAGTTCCGCAGGGGTATACAAAATACCTTGCTCCTGTGGAAAAGTATACATTGGGGAAACCGGAAGAATGGTTAATATACGTATGAAAGAACATCAATGCGACGTTAGACTAAAACACGTCACACAATTAGTATTATCAGAACATAACATCGATACAGGTCATCAAATACTGTTTGACAAAACAACTACTAGCCACTACTACATCATATTTCCCAAGAAAGTGCAGAGAGGTAGTAGTATAAAGTACTATAGAGATGCAGAAATCTCGATAATCTAAACAGAGATAACGGCTACAACATAAGTAAAATATGGAAGCCCATTCTCCCGGTTATCGAAAATTGATCGACTGGTCAACTTTAAAAAAATAATCATTAGTATCGCAGTTCTCATGATTTTTCCCTTCTTTCTCTCTTTCCTTTGTACTCTGCTCCTCTCTCCCTTCTCCTTCCTACTGAATAGCAAATATATATAAGGAATCGTTCAGAGGAACAATTTAATATTAGGTCGCCCTGATGAAGTGAATTGCAATGTTCACGAAACGTTGGCGTTAAACAATGGATCAAGACACGGAGACAACCCGAAAACATCTCAGCACTTTTAAAGAGTTTGATAATTGTTAATATGTTGAGAAGTGTGTAACGATGCACTCCATAATCGCATAATCGCACCAAACAATTACCGGGAGACTTCCCGCTGGTCATCCACGAGGTCTAACGGCGCGGTGCGCCGAATTATTTTTATTGTATGAAACCGCGTAACCGCTCCGATGTCGAACGAATACACACGAGCGTCGCCGATTGTTCATCCGATCGCCGGCATCCCGCGACACATCGCGCGTCATAGAGGGGGACGAACTGAGCATCTCCGAAAATCGTTGAACCCGGAATTTTTGCGTTTTAAAAAGCCGTCTCCGCGACGGAAAAATCATTTCGCTCCCCGGCCAGCAATCCATACGATCCGTTGAGTCTGCGATCCTGAGGCTGTTCCGCATCTTAGAGCATCCGAGCTAAGCGAAAACCAGAAAGTCGAGTGTTCTCTGTCTCTGCCGAGCGTTCTTGGCCGTCAAACAGCCGCCCGACGTCTCCACGGAGTTTTCGCCAAGAAAATAAGGATTGAAAGTTCTTCTTTGTTGAGTGTTCTCAACAGTCGATTACTCCATCCTTTCTTTACGGTCACGACAAAGAACCAGAAGGTTGAGTGTTCTTTACCTCCGCCAAACGTTCTCTATAGTCGGTTCCTACTAAAACCGTATCTTAGAAATTCGAATTATCGAGTTACGCGCCGCGCGCCCCTCGATCTCACGTGCTATTATCACGCGCGTCTCGCGACTACTCACGGAGCACGAATTTTGCACCTCTCGACAACGCGCCGAAATTAGGCCGGTTCATTGATCCGCTATTAATTACTGTTCCCGGTAACTGACGCAGCTCCACGATACGCCGCAAAATCACGGCGTCGCCGCTATCTCAGCCAACCCGTTACGCTGGAAATTTATGCCGATTGAAAACTCGGCTCGTCTTGCTAATCGCTGTAACTTTACCCGTCTTACGCCGATTTGTCATAATCGTTATAATATATTCATCTCGCGCTGTTTTGTGTCGTCGTCATAATCATTGTAATATAATCGTCTCGCGTCTGCCGTCGAAATTATTGTAATAAGTCTACGTCCTTCTCTCTCGCGTTTCTTTTTATTTGAATAAATTTATTTCAATTATACGTTATCCCTGGTTTGCTTTTTTCTTTTCCCCGACTGCTTTCGATCCCTGGACATGATCCACGAGCTAGACCGCGCAATCGAAAGCCTGGTATTGTTTTAAATGTCAGATATTTTTTTCAATTAAGGCTAGCACACTGTCAAACGGTGGAAGGAAGGCAATTTGAACATCTGATATAATCATAATCTCTTACACCTAATGCATTTCATATGGATTAAATTTGCGAAACCATATCATATCTAATATTAAAAATTTATTTGATGCCGACATATAAAATGTTTGGTTCCATCAAAATGGAGCAGGGCCTCACTACGCAATAATTCGAGAATTTCTGAATCGATTTTTTCTTGATCGATGGATAGGTAGGAGAGTATTATTGAATGGTCTGTTAGAGACCTGATTTGTCTCTTCTTGATTATTTTCTTTGAGAACATCTCAAAAGTAAAGTTTATGTGACGAAACCATATAATTTGGAAGCTCTTAGGAATCGAATAGTGCATGAAGCATCTCTGATTACTTTAGAACAAATAAGCAATGTGATGAATAATTTCTATGAACGTTTAGTTCATTATCAAATAGTAGACGGAAGACACTGTAAACATTTGATTAATTGAAAAAAAGGAAATCAATATCTTAAAAGTCATTCACACACACACACACACACACACACACACACACACACACACGCGCGCGCGCGCGCGCGCGCGCACTCACACAGTGGAAAGTTTGAAATCAGAAAATACTACAAAAGTGATGAACTGTAGGATCCTTATCTCCACTGTAACATGCACGCACGCACGCACATAAAAGAAGTGCAAAGTACCGACCATGCAATCTCCGCGTGGTGCATCTTGGATAATGCTAATGCCGGCGGTAATGTAACTTTCATAACAAACTTCATAACTCGAGATTTACTTAACGAAAAAATACTTCATTACAATTTTGAAAAGTTTGAAATAAGAATATAAGCTATAAAAATATGCAATAAAAAAGAGGTGTCTTATTTACAAATTTAACTTGACTTTTATATAACCTTACAGACTCCACCCAAAGTCAATCTCTTATCACCAGTTAGGTACAATTTTTAAGTCCTACAACTTTGTTTCTTCCATATTTTTCGCTAGAGTTGATTGTTTTCGAGATATTTGAGCGTTTTTGGACTTTTGAAAATTTTATATATATATATATATATATATATATATATATATACAGGGTGGACCATCTGAAGTGATCCAGTCAAATATCTCGAAAACTAGTAGGGATAGGGAAAAATGTTTCGTAT
>JANQDE010000339.1:27712-51716 GCA_037157785.1 Cephalotes varians
AATGACCTTCCAAGGATTTTTCAAGGTCAGTACCATACTTCCCCCTTGTAACCCTAAACTTTTCATACGAAACATTTTTCCCTATCCCTACTACTTTTCGAGATATTTGACTGGATCACTTCAGATGGTCCACCCTGTATATGTATGTATATATATATATATATATATATATAGGATCAAATAAAGTATTATAGACTATTATCTCAAAAAGAGATATCCCACTAGATAAAAATACATGATTTATATAATGATCTCCTTGTTATAAAAGGATCTTTTAAATGTTACAGTTATATTAATTATATTTATGAAACTTAATACATAATAATTTGATGTGTTAATAGTATTACCTTCCAATAATTTTTTTACAAGTTTGTCTTGCTAAGATAGTACTAGGCGCCATTCCACCAAATGCAATATGCGCTTCTTGAATTACACTTGTATCAGGAATGAAATATACATTTAAAGCCATGTTGACTATGGCAATATCATCATCTCGTCTTTTTGCTTGTTTGTAAGCAATAAAATATTGAGTCTAAAAATATAAAATAAATATAGGAAACAATCTTCATTGCAAGTTATTTTTTAATACTTTATTATTAATACTTTTTACCTTTTTTGTAAAAGGAATATCAATAGAAACTAATACTTCTTCAGGTAAAACAACGTTACGTCGATATCCAATGAAAAAAGTATGATCCATTGGTATGATTCGGTTTCCATATTTTAAACTGCATAAATTTAATTTAACACCTGCAGCCATAAAGATTGGATTTAAATCTGATATTGGGCTTCCAGTCATTATGTTGCCACCCACAGCCTAATTAATCAAGAAAGGTTTATTATTTATTATTTAAACTGTAAATAACAATAAAATTATATAATATTAAAAAGCTACTTATACTTACAGCAACATTTCTTATCTGTTTTCCAGCAAACCAATGTAACATATTTATTATTTCCGTGAAGATTCTTGTATTATATTCTATATATTCAGGAAAATTATAATTATATATTATATCCAATTTCTAATTATTTATTTTATGAATTTTTTACGTTAATTACAAGTAAGATTATCATTAAACAACAATCACATAAAAAACTAATTAAATAAATTAATTAAAACTAATTAAATAAAAAATAAACTAATTAATCGATTCATAACAATTACAGTTATAACCGTGTGTACATTAGAATCTTATAATATTATAATATATATAAAATTTTAGATCTATAATTACCAGGTTTTATTTTAATATAATGTCTTAGTGTTTCTTCAAGCTCAACTAAAGTCACACTCGCACCAATTCTTAATGCGTCTGGTGTTTCAATAATTTCACGCATTTCTTTTATTTGCGTTGGTTGTATAAGTATCGGGTATATTAAATGTTTAAACTTTATTTCAATCCCTAATAATATAAATAATATTTTTTTATATCTTGACATCGTAATATATATCTGAAAGAGAACCAATATAATACGAACCGATTTCTGTGTTACCAATAACAATTTTAGCATTCGGATACTGTTCCTTAAGCGCAAGCAATGTTTTGAAATTCGTTGGTCTATACCAACTGACATCTCTTCCTTTTATTATCAAATATTGCTCATCTAACTTAGATTCAATCTATATAAAAAAAAATATCAATATTATTTTTATTCTGCAGTTTACACTATTTTATAACACATTATTTGACTCAAAATCTTTTTAACATTAACAATTTACTTTTAATTTTGGTGGAAATATTGGTTCCTGAGTAGAATCGTATGGGCAGAATTCTTTGGAATTGAAAATCTCAGTTGGTTCAGACGTGAAAGCCTTCTTACAGCAAGCATCGCCCATTGAACAAACTCTTATGTCATTTGTCTCTTCTTTTTGTAGGTTGGTCATCAACTGCGATTGTTCCCATTCCTCTGTAAAGGTCTTGAATCCTTCTATAATAGGTCTATATCCTGTACATCTGCATAGATTACCTAAAAAATATCCAGGTAATATCTATTATTATTATATTATTATATTATTTACAAATTTTTAGGACTCGATAATATATAATCACAATATTGATGATAAAAAGGGGCTAATGAGTCAAGATGGATGTTGTATCAAATTACAAATAAGTTTATAAAAACATAGAAGTTAAATAAATATAAAAATTATAAACAAACGTTTCGACCTTATATCTAGTCGTCCTCAGTGTTTGATGTCATTATAATTTAAAAAATAAATATACAAAAAACTTACAGATACTAATACACAATACGCTTATATTTTTTTGTCACAATCATCATGATTGTGAACCTTATAGAATTATGTTGTCGATGTATAAAAACAGGACTTCTAGAACCAGTGTAATCATCGCTGTATATTAATGTTTGAATGTAAATTCCACCAGAACATGTAACAGGAACTATGTAATAATCTTTTTTTTTGTCAAAACTTATTCAATGTACGTCATAACTACAAAACAAAAACCAATAAACCCGGATAATATAACATAATTATAAAATTAAGATTGTAAAAAAATATATAAATTAATTGTGAATAAACACTACAGAAGAATCTCATTTATTTTGCGTGAGAATTTAAAGAAGGAACGATAATACCAGTATTCCAACCAAGAACATATGGAATCAATGAGACAATGGAAAGAACGAACATAAGATAATATTTAAAAGATAAAAGGAAGGAGAACGGGAAGAAGGAAGGAGAAACTAAGTGGAACAGATAAACGAAAAGTAATTGGAAGGATCTAGTGATCTGATTTAAAGTGTTGTATGATTGGACTATAAGAATCAGATAACATTTCTGTATCACTCTGCTTATTTAACCCACATGATTGTGTCTTAATGTGTATCATTTCAGAAATGATCCTTTTATACCATGAGGACTCATTATCTAATATGTGAACATTGTTCCAATCGAAATCATAATCTTACAAGCAATGTGTGAAAATAACTGAAGGCATATCATTTTTTTTTATGTCATTCATATGTTCTCTGATTCTAGTTGTTAATCGTCTTTTCGTTTGGCGACGCCTCACAATCCTTGCAATTAATTTTATATACATTACACAGACTCAACCTCTCAATTCTGTCTTTGCCTATTTTTATAAATATGTTAAGAGTATTGGGAATGGTGAATGCCATCGGACAACCAAATTTTTTTGAAACCGATTTAAAAGAATTAGAGATATGTTTTATATACGGAACTGTGAAATATTTTTTATGTTGTTCATCTGATGTGTATGGAATAATAAGAATATTGTGAGATTCTAATTGAAATAATTTTTTTAACTTATTTTGAAAAAATGAATTCCAAAGGATATCCATTTTTTAAGAATAAATTTATACTTTCAATGAAATTTTTTTGGTGGAATCTTGGATGGGACAAGTTAATAATCTTATCAGTCAAGCCGAATATTACACTTTTTTAATGATTAAGAGGATAGTGAGAATGATAATTTAGATATCTACCAGAAAAAGTTGGTTTGCAGAAGAGGTCAAAGGATAATTTTCCGTCATCATTTATAAATGTGAGATCTAGAAAGGAGATTTTTTGTCTCTTTCAATTTCTATAGTAAATTGTAGTCTACTATGTTGAGCATTGAAGAACTGTAACAATAAGTCTAGCGAATTAAATGATGCTATTAAAATAATATCGTCTACATAGCGGTCTACCATTCAACCTTCCTTTCTATTACTGCTATGTAGACGACATTATTTTAATAGCACCATCTAATTCGCTAGACTTATTGTTACAGTTCTTCAATGCTCAACATAGTAGACTACAATTTATTATGGAAATTGAAAGAGACAAAAAATCTCTAGATTCTTTAGTGCAGATATTTCTAAGTCTTATAAGACTAGATCTGCAATTACAGGAGATAACGGAGAATCCATAGGTGTGCCGAAAATTTGTAACAAATGTTGAACGTAAAAATGGTTGAATCCAAAACAAATTTCACAGCTTCTTTGAATTCTTGCAAAGGAATCAAAGTATTGTGAGAAATTGAATTCCATCTTCTTAAAATGCTCTCCATCGCTAAGTCAATGGAAACATTAGTAAAAAGTGATGTTACGTCTAATGAAACCAACTTATAATTTGGTTCGATTTTGAAACTGTTCAACTCTTTAACCAACTGATATGAATTGGAAACACAACCTAAGGGCTTATCCGTGCTATCCTACAAAATATTTTTTAAGAAAACTGCAATTGAAAATAAAGGACTGTTGATAGTAGAAACGTTGATCCTTAGTGGATAATTCGACTTGTGAATTTTAGGTAATCCATACGCTCTAGGTAAGTTACCATCACCACAATAGATTATTCTATAAGTATAAATGTCTATGTATTTTTTCTGTTTCTATTCTGAGATAATTGATGTGAGTGAACTGATAATCTTTTTTAACGGATCGTAATTGACCACTTCATAAGTAAAACCATCCGATAAAATGTTCTCCATTTGTATTATATATTTTTTATTGTTAAGAGCAACGGTGATGTTTCCCTTATCTGTTCTTGTGATTTGCGTGAGAATCTCAGGATATTGTTTCATGTTCTAGTGGAATTGTACAAAATTGAAAGAATATTATCGTTGTATGACAAAGAAAGGTTGTTAATAAATAATTTATTTATAATCGACACAGATAAATTCCTGATGTTGACGTTGAGTTTGTCATTAAGTTTAAAATTATGAATGTTGTTTTCAACATGTTTTATGAAATTGACTATGTGCTTTTTTCTTTGGTGTTCGTACAATGGGAGATCAAAACGATCTCCTAATTGGAGAAGCCTCTTTGGATCTCAAAGGAAACTCAACGTCACTTATATTAATAAACCATTTTTCTTGTATGATATAATTTTTATATTTATTTAACTTCTATGTTCTTACAAACTTATTTGTAATTTGACACAACATCCGTCTTGACTCATTAGCCCCCTTTTATCATCAATATTGTGATTATTATATTATTATTATTATATTCATTATTACAATATATTATTATATACAATTATTTTATGCGTTTATATGTTAATACATATCAACTATATTTATAAAGTAAGTAAACTTGTTATCTGCACACACGCATGCACACCGAATATATTACCTTGAAATGTAGTTTCTAAATTCTCCATAGTCGGTTTCGGTATGCTACGCAACAGAGCATACATAGACATGACTATACCAGGTGTACAAAATCCACATTGCGATCCGTGTGCCATGGCAATACGTTCTTGTACTGGATGCAACTTGGTTTTTGTGCTACCAATACCTTCCACAGTGGTCACAGCTAAACCATGTACAGCGCATATTGGTGTTAAGCATGCGTTAACAGCCAAATGACTATTTCAAGATTTACAACAGGAAATTAAAGAAATAAATTTTTTAAAAACTGTACAGATCATTTTGTAAAATGTATTCACTATATTAGCAGAGTAAAGACAATGTAATGATATCTAGTAGACCAAAACATCATTATGTTGTTATTGGACTCTACTATTTGAGTTATCATATGATAAAAAAGGGATACATAATTTTTCCAGTGACGCGATCAAATTTTGAAATCATAACTGTACAAGCTCCACATCCTCCTTCCGCACAACCAAGTTTTGTACCAGTTAATCCAACTAAATCATATATTAAGGATGAATGAATTAATATTATTTTAATTTTGTAAAAATAAATTGATAAATTTATGAAAGGATACGTTTGTTACGAAGATACCATAGAAGTGTCCATTGTGGCTCTATATTCTTCTCTAATATCTAAATCATGATATATAATATGTAATGTAATATATAACATAATATATAATGTATATGAAATATATAATATGTAATATATAACGAAACATATAATTTAATATATAATGTATATATAATGTAATATGTAATATGTAATATGTAATAGACAACACATACAGTTGCGCTCAAAAGTATTTTGCAGATGTTATTTTATGTTACTTAAACATTTAAATATTAAATTATTTTAGTTTATTTTATACATATATATATATATATATATATATATATATATATACATATATATATAATATTTAAAAAATTTATAATATATATAATGTAGATCATAAATTAAAGATCTATTTTCACCTACAAATTCATATAATAATAAAAAAATAAAATTCATTTAAAGTTGGATTTCAATATTAACTCTATATTTACATTAACTCTTAACCGACACACTTTGCTTCCATAACACATGGGGTCCAACAAACCTCAACCATTTAAAATGCTTACTGCGACGATACATTTTTATTTTTCAAAAGAATCATATATTATCAATTATAATAAAAGGGCTATGTACTCGAGCTAAGTCTTTTGCTAAATAATTATTTAATATAATATTCAATTTTACAATACCAAACGTTTCTACTCTGATCGGATCGTCTTCAGTGTTTGACAATAATAATCTTATTACTAAACATAAAAATTAATAGATAGATAAATAACTTTTATTCCTTCAGCATTTAAATGTATACATATATATAACACATTCAAAACGCAATACATATAAATATACAGCCAAGAAGGGGACTTGGTTTACAAAAATTTTACTAAAGCACATTCATCCCTCCATACTCTTACCTATATCTAACCCTATACTATCCTTATATCTTAACAGTTTACTAAATTACTAATATTACATCTTAAATAAAATCCATTCACAGCCTGTTAGCTCTCCTCCAACACGATCCTTCTCTTATTCGCTTCCTTTTCTTATCCTTCTTTTATCTTTCCTCTTAACTTTCTGATTCTTTTCCTCTAACTCTTTTTTCTCTTTCCTTTCCTAATTTCTTAAGTATCTTTTCTTTACATCTATCAAGATCCTTTCCCTATAACCGTTCTAATATTTCTTCTTCACTGCTTCCTAATTCCTTAAACTATAACTTTATCCTTTCACATTCTCCTACATAATGTTCTAGTGTATCCCTTGCCTTCTTACACACATTTTCCTAACTCATCATTTAACCAGTATTTGTTTGCATTCTCAAAATTACCACATCTTAACTTAATTAAAGCTTTAATCTCTTCGCCTTTATCCATACTCTCTAGACTCCCTTCCTCTAAATATCTCGGGCATCCCTCGAGCGCTTTTATTTCCTTATATCTCGGGTTATATCTCGCTTTCTTTATTCTCTCTTCTTCCTCTCTCCTCATTTTATTCCTTTCTTTTTCTATCACATCCCTCTCCATTTCTACTCTATTCCAATCTAGCCTATCCTCCCCTCTCATTTTCCATCCTACTCTAGTCAAATATTTACTTTTTTCTTCCCCACATTCATCTTTCCATCCGTATTGTTTCTTTTCCAACCAGCAATCTCTCGTAATCTTTCCTGCTCTACCAAGCTGTACTCTTTCTTCAAATCTATCTGCTCTTATTCCCCAACCCGTACTCAGTTTCAGCATTCCCTGGATATTAAATACTTTGGAGTACAGAATTCTATTCCGAATGTCCATCTTACGTAGTCAAACATTATCTTTTCTAAATCTGTTTTTTCTTCCCAGCCCCATATTTCTACACCATATTCAATTATACTCTGAACAAGATATTTGAACAAATTCCACCTCCTTTTGAAATCGTTTCTACATATCCTCTCTCCCCCAATCCCCAAACCCTTTTCGTAGCCATTCTGCCTTTCCTAACTAACTCTTTCACATGCTCCTTATAATTTTCGCTATTACTTAAAACGAAGCCTAAATATTTAAATACTTGTACTTCCTCTATTTCTTTTTTGTTCCATGTCCAACTTTCTTTCTTTTCCCTACCTTTCCTATTAAATACCATAATCTTCGACTTCAACTCCATACCTCTATCTTTGAGAAAGATCTTTAGTGTCCGCATCATATCTAACAACGCTTCCCTGTTCTTCGCTAATAATACTATATATCGTCCGCATACGCTAAATTCCAAATTCTTTTCTTACCTATACCTACTCCTCCTATTCCTCTCTTTTCTAACCTTTCCTCTAGTTCCGCTATATAAATATTAAACAAGAGTGGAGTCATCACACCCCTGTTTCACTCCTTTCGTCGTCCTAAAATTCCTTGTAAATTCTTGACTTGTTTGCACCTTCACTTCCGTCTCTTCATATATTTTCTCCGCTCCTCTGATTAGGTCCTCTTTGAATCCCATTCTTCGCAATTCTTCCCATAATCTACTCCTATCCACCCTATCGAAAAACCGCCTTCAGGTCCACAAAGAAAAGATAAACCTTTCCATCCTCTCCTCCCGGTCTTTTTTCCCTCTGCATCACATGATTCAATATAAAAACGTTATCCATAGTACATCTCCTTTTTCTGAAGCCCGCTTGACTCTCGGGGATAATTCCCTTCCTCTCTGCTTCAGTTTCCATTCTGTTTCTCAGAATCTCTGCGTACACCTTATATGCCGAACATAACAAGGAAATGCTTCTATAGTTCGTCACATGCTCCTTTTCTCCTCTTTTATATAACGGCAGTATAATACTCATTTTCCAATCATTTGGTAATACTCCTTGCATCCACACTGACTTTATCAAGTCTGTCAGCTCTTTTACTACTCCTGCTCCAGCAAATTTTCATGCTTCCATTGAGATTCCGTCTACACCTGCCGCTTTCTTCACCTTTAATTTCTTGATCGCATTTTTTACTTCTTCTATCCCAATCTCTTCTTGCTTCGTTTCTCCTATCTTCAGTGTTCTTTCTCCTTTGCTTGCCTCTGACTCTTCTTCTTCCAACAATTTCATGAAATATCTTCACCATTCCGCTTCACATATATTGTTTCCATTCCATTTCCTTGCTCCTCTTTTTTTATTAATAAATTTCCAAACTTCTGCTTCCTTTTTCATATTCCTCAATTCTTCCTCTTCCTTTATTCTTTTTTCTTTTTGTACCTCTTCTAACAAAGACTTAAACTTCTTCCTTTCCTCCAAGTATGTGTTCCTTTCAATATTCTTTTTCCTCCATTTCCAGTACGTTTTCTTCAGCTCTCTTTTACCCTTTGTACATCTTCTATCCCACCAATTTCTGTCCCCTAGCTCCTTTTCCTTTATTTTTATCCTCTTCTTTATTATTGACCCAAGTACAATCCTTTTGAGTCTTGTTCATTTTTCTTCTACTGACATCAATTCCTTGCTTGGTGTTCCTTCATACCTGCCTAACTCCTCCGTTTTCTCCGCATAACTTTCTATAGCTTTTTGACTCCATATGTATTTTTCTATCACCTTCAGTTTCTGTTCCTCTTGCTTCTGTATCTTCTTTCCTTGTCTTCTTCCTCGCCTTATCTCCATAGTTAGCTCCATCGGCATGTGATCTGAGTCCACCCTATCACCTATTTTAAATTTACTTATCCTATTTCCGATCCGCTCATTTATCATTACATAATCTATCACTGAATACCCCCTTGCACCTATGTACGTGTATTCGCCTTCCCAATCTCCTTCTGTACAACCATTTAGTATTTCCCATCCCTCTTCATTTATCCAATCTATGAATCTCTTCCACTTCCTACACAGCTGTCCCTACTGCCTAGTCGTTTCCTTCTCTCCAACCCCTTTATTACCCAAATTCCCTAGTCTCAAATTATTCTCCTCGTACTATTACATTCTCTTCTTCTTCTAAGTCTGTTATGGTTTCTAAACTTTCAATCAAATTTTTCCCTCCTTGTTCTCCATACACAGAAATTATACTTATATGTTCCCCTTCAATTACCATTTCTGTTCTAACCACCCTCTCACCTTTTCTTGCCAGCAGTTTATCATCCAGCATTTTATCCATCTTCCACTCTTTTTTCTTCCCAATTATGAAGCCTCCTTTTGTCCTCCCTTTATTTTTATTCTTCACCGCATACTCACAATCCAATATATGAGAGCTAGGTAATTTTTCTTTCCACAATCTCCAACCCTTTTCGTCCACCCACGTTTCACTCAGACTTATAAAATCGAATCCTATTATGTACCTCCACCAATCCCTATCCTTATTACCTATTCCTGCCACATTCCAAAATAAAATTTCCATCCTATCACTTTTTCCTATCCCATCCTTCTTCCTTTGTTCCTGTTCTCTTTTTTCCCTTACTCGGCTGTTTTTTTTAAATTTTCTTCTGCCTGACTCCTATCGTACTTTCTTCCTTATCTTTCCTTTTCTTCTCCTCTTCCTTTTCTGTTCCTATATTTTCCTTTTCTATGTCCGCCCATGCTTTCCATATCCCTTTCACCCTAACTCTGCCCTCCCCAATCTTGACCTCTAATCCTTTACCTTTTTGTTCCTTTGCCCATTTATTAATTTTTACTTGTATATTCTTCTCCTCCCAGCTCAAGTTGTTTTCAACGAAGCTCAAGTTGTTTTCTTTCCTTTTAATCTAAATTTGTTACGCATAATCTCTCTCTTTTCTTCCTCGCATGCCAATCTAATCACTAATACCGCTCCACTCTCTCTACAACCTAATACTTTCGTATCTACGCACAATTTCTCTTTAATCAGTCTTTCTGCCCATTCCGTCCCCCTTTTTCATTCCTTATTTCTTTTGGCATACGTACTCCTTTCAAGACTATGTTCCTTCTTCTATCCTCTCTGTCCTTTTCTGTCACCCATTTCCTAATTCTTTCCACTTCTCTTACTCTCAGTACTTAGATTATTACCCATACTCGTTCCTCGCTTCTCATACTGCTGTTATCTCTTTCACTTCCTCTACTACTTATACCTCTCGCGCCCTCACCACTATTGTTATCTCTCTCCTCCCTTTGTTTCTCTTCTCCCCTTTTTTTTTATCCATTCCGCAATTTCTTCTAACTTCACCTCTATCCTACCCATCCTCTCCTCGTGTTCTTCTCTTTCAAACCTCTCAATTCCTCCTTCACGTTTTTCCTCTCCTCTTCCAATTCATTTAATTCTACACCTATAATTTCGCTGCATACCTCGGATATTTTTCTTTTTTCCTCTTTTTCCAGCCTTTCTTCACTTAGCATGAACTTTACCTTTTTCCCGCCTTCATTACCTTCTATCGTTAGCCTCCTCTGTTTATCCTCAACATTTAACCTACCTGCCTTACCGACGCTCTTCCCTTCCTTTCCCACCATATTCTTTTCCCTAACCTCTTTTAGCCTCCTGCTTATTTCCCTGCCTATTCCTTCACTCCCTATTCCGATCGCTTCTCCTTCACTTCCCCTTGTGTCTTACACCTACCACTACTTTCCCACTAAATATCACGCTATCCCTCGCTCTCTACTACTTAATATCGCACTTATTACTACTCACACAACACTCGCACAGCCACTCTTCACTACGCCACCTAACCAAGTCCAACATAAAAATTAATATTAAATCTATATCGGTTGTTATGTACGTAAGGTCAAATTTTTCGTTATTTAGTTAAAATGTTATTGTCCCACCGTCATGGTTATAATCGCATGTACTCCAAGTTGCGTTTTAATTTATAGGAGAAAATCATAAATTTGCTGTTAATAACATTTTCTGCTTCGTCGATGTATTAATTATCGCAGTGTGAAATTCGTTATGATGTTCTATACCGAGTCTTCTCATGTATAATTCCCGCTTCTTAAATTATAGTGACTATATGTAAAATAGAAATTAAAGAATACTAATTTTGTGAGTTAATTGTATACGATTTTTCCTCCGCGTGGGAAGTGAATATACCTTGATAGAATTCTTTGATGAACGTAATTTTTCTTATGCTCGTATATAATATATTTTAACAGTTGGTGGTAACGAAACAGCTTTATGGTTAGATGGCAGTTGCGAAATTAAATTGTTTTAAGAATTGTTGAAGTGGAATCCTGTTCCTAGGAGAAGGAATAAGGATAGCAGAAGAGAGAAAAGGATCCTAATTAATTGAGGATATTTGTTTTAAACGTGAGAGTAGATTTAGGAGATAATCATCAGATAGTAATTCTATATCACTCTGTTTATTTAAGCCCCTTGGTTGTTTTTTATATAAACCATTTCCGAAATTATTCTTTTTTGGTATGATAGTTTAGTGTTTAAAATTTTTATGTCTTCTCAATTAAATTCGTGTTTATGTTCTAATCTGTGATTGGAAATTACTGATAAAGTTCCATTCTTTTTATTGATGTCTATCCTATGTAAAACACTTCACATTTAAGGTAATTTATTTTATAGACAATATCTTGTCTTGATATCAAATCTAATGGATCTTTTCCAATTTTTATATACTTTTTCAATGTGTTGGGAATGCTGAAAGAAATGTTGAAACCGAATTTTTCTGCAATTGATGAAAAACTTTCGGAGATAGTATTTATATAAGGCACTATGACGTAATCTTTTTTCAATTAATCTTAGAAGGGCTAATAAGAGCAATGCTGCAGTTAACAGAGCATAATCAATTAATGTAATTTATTATCTATATTTATAGACGTTTCGACTTTCCTTTAAGCCATCCTCAGTGTATGAAAATGTACGTGTTGTTGTGCTTTCTCGACGCTCGATGTTCAAATGGGTTTATATTAATAATGTCAAATATCAAAAACACATCTGAATGTCACACCACTCGGCGAAACGCGCGGCGCGCGGCGCGGTAATTTCGATTGTTAACATAGACATACAAAGCGTGAAATGATAACACAAAACGGTGAAAGGATCGGTTTATAAAACAAACACAAAATTTAACAATAAAATTACAATGCTACACAGTTCTCAGATTTTATTCAATATTTAGACATATGTCTGTTGCAAAAGTTCGGATTGCATATTTAACGCATTTTTTTGTGATTTGATGTTTATCATTTCCGATATCAATCTTCTGTAATAGTATTTTTCTTTATCGAGTATTTCTAGATTGTTCCAATTAATCCGTAATATTTGAAACTTCAATATTGAGGACTCAAGCTCAGAGGGGGACGACCTGACGTGCGGATAACAATCTTTCCCGTAGACATGGATACTTCTCATGGATTACATGACCCTTGAAGGTCACTTGTAAAAAGATATAGATTCTAGGTCCGTTTCTCGAAACCTAAGATCTAGCCCTATTAAGCAGCATGGGTTACCTAAGATCCACAAACCAGGTTTCACATTCAGATACATTATTTCATCTGTTGACAGCCCCATATATTCAATAGCTAACTTCATACACAGAATACTCTCAAAAAACATTGTTAAACCGCATAGCCATATTGAAAACAGTTACCAATTAGTGCACAAATTAAATGGGTTATCAATCGAAGAAAATTACTACTATGAACTATTAAAATTACTAATATGAACTTATATCTTTGGATGTTGTCTCGTTATTTACGAATATACCTTCGAATCTGGCACTGGAAAATGTTTCGAACAGATGGTGCCAGATAAGTAAAAGCACAAATATACCTAAGAATGAAATTTTAAAGGCACTAAAACTAATATTGGAGTCAACTTATTTTAAATTCAACGAAATAATTTATAAACAAAAATTCGGTACTCCAATGGGTTCTCCTTTGTCACTCATTCGCGGAAATAGTTCTACAAGATCTGGAAAAGAAGGCTCTCGGACTGTTGTCAATCGAAATTCCATTTTATCATAGATATGTCGATGACATAGCGTTGGCGGCTCCCAGACACAAAATCAATGAATTTTTTTAATACATTCAACTCATTACATCCCAGGTTGCAATTTACGTTAGAAATAGGAGATAATAAATTGAATTTTCTGGATGTGACGTTAATAAATAATAAAGGGAAATTAGAATTTGATTTGTATAAAAAGCCAACATTCTCAGGAAGAACACTTAATTTCTTATCCCATTACCCCACCTCTCAAAAAAGAGGAGTAATCATTAACATGATAGATACAATCTTTTTATTGTTACATCCAAAATTCTATGAAAGAAATTTAAATTTTATTGAGACGTTCATAAATAATAATTATCCTCTACAATTTATATTTACACAATACACAGACAAGATTAAAATCATTTTTTAATGAAAGAACTAAAAAACAAGTTACTGACATTCCTGAGGAAGAAAGGATTAATGGCTGGTTTTTGATACCATATATCCAAAAAGTCACAGATAAATTAAAAAATATCGCTAGCAGTATAAAAGCTAAATTAGTCTTTTTCAGTCCCAATAAATTGGGAAGGATAATTAAAGCGCAAAAAGACACCTTATCGCCAGGCTTTAATAAAAACATATAAGTTGTCTTGTAAAGATTGTGATGCTACATATGTCGGAAACGAAAAGGAAACTCAACACAAGAATATCAGAACATAGAAGAGATTTACATTAATAAAAAAACTGGCAAGCATTCTGTAATAACGAAATAACGAAACAACAATCACGAATTTAATTGGGACAATCCAGAAATACTTTACTCGATAAAGAAAAATACTACTACAGAAGATTGATATCGGAATGATGATAAACATCAAATCACAAAAAAATGCGTTGAATATACAATCCGAACTTTTACAACAAACATATGTCGAAATATTCAATAAAATCTGAGAACTGTGTAGCATTGTAATTTTATTATTAAATTTTGTGTTTGTTTTATAAACCGACCCTGTTTTCACCGTTTTGTGTTACCATTTCACGCTTTGTATGTCTATGTTAACAATCGAAATTATGCTAACAGCACGTACAGGCTTGGCACGTAGCCCTTTTTTAACTCTAATTTTTAATTGATTATTGTTAATATTTCAAGAGCTCATCACATTAATAAATAGCTTACACTTATTAATATTGTAATTTTTTTTGTTGATGTTATCTAAGATTTTAATGTTACCTCTTTCGTTTTCTTTTAATATTTTTAAGGGATCTTTATTGATAAAATTGATTCTTGATCGTATGTTAGAGAATATAAACTATAACGGATAGTTATTGTTGAGAAGGGTATTAATTGTTTCTTCTATGTTTTTTTGGGAGGATTTTGAAATTTGGGATGTAATAAGAGTAAAATTTTGTCAATCATTCCATAGATAATGTCCCGTTTGTGTGCTAATGGATGGATTGGGAATGAAAATTTAGGTATTTATCTGAAAACGTGGGTTTTTTATAACAATTAAATATAATTTTTTTATAATCATCAAGAATAGTTTTAGTGTCTAAAAAATTGATGACGTTATTATTGCTGTTTTCAAGGGTAAAATGTAATCTTTTGTGATATGAATTGAAGATTTTAAGTATATAATCTATTTGTTGCTTCGGTGCGGCTAAAAGAATGTCGTCGATGTATCTGAAGTAAAGTAAGTATGTTAATTGAAAGATTATTTAATGTAGATTTTTCTAGTTCTTTTAGAATCATATCGGCGATCATATCACAAAAGATTACATTTTACCCTTGAAAACAGCAATAATAACGTCAAAAAATTATATTTAATTGTTATAAAAAACCCACGTTTTCAGATAAATACCTAAATTTTCATTCCCAATCCATCCATTAGCACACAAACGAGACATTATCTATGGAATGATTGACAAAATTTTACTCTTATTACATCCCAAATTTCAAAATCCTCCCAAAAAAACATAGAAGAAACAATTACCCTTCTCAACAATAACTATCCGTTATAGTTTATATTCTCTAACATACGATCAAGAATTAATTTTATCAATCAAGATTAATAAAGATCTCCCTCAAAAATATTAAAAGAAAAAGAAAGAGGTAACATTAAAATTTTAGATAACATCAACAAAAAAGATTACGTCATAGTGTCTTATATAAATACCATCTCCGAAAGTTTTTCAATTGCAGAAAAATTCGGTTTCAACATTTCTTTCAGCATTCCCAATACATTAAAAAAGTATATAAAAATTGGAAAAGATCCATTAGATTCAAGACAAGATGTCAAGATAAGATGTTGTCTATAAAATATCTTGTGAAAATGTGAAGTGACTTACATAGGACACAAAAAGATAATTAAAAACGCATATTAAAAAATATATGACAGACATCAATAAAAAGAATGGAACTGTATCAGTAATTTCCAATCACAGATTAGAACATAAACACGAATTTAATTGGGAAGACATAAAAATTTTAGACACTGAACCATCATATCAAAAAAGAATAATTTCGGAAATGGTTTATATAAAAAACAACCGAGGGGCTTAAATAAACAGAGTGATACAGAATTACTATCTGATTATCTCCCCATCCTAAACCTATTCTTTCCCGTTTAAAACAAGAATCCCCAATCATTACAGTTCTTTTCCCTCTTCTCCTTACTCCTTCTCCTAGGAACAGGATTCCATTTCAACAATTCTTAAAACAATTTAATTTCGCAACTACCGTCTAACCGTAAAGCTGTTTCGTTACCACCAACTGTTAAAATATATTATATACGGGCATGAGAAAAATTACGTCCATCAAAGAATTCCATTAAGGTATGTTTACTTCCCACGCAGAGGAAAAATCATATACAACTGATTCACAAAATTAGTATTCTTTAATTTCTATTTTACATATAGTCACTATAATTTAAGAAGCGAGAATTGTACATGACCATGAGAAGACTCGGTACAGAACATCGTAACAAATTTCACACTGCGATAATTAATACATCGACGAAACAGAAAATGTTATTAATAACGGATTTATGATTTTCTCCTATAAATTAAAACGCAACTTGGAGTACACGCGATTATAACCATGACGGTAACATAACAATATTTTAACCGAATAACGAAAAATTTGACCTTGCGGACATAACAACAATATAGGTGTAATATAATTTTTATGTTTAGTAATAAGATTATTATTGTCGAACACTGAAGATGACCCGATTAGGGTAGAAACGTTAGATATTGTAAAATTGAATATTAAATAATTATTTAGCAAAAGATCTAGCTCGAGCACATAGCCTTTATATTATAATTGATGATTTTTAAAATTGTGCCTTGATATATTTTTAGAATTATATAATATATATATGTTATTTATATATATATATATAATTAACTTAATAATTAAAAATTTAATTATATATAATATTATATATAGTTAAATTTAAAATACTCTTCAAATCTTCCCAAATAAGATGCAACAAGTCCTATTAAAAAATGTTAATTTTAAAATAGTGAAAAAAATTGAACAGGAAATAAGTACAGAAAATTTAGACAAAACTTTGGTTAAGGTATCGTGCACCTCTAGGTGCGATTAAGACTTAATGCTCAAAAGAATTTTGTTGGTTGAAGAAACAAAATATGTGTCATGTTTTCAATTGAAAAAACATTGAAAAACAAATGTAAGAGACTTAATATTTTGTAGCGAAACTCTTTGATTTTATAATCGCAGCGCATCAATTGGATATTGAGCTTACAAATTTCTATACGATTCTTTGACCAACCAATCTTGTAATATCTAAGCTGAGAAGAATGTTTTGGGTAGTTATCTTGTTGAAACATTCATTTTGGGCATTTCTTTTTTATCATGAAACAGCATATCAAAATATCTTGATAAATAAATCAGTCTATTGTCTCTATAAGAACTAGGAAAATTGTCTTATTCTTGGAAATCCTCAGACCATTACGTTGCCTCCGCCTTGCTTTACTATGGGTATTTGATACCAACGTGGATACTTGAACTTCATTTTTTTATTTTTTGAGATGACGGACATACTGAATACCATCAGAAGAAAAGAGATTAAATTTGCTCTCATCACTCCATAGGATCTTAGCTCAATCATTTGTCTATACCAAATGTTTCTTTGCAAATTCGAATTTTTCGATTTTTTGTTTTAATAATTTGCTTCTTGGATGGTCATCTCCCATTTAAACTTACAGCTACCAGGCAATTTACAGTTGAACAATGTTGAAACATGCAGCTTGCAATCAAAATTTTCTTCTAAATCATTCCTTATTACCTTGGCGGATCAATAACAGATAACAGATCTCATAGGAATGATTTTGTTCATTTTTTTCTGTTGTCTTTCGTGGACGATTGCTGCGTAATTTGTTTCCAGTTAACTTTTTTTTCTACACCAAACATTTACAAGTTGCTGAGACAAACAAACTGCTTTGCAATCGCAGACTGAGAGTTTCCTTGATATATGATATTTAAAATGCACTCTTTTAAATTTACTGAATACTCTTGCGTTTTGGCGTTGAACTTATGTAAATAAACATGTGTACATAAATATTAGTTATGCAATCGTATATTTATTATTCATACTAATTACTGACAATATAAAATATTTATGATTCACCTTATTATAGAAATTTATCGATAAATAAAGAACTGACTTTTCAATATATGATTTCAATAGCACAAATCAGATATTACTCTTCTTTATAACAACAGTGCCACTTGTGCTTGCGTCAAATTAACGCAAATATTAATATAAATGTCACTTACAAAATACTTTTGAACGGCTATATACACAATCTCTAGTCATATTATTAGACATATTTTTTTATTTGCAAGGATCAGATTTATATCTCAGTAAACACGTCGTCGTCAAATTAATATCAAACTCGCTCAAAGATTTGTGAAAAATTCGATGCCATTTGTATCAACAGTAAACTTGTGCTTTGCTGGGCAAAGTCTGTGTACATAATTAGACAACAAATTGGCAACAAAAACTGAACAAGATCTGAGCAGCGCTGTCTGATGACAATTTCAGTGAAAAATGAATAAACTTTGCATAGCGTTATCTAACGATAAATTAGTGACAAAACCGAGCAAGTTTTGCGTAGCATCTGATGACAAATTGGCGGCAAAAATTGAGTAAAATAATCTGTTTCTGAATATTTGCAAGATTGCAGCTAGATAGTGTTCGTTGATATCCGTTTCTGTATATAAAATTTGTCAGGTTCTGTATATAATCAAACTCTGTATAATCGAAGTTCAAACATGTCATTATTTGTGCATTATTTAAGAGTGCACTTAATTCGAAATATGATTATGTTTTTGCATCATGGAATTTAACCAGCATACTTAAAAAATAGAAACTAATGTTAGCACGAAGAGCTACGATGCTTTTATATCTTTGTTTCAGAATCTATATATTTTTAGAATATTTTCAGAATCTAATGTGAAATATATTAAATTGCATTTTACAGATCCTGCTTGATTTTTGTCGACAATTTATCACATAGCATTACACGAAACTTTTTACGGCTTTTGGAATAATTTGTCACACAATGCATCGTTTGCTCGATTTTTGTCGCAAATTTGTCATCAAATAGCGCTGCGCAAATTTTGCTTGATTTTTACCACATTTGCTGTCTAATTATATGAATAGATTTGCTGAGATTTTGCTGTCAAATTATGCCAACAAATTTTGTTATATATCTGCTAGCAAATTGTCGACACTATCTGATGAATTAAATTCTGTATTAAAATTATATTCTTTTTGACAACAAGATTTGTAGCAAGATTTTACTAGATCTGTTTTCGACAGATTTTGCTGTCTGAGATTATAATTCATCTATAATTGTTTGAATTGGTTGAATTTATAATTGATTGAAACACGTAAGGGAAACAGTTATCTATAAAATAGATGCACTTATTAATTTTTTTTAAGGCTTCCACGGATACTTACTTTAAAAGTACTGAGAGGTTTCGGGGTTGTCTCCGTGTCTTGATCCATGGTTTGATGTCAACGTTTTGTGAACATTGCAGTTCACTTCATCAGGGCGAGAAGCAATTTGATACTAAGTTGCTCCTCTGAAGGATTCCCTATGTATATTCGCTGTTCAGTGAGAAGGAGGAAGAGGAGAGGAACAGGGTAAGGGAGAGAGAAAGAGAGAGAAGGGGAAGAGTCATTGGAACTATGATAGTAGTGATTTTTTTTTCTTTTTTTTTTAAAGTTGATCAGTCGGTCACTTTTTGATAACCGGGAGAATGAGCTTTCATATTTTACTTATGTTGTAGCCGTTGTCTCTGTTTAGATTATCGAAGTGTTTCTGTATCTCTATAGACTCTCTGTATTTTCTGGGGAAATATGATGTAGTAGTGGCTATTGTAGTCATTTTGTCAAACAGTATTTGATGGTCTATCTCGATGTTATGTTCTGATAATGCTGATTGTGTGATATGTTTTAGTCTAACATCGCGTTGATATTCTTTCATACGTATATTAACCATTCTTCCGGTTTCCCCAATGAATACTTTTCCACAGAAGCAAGGTATTTTGTATACCCCTGCAGAACTGAGTGGAGGTCTTTGATCTTTAGGATTTCTCAAAATTTGCCCTATCTTTTTGGGGGAGTTTGAAAACGGTTTGAATGTTGTACTTATTCAGTATCCTACCGATACGGTCTGTTGTTTCTTTTATATATGGGAGAATGGAAAAAGTTCTTTTGCCCGTCTCATCTTATGATGGTTATGTGTTGGGGTTCATTACCTTACTGGTGTGTTTGCTGATTATTTTATTTATATCTTTTTTATCATGTCCGTACTTTTATAAGGCTTATTTCAGATGATTGAGTTCCGTCTGTAAGTGTTCTTTGTCAGAAATGGTGAAAATTCTATGTACAAGTGAATTAATAGCTGACTGTTTTTGTGTTGGGTGATGATGTGACTCAGCATATAAATATGTATCCGTATGTGTCGGTTTTCTACACATTTGATGGCCTAGAACAGTGTTCGGAATTAAGTGCACATTTCAGCCCGATTTCCGAGGCCCACCGTCCCCCCACTACCGCTCGTAGCTCGACGGTCGAGCCGCCGATCGCTCACGTGACGCTGTGCCTCAGGAGCGTCGCGATAAGAAATATGCTGGAACCGTACCTTTCGGCAAATTATCATTAAAATATTTTCCTTCCTACATAATTTTTATTTTTATAACCAAATTCAATTTTCTATTATTAACATATTATACATATTCTACGATACATTGTAGAATATGTATAATACACAATTATACAATAATATAATTAACAATAATTACAACACGAGAGTTACAATGTGAACAATAGCTTTCCACATCACCTTTGAGGTACTATTATAGATGCGTTTTTTTTAAGTGGTTTCCCCAGGAGGCCTATTCCATTAAAAAATAACGAAGAAGCTGATCAAATATGTGACTTGACAGGAAAACAACATTCTCTAATAATTAGAGAACATATTTGATCAGCTTCTTCGTTATTTTTTAGTGGAATAGGCTTCCTGGGGAAACCACTTAAAAAAAACGCATCTATAATAGTACCTCAAAGGTGATGTGGAAAGCTATTGTTCACATTGTAACTMTCATGTTGTAATTATTGTTAATTATATTATTGTATAATTGTGTATTATACATATTCTACAATGTATCGTAGAATATGTATAATATGTTAATAATAGAAAATTGAATTTGGTTATAAAAATAAAAATTATATAGGAAGGAAAATATTTTAATGATAATTTGTCGAAAGGTACAGTTCCAGCATATTTCTTATCGCGACGCTCCTGAGGCACAGCGTCACGTGAGCGATCGGCGGCTCGGCCGTCGAGCTACGAGCGGTAGTGGGGGGGCGGTGGGCTATGCCTCGGAAATCGGGCTGAAATGTGCATTTAATTCCGAGCACTGACCTAGAATGTTGTCAGCTTTTTTAATGACAAAAACATCCAGGAAGGGGAGTTTTTTATTTTCTTCTGTGTCTATGGTAAAGCGGATATTGGGATGTTGATTGTTGAGGAAAATTAGGAATTTCCGAAGTTCAGCTCTACCATGTCTCCAGATCACGAATGTGTCATCTACGTAACGGAACCAGACTTCCGGTTTTTTTGGCGCTTTTTGGAGGGCTTCTTTCTCAAAGTGCTCCACGAAGATGTTTGCAATTACAGGAGAAATGGGAGATCCCATAGCTGCCCCAGAAGTCTGTTCATAGAATTGGTCGTTGTAAGAGAAGTATGTGGTTGTTAGACAGTGCTCAATTAAAGGGATGAGACTAGAGAAAACTTCATGTGACGACTTGATTATGTCAAATGTGTCTTTGATTGGGATCTGTGTGAAGGTCCCATATAGTCCCATAGGAAATCCTTCAGAGGAGCAACTTAGTATCAGGTTGCTTCTCGCCCTGATGAAGTGAACTGCAATGTTCACGAAACGTTGGCATCAAACCATGGACAAGACACGGAGACAATCCGGAAACTTCTCAGCACATTTAAAGATGCATTTATTTTTTAATTCACTTCTCGCTTATAATGTCCATAAAAAAATATAAATGTTGGAATCGGGTTTTGGACGGGAAAATATCACGTGTGTAAAATTACGTACGTTCACAACGACTTGTCGAAAGAAAAGTTTTTTATTTATAAGCGCAGCCATTAGCATAGACACACAGTGAGGAGTGCCAACTTACGAGAGTAAAATAAAACTAGATTTGTATCAACCAATGAAAATAAACGTTATTTTAAATTAAATTCTCAAATATTGTTAACATAAATCTGTTAGTAGCTGTAGATGCGACAATGAAGGCGCGTGTGTTTTCTTTTTTTGTTATAGAAATTTTGTTCTGTTTATTTGTCATAGTGAATTTTAATTTACACATTACTTAACATTATTATTAAAATAAAATAGCTGCCAATGGTGACTAACAAAATATTATTAAATTGTATATTATTTATCTTTTTATTTTACAGAAATAAATAAATGTTTGATGAGTACTAACAAAACTATATTTTTATTGAAAATTCCAAACGAAAGAAAAAGTTTAAATATGTAAAAATAAAAATAGTTGTCATTTTCAGCAATTCAAGATGAAAATCATAAATCTGTGCATTTAATAATATGGCCACAGATTACAATATATAATATATATGTATAAGATGAATTATAATGGTTGTGTCAACATTTTACCATGAGATTTTGTAATGTAAGGCTGAAACAGATATATTGAAGTCATATCCCAGGAGAAAATTTTTCATATAAGAATATACAGGGTGAACCGCGAGACTCTTGCCACTGTTCATAGGAAGGTAGATGGGATCGAGATGAACATAAAAGTCCCATACCGTTTAGCGATATTCGCAATAATAATCGAGATATTAATTTTTGAAATTGTACTAATGAGAGCATGCCGAGAGAAGCGTTCCAGCCGCTCGAGGTATAGCCCGGCTCAATATGTTAATCATTGGCTGCCGGCGGCGYGTTGGAGAGGCAAGAGGGGAGGCGGTGCCAGGCACCGAGCAACGGCGCGCTTCCCCTCTTGCCTCTCCAACGCGCCGCCGGCAGCCAATGATTGACATACTGGGCCGGGCTATACCTCGAGCGGCTGGAGCGTTTCTCTCGGCGTGCTCTCATTAGTACAATTTCAAAAATTAATATCTCGATTATTATTGCGAATATCGCTAAACGGTATGGGACTTTTATGTTCATCTCGATCCCATCTACCTTCCTATGACCAGTGGCAAGAGTCTCGTGGTTCATCCTGTATATAAGGATATATAAACATATATAATCATATACAAAATTTGTTCATATATGTTCATATATGTTCATATATTCTTCTTTCTTTTGCAAAATTACTGTTTGATACAAGAAAAATAATAATGAGAAAACAAAAAATTATTAAAAAGATAATTTTTGCATTGTTTCTTTTATAAAAAGTCAAGTTTGAAGAAATAAACAAAAATTGCTCATTAATAATTATATATAATGATTTATTGTATATTATTGTTAACATTGATTATACACTTATATGTTTATTTTATTATATATATATATATATATTATATAGTTTAGTATTATATAGTTTTATATATATATATATTTATATATATTAATATATATTATATAAAAAAATTTTTTTTTTGGGGTTACGAAAAGCCAGAAATGAAATCTTAAAGGTGGTGTGGAAGTCCATTATTATTTTTAATTTTTATTGTTTTTATGTTTTATATGTCAAAAATTTAGCAGAATCGCTTCTCATAGAAAAATAAGAGAGACTGTTCTATAAAAAATGTATTTATAAAATATTATTTATAAATTAGTATTTTTTGCATTATATATTATTTACAGTATTCTGTAAGAATAGCATTTTACACTCAATTTTCTTTTTACGCGGTAGATATACAGGGTGAGTCATTTTAATCTATGGACCCGAATATCTTCCAAATTAC
>JANQDE010000339.1:53646-65281 GCA_037157785.1 Cephalotes varians
AATAGGGTATCCCATTTGAAAAAACCATTGTGACCTTGAAATAACCTTCAAAATTGACCTCAAGGTCAAAACCAATGGTACAATTAAACGACCCCCTCTGTCCTGGTCAACTTTTATCTAAACCATTTTTTTVTARAKAYCRTAATTTGGAAGATATTCGGGTCCATAGATTAAAATGACTCACCCTGTATATTCCGCATAAGAAATCACGTAAAAGGAAGTACGTTTTTTTAAAAGAAAAGTTGTATAAAAATAAGAACATGCAAAAATAAACTGCGTAAGAAAAGAGTTAAATGTGTTAGTTAAGTCTGCATAGCTTCTATAAAATAATATACGTATGTTATTTAATTCATAATTTAGAATTTAACTGTACTCGGGCATTCAGTACGCATGGTCGATCCAAGAAGCTGTTATCTATGAAACGTTTAGTGGATTACTGTTGCAGTCGATAACTCATCTTTCATGGTAAAACGTTAGGTGAATTCGTTTATGCAGTTACTGCTGCAGAAGGTGTCATTTTATCTTTGTTTACGTCCAATGAATAATGAAGATAAAAAGATACTCTCTGCAGCAGTGACTGCATAAACGAATTCATCCGTTGGCAACCATTATGATTCATCTTGTATACTGTGTGTGTGTGTGTGTGTGTGTGTGTGTGTGTGTGTGTGTGCTGTCTCTTATACACATCTAGATGTGTATAAGAGACAGGGGGAAAGAGAGAGAGAGAGAGAGAAAGACATGAATCTTCTCAATAATGAATTCACATATAATTATATAGGTTGTTCCAAAAAGGTCAGAATATTTTGGAAAATTTCTGAATATTTTGGAAAATATAAGTTTTACAAAAGAGTGTTCCAGACAAAACTTGTATGGTTTAAAAAGATCTATTTACTTATGAGTTTTTTTAAACAGAGCTCCCTATTTTTTATTGCATGTTCTTGTAGCTTATTTTAAGAGCTTTCCAAAACACTATAATGAATTTTATTTTTATTAAGTAACTTTTCGAGGCTTGAAAGTTATAGTACTGTCAGCATTAGCTAGGATGATATAATTTTTTTGTGACAAACATTTTAAATCAAAATAAAATCAATGTTAGAAAAAATTCATTAGACTTCGGCCTAGTGTCTCAAATCAATTATCGAAATTCTGTGGTATGTCACATCCGGCATAACGCAGAAAAAGAAAACAACGCGAAAGTTACCTGAACGGCAAATGAATAATTATCTGTTTATCGATTAGGAAAATAATTCATCGATTGCTAGAATAAGTAATAAATTGAATTCGACATCAAGCGCATTCAGATCCCACGTCAATTGATAAAACTCTTCTTCAACTCAATTTTATTTTTCATTATTCAAAAATTAGTTCTCGCTTTTGTTCTTCAAACCATTTATATTTAGCTACTATTTCATACTAATTATGACATATCCTTTGGAAGAAAAATTTCTCTTTTATGGGGATGAGATGATTTACAAAGATCTTACAATAGTAGTACAATAGAAATAAGGCAATTTTTCAATGATATATTTCGTAATGAAAACCCTATCTCAAAATCGTAAAACGGACAATAAAGCGCTTCGAAGAAATTAGGAGCGTGAAAAATTGTACAATTTCAGGAAGGCCACTATCGGAGACCATTAAAAAGAAAGATTGGATGTTGCACAATCCTTTGTTGAAGATCAGAAATCCATCCATAAAGCAGCTCAGCGCAACATGATACAAGTCGAATGTGCAGAGAATTTTGAAACGAATTAAATTTCATCCAAAATTCATCTTGTACAAGAACTAAACAAAGATGACTTCGATCGACGAAACGAATTTTGTAAGCTTATGATGCAGAGAATTGACGAAGAATCTAATTTCCTATTCAACATAATTTTTTGGATGAAGCAACTTTCGAAGTGAATGGTAATGTCAATAAACATAACTGTACATTATGGTCTGATGAAAATTCTCATTGGATACTACAGGCATATACAACGTCCAGAAAAACTGAACGTTGGGATAGGTGTCTTAAACCAAATATTGATATTTAATTGAAGGTCATATTTTATTGAAGGCAATTTGACATCAATGAAATATGAAGATGTGCTGAGGAATCAGATATTCCCGGCAATACAAGCAATAATAGAAAGCAATAGTAAAAACTGATCAGATATGGCTTTAGCAGGATGGTGTAGCAACACATTACGGAAGAAAAGTTCATAATTATTTGAACACAGTTTTCCCTAACTGGTGAATTGACAGAAAAAGAAGGATTGAGAGGCCACCACGATCGCCATTCGATTACTTTTTATGAGATCATCTGAAAAGCAGAATGCATAAAACGAAACTACGAAATCTAGAAAATCTTCGTCATCGAATTCTGGAGGAAAGTGCATTAATTCAACCAGATTTCATTAAGAATGCCATGACACGTTTTTATAATCGAATAGCACAATGTCAAATGAATGGTGCGCTTTCGAAGAATATTATGATAAATGAGCATCCACAAAATGTGCTTACTATGTCCATTACTTTCCAGGTTATTTACAGGTCTTCAACTGCTCGATCTTAATTTGGTTGAGTTTTTGCTTTTGCAGGCTAGATTGCCTTAGTTAGCTGAAGCCACGATCTTGCCTTAGTTGGTTGAATTCATGATTGATCTTGCCTTAGTTAGCTGGATCACATGCTCACGCACACGCGCGCGCGCGCGCGCGCGCGCGCACACACACACACACACACACACACACACACACACACAAGAGTCTGATCAAATCTGATCGGATAATCTTTATGTAGTACACCATGGATGATGCTAATACTCCAACATTCAACCCTCAAAAAGTACTTAAAGAAAATATATACTTCATTGTAGTGTTTTGGAAAGCTCTTGAATTAAGCTACAAGAATATTCAATAAAAAATAGTTCCATTCAAAAAAATCGATATTGATCTGACTTTGGCAATGCCATTCAAGGTCAAATTGATAAGATCAGTAAACAGATCTTTTTAAACAACTTTTGTACACCTTTTGTCTGAAACATTTTTTTGTAAAACTTATATTTTCCGAGATATTCGGGAGCCCCGATTTTTTTTGGACCACTGTATATAAATGACTATAAAGTTAAAAGAACAAACTGTAGATAAAAGATTAAACCTAAAATAGTAACTTGGAAACGTAATAAAATTTGTCCATTTTTTTATAGTTCTGGTTAAATATTTTTGATCAGTATCTCATAAGCTATAAGGTCACACTTTCAGTCAATTAACTGAACAATTTCAGCCATTTAATTAAAACTTTTTTTTTATATGATTAGAGTAGTACTTTTTTAAAATGTTATAAGATTATAAAAAGAAGATTATATAATAAGAAGATTATATAATAAGATTATAAAACATTTTTAAATTTGTATATGTAGAAATTCTGAAAAATTATGTACAAAATTTTAAGAAAAATTTTCGTCAGGGTATCTATCTATAAATAAGGGAATAAATCTGAAATAAATGTATAATATTATAATATTGATTAGAATAAAAATAAATCTGCTATCGTACCTCCTTTCCGTTTACATAAAAAACAAGAGTTCTTGATACTGGTGTTTCTTGTGATTTATTGCTGTTTGAATCATCTTCATGAAACTCATTGTGACTTACGTTCCCATTGTATACAGGCAATTTTTCGACAGAGTTCTTTTCCATTGTCAAATCGATTCTCCTTTAATTTGTTGTAATGCACTCGTATCAATATTTACACAGTACTAGATATAGGTATCTTGTATTGCAGCGTAAGATGTTACTCTATAAAACAAAAATATCAACGGCAGTTTGAGTAATATTTAACAATTTTGCTTCGTCAAATTGTAATTACAATGTATAAATATTCATACTACGCAACTCTATCAAGACAAGACAACAAAATTCGTTATTCCTTTAACTTGCTTCAGAGTAAATAATGTAATAACAAATACTGTATTCGATAACAATTAATACAGGTACGTGATATACATATCTCTACTCAGATAATAATGCTTTTCCTTTTTCAATCGGTTATTACATTTATTAAACTTCGTTATCTACGTTAATTGAAGGTCATTTCGTATTTACGATAGATAACGACACAGCTCGGTTACTTCTCAGATAGCACACAATAACATTTATAAATATTTATTATTTATTTTTTAAAAATATTATTTAAATATTTTATATGTATTTTATATACACATGAAAGAAAACAATCATAAAATCTTTATTCAAAATATTATTAAAATATAAAATAAATATTTTATACAATATTTACAGTAAGTAAAAATAAACATTTATAGTAATATTTTATTTATCAAAAATTACCTTTTTTAAAAAAAGGTAAAGGAGGTAAAAAGAAGGTGCACGCTCTTTTCACATTAAAACAGAACAATAATTTTACTTTTCAAAAAAAGTTTCATATATATACTTTTCATAAAAAAATATGATATTAGGAAAGGCGCCAAGTGGAATTTAAGAAAGAACTATGAATACAATATATTAAAAAAATAAATACATAAAAATATAAACTATTAAAAAAATAAAAATATTTAATCAAAAAATAACAAATTTAATCAAAATAAAAAAAATCCTTTCTAAAAAAGGCATGTTAAATCGACTACTCGCATATATTGAAGTATTGTTGCCGCTTTTCCGCGATGCCGATTGGTTCTCTCTCTGCGCTAACTTCGTGAGCAGCTGTCATCGTGGAGTTAGCAAATAACAATTTATAGACATGTGCATTAATAGAAGGTTATTATTACAATTTATTAAAAAGAATAATAAAAAGAGTAAAAAATAAAAAACTAAATAGCGCGCGCGAAGCGCGCGTCTGTGGTGTCTAGTATATTAAAAAATATAAAAAAATTTGGCGCTGCTAGTACTTTAAGGTGTAGCAGCGCCAAGTTTTTTTGTATTTTTTAATATATTTTTTTAATTTTGATTAAATTTGTTATTTTTTGATTAAATATTTTAATTTTTTTTGCTAACTCCACGTTATTTGCTAACTCCACGATGACAGCTGCTCACGAAGTTAGCGCAGAGAGAGAACCAATTGGCATCGCTGAAAAGCGGTAACAATAGTTTATATTTTTATGTATTTATTTTTTTAATATATTGTATTCACAGTCCTTTCTTAAATTCCACTTGGCGCCATTTCCCAATATCATTTTTTTTTGTAGAAAGTATATATACGACAGCTTTTTTGAAAGGTAAAATTATTCTGTTTTGATTTTGAAAAGAACGTAATTTGACGCCTTTTTTTAACCTTTTTTTTAAAAAAAGGTAATTTTTAATAGATCTTAAATTTACCCCGCAAGATCGCTTTAACAACGTATGCTTTACATTACAAATTTAACTTTGTGTTATTCTTAATTCTGCTCATTTTTATTATAACAACGTACTATAATGTTATTTTATACTATACTTAATTCCATACTTATATATATATATATATATATATATATATATATATATATATATATATATATAATTCTAAACGCCTATATCTACCAAATTACGCTTTCGCATATGCACACGTTGTTTATTATTATTATATTCACATCATAGTCTTCCTTCAATACTTTCTTTTTTTTTTTATTATATTCGGTACAAATTTTTTCTTATTATATTTTGAAGTAACAGCGCCAAGTTTTTTTTACATAAAAAATTTTTTTATTCTAATAAAATTTTCTTATTTTATTTCCTCTAATTCTTTTTAATTCCAATACACATACTATTTGAATTAGAAGAACCTTGAATGAGAAAACAAGTGTACGTTTTATTAAACAATAAGAAATTAGAAGAGGTTCAGGGAACGAACAATATTCGATGTAGAAAACAATTTAAATTATAATTAAAATATATACAATATACAATCCACAAAACGTTTCGATATTACTTTGTCATCCTCAGTTGTAATCAATTCAATAAACCATTAGTAATTAAGTATCAATATTTCTATAAACTTTACCACATCAGAGGTCAATATCGCATATAATCATAATGAGAATCTAATAATCTATCACTGACGCTACATTTTTACATAGTCATATTAAAAATAAATTGTACAGTTTCTTCGTTTGAAGACGAGGAATTGTGTCAGTAAAGTAAAATCAATGTGTAGTCCAAGTGAAAATTGTAATGAAATTGTCGCCCATATTAAAACTAAGAATATAAATTTTCAATTATGATTCATGATCTATATGTACGTGTGTTATGTGTCCTAATTAAACACTTACTTCGTATGTTTGATAAAATAAATTGGTTCATTTTTGATGAGAGAAAATAAATTAATTCAATGCAATGGTCTGACTTCCGATCGTTACGAATGTTAAACTTACACTGAGCATCGAATTATAGAGAGTCAACTAGAATCCATATCTAAGGTATTACAATAAACAACGTCTCTATTTTAGATTCGAAAGATTATTCAGTAAACAATAATAAGATTCATCCAAAAATTCTGTATCTTTCTGCAAATTAATTCCATGTTTTTGCTCCTTGATGTGCAACATCTTTGAAACCAGCCTCTTCTTATAATTTGATTCAGTAAAATTCTAAAATTTGGACATTATCCCAATCAAATTTAGAGTAAAAGCAGCGAATATGGAATAGGTTACTAATATGGAATAGGGACTTATTTTTTAAACAAAGCGTTGCATTCTAGTGGCAATTACTGGAAGTTGTTGCAATTATTGTCAAACGTGCCATATCAAATAATAAATTCGATGCCACAATGAATTTCTCTAATATAAGCATTTATTTATTTTGGTTGCGTCTGAAAATGTGATAGCACTATCTTAAAAAGTGTTCTTACAAGCTGACTGTAAGTTATTTAATGTTTATAGAACATAGACGCTTTTAATAATGTTGCATGAATAATATTATGCTGTTTAATTGCGATTTATAACTCTTTATTGAATTGAGAAGAGTTTGTGTGTCATATTAAGATGTGTTGGTAATATGGAATAATTGAATTATTATGGAATAAAGAGTAGAGAATATAATGTTTTTGTTCTTTTTGTAAATAATAAAGAATATTTTTGATGTTAATGTTTATTTTAATAATTTAACGATTAGGATTTGATTTTATTGTCCATGTTCATAATGTAATTTTATTTATGTGTTGTACAGTACTACATTGTACAGTAAATGTATGATTTTTAACAGTTTCGATTTCAATTTACATAAAAAAATAAATTTACACTTCATTTTTTATGTTATTTATTATTATTCCTCAAATTTGATTAGTATTCCATATTATATCCCATTTTTTTACCCTCTTCATTTTCTCACTTTTTACTTTTTTATAAATACTGAAGTTGGACTTAAATTTCGGAGACTTTCAATTATTGGATGTTATAGCTAACATGTTGCTTAAAAGTTCTACATTTATTAGAAGCCTTCATATGCAATTGTATCGGAGTAATATTAATTTAAAAATTGATATTCCATATTCGTTGCTTTTACCCTATAAATTTATAAAGGACACATAACATACGTACATATAGATCATGAATCATAATTGAAAATTTATATTCTCAGTTTTAAATAAGGCGACAATTTCACTACAATTTTCACTTGGACTACTTATTGATTTTACTTTACTGACCACACAATTCCTCGTCTTCAAACGAAGAAACTGTATAATTTATTTTTAATATGACTATGTAAAAATGTAGCGTCAGTGTACATTATTAGATTCTCATTATGATTATATGCGATATTGATCTCTGATGTGGTAAAGTTTATGAAAATATTGATACTTAATTACTAATGGTTTATTGAATTGATTACAACTGAGGATGACAAAGTAATGTCGAAACGTTTTGTGGATTGTATATTGTATATATTTTAATTATAATTTAAATTGTTTTCTACATCGAACATTGGTCGTTCCCTGAACCTCTTCTAATTTCTTATTGTTATTCAAAAAGCGAGCTAGATTAATTATTCAAATTTTATTTTCATTTTTTTAAAAAATATGTTTAATTTAAAAATAAAAAATAATGCTAGACGCTCGTATTTGCAAAATAATAAAGAAAGGAGAGACAGATCATAAGAATGAGCTTGATGTAATACAATTTAAAAATTTAATAAATAAACAATACTATCAATACAAAACTAGCGAACGTTTCGACTTAATTGAGTCGTCATCATCAAGAATAAAAAATTAACAAAATTAAAACCGTTAATGAAATTAAACAAAACATGTTGGCATATCAAACCGGCAGAGAAAAATTGTAACTTAAGAAATAGCCGGTAGACACGTCAACATTAGGACACATCAAAGGTTATAAATTTTTTAAGAGCGTAGTCATATACTTAAATAAAAAAATTTGTTTCTTTTTTCTTCAATGTCCGGCAAGTCAAACCTAACGTAGTCCAGATTTGAAAGGCGGATCGGAATCAATTTATCGTTCGCAGGCGAGAAACAGCAGAGTCAAACCGTAAAGTTCGGTGTAAAAAATTCAGAGTCAAGGTGTGTAAAAGTCCGGTACGTTAAAAATGTAAATAGTTACTGATATAAAATAGGATAACGCTAGGGATGTGTCCAACGGATTGATAATGCTTCTGTATGTTATGGCCGTGTGTTAACGAATGACTCTGATGTGTCCCAATGTTGATCTACACGTGTTAGTGCAATAGTTTTCTCTTCAAACTGTATGTGGAATTTAACTGTCGAGATAATGAGATGAAACTTGCCACCACTTATTGATATCAAATTTTTTATACAAATGATCACTTTGTTTTTATTTTTTAAAAGCAGTTGTACATTAAACTTTCGAGACGACGGGATTATAACATGGTGTCATTTATTTAATTTAATATCAAATCTTTTATACAAATTATATACATATTATTAGGATTCATTATTATAGAACTTTCGAATAATGGGATCATAACTTGGCGCCATTTATTTAATATCATATAATAAAATCTTTTATACAAATGATATACATATATATTATTAGGATTCATTATTAGATGTTTGTAAATTTCAGTAAAGTGATTATATGTGATTATATAAAGTGATTATATAAAGTTATTACCATTTGAATTTCGCTGTCGAGTCAACGAGATGACTTGGCGCTACTTATTGATTTCAAATCTTTTATACAAATGATATACATATATATATTGTTTGGGCTGAGCAATATTATACAAATAATAGATTAAGTTTTATTTTTTAAAAATAAATGATGTACATATTATTAGAGTTCATTATTAAATATTAATTAAATTTAATGAAGTAACGTAATTTAGTGACACAATACATGAGTTTAAATAAAAGAAGTGTATCACTTACAATTAGTTTTATTTCTTAATTGTGTTATTAAAGATATTACCACTTTGAATAGAACAACAGTATTTTAAATATGATTTGAATTTAGTGAAGTGACGCAATTTAGTGATGTAATATTTAGGTTGAAATAGTAGAAATGTACCACTTAGTTTTATTCTTTAATTTTGTTATTATGATTAAACTACTATCATTTGGGTTGGTAGAACAACAATATTTCCTCTAAGCAACGCGTAAACTTGTCGCGTTTTTTACCTTTTTTAAAAAGGTAATTCTTTAAGATAATTTTATAGAGATATCATTCATTTTGTAATGTTCAAATGTTATAAATTTATTATAAAGATATTATAAAGACGTTATAAAAATGTATTTATATTGCTACAACAGTTTTTCTTTCAGACAGCAGTTAATTTTTTTATTTTTTAAAGTTAGACACTACAGCAATATGACATGTGAATATCTATATCGAAGTTAGTTAATAAATTGTTAATAAATTTCATGTTTAAAAATCAGAATGCTATGCCCAATTTCCATGAATTTCTATGAATGCTCGAGTAAAAATTTTTATATGCAATTATATATGATCATATAAGAATCATTATGATCGTATACGGAATTTGTCTCTATATGACTATATATGACTTTGTATGACTATGTATGACTATGTATGATCACACAACATAACTATATATGATTATGTCTAAACATATTTGATTTTATATAATATTATACATTAAATTATGCATGATCATATAATATTATATAAAATCAAATATATTTAGACATGATCATANAAGATATATTCACAGATAGTTATATATAGATATGTATAATAATATACAGTCATATATAAACATGCATAAAAATCATATATAGGCAAGCATAATAATATGTAGTCTTATACAGTCATGTATAATCATAGTCATACATGGTCATACAAAGACAAATTCCGTATATGATCATAATGATTCTTCTATGATCATATATAATTGCATATAAAAATTTTTACTCGGGTGTCCAATGAGTAATTTTAGTAATATAATATAATTTGACGTACGCGTGTATTAAAACTCTATCGAGTCTTGCTAAGTAATTATTAATACTCCTACACAACACGAAGTCGACTGTGAGTTGACTATAAGTTGACTAGAGAAGTCAAGAGTCAACTTTTAAACAGCAGAATATTGACTTATATTTGACTAATAATTGACGAATGTCCCAAAAATAGTCGACTGAGAGTTGACTTTCCAAGTTGACTATCAGTTGACTAAAAGTTGACAGTAAGAGGACTTTTCAAGTTAAGTCGACATATAGTTGACTTTTCATAGTCGACTTTATGCCGACTGGGAAAAGTCGACTAACTGTCAGCAAACAGTCATCCGTGTTGTGTGGGACTTTGATTGTATTATTACTTTGAGCTATAACGTAGTTATATAATAGAATATATATAACGAATTTATTTTTATTCATACTTGGACATAGAATTCTAATTTTTAAACACGAAATTTATTAAAGATATTCACATGCCATATTGCCGGAGTGTATAACTTCATTAAATGCAATATCTCGAAGTTGCCGATTTATTGATCTACATACGATAAGAGAATTATAAGTCTTATTGCCAATCTGTTAATAAATAATTTGTGTCGTAAATACTGGGCATTTCCTATATTGCTCATTGAATAAAACTGGATAATATTATTGCTTTAAATTTATCAAGTTTGTATCTAAAAATCATATGTAAAAAAATTATTTTTTTATTTTTAATTTGATCGGCAACTTCGAGATTTTGCATTTAATAAAGTTATACACTACAGTAATATGGTATGTGAATATCTATATCGAAGTTAGTTAATAAGTCATTAATAAATTTCGTGTTTAAAAAAATAGAATGCTATGCCCAATTTCCATAAATTTCCATGAACGTCCAATGAGTAATTTTAGTAATATAATATAATTTGACGTACGCGTGTATTAAAACACTACCAAGTCTTGCCAAGTGATTATTAATATAGCTATAAAGTAGTTAATAGGGTATATATAATGAATTTATTTTTATTTGTATTTGGACATAGAATTCTAATTTTTAAACATGAAATTTATTAAATAGATATTCACATACCATATTGCTGTGCAATGCAACATCTCAAAGTTGCCGATTATATTGGTTTACATACGATAAGAGTAATATAAGTCTTATTGCCAATCTGTTAATAAGTAATTTGTGTCGTAAATACTGAACATTTCTTATATTGCTTATTGAATAAAACTGGCTAATATTATTGCTTTAAATTTATCAAGTTTATAATATTATCTAAAAATCATATGT
>JANQDE010000340.1:2957-26479 GCA_037157785.1 Cephalotes varians
GGTTAATTCCAATGGAATTGTCCAATCGCATTTGTCTTTGATCAGAATAAACCAATCACGATTGACACTTTAACCGTCGGTTAGCTTAACCGACGTTGGTGAAATTGGCCCTTACCAAGCTCCGGTTAACTTAACTATTCTAGTAACTTTGCAGGATTACAACTGAAGCTGATATCAGAGACAGTTGTTGTCGGAGTCAGTTGCTACTGTTTCAGTTGGAATCCTGCAAAGTTACTACAATGGTTATGGGTGCCTTCCAACAAGAAACACAAGTGACACAGTGTGACACAGTCGACACAAGTGCCTTCCTACAAAAACACAACACGACACGAGTCGACACAGCTGTAGAGCAGAGTCAAACACTTGTGTCACTTATGGCTACTAACTTCAGTCAAACATATAATATTTGTAATCCTGAATACCTTAAGGAATTTGTGGTTATGAATTGTACAAAATTTTATTTGAAATTTTCAACATTTTGTTAACATTTTTTTTGTTATGACATTTTAAAATTCAACGATCATGGACCGCTTACTAATCGTTTCGTTTCGCTACTTTTCTGATTATTCTCTGTTTTATTATATAATATATTCTCTCTTCAATATACAGTGAAGCAAGAAATGTGTGTGTGTGTGTGTGTGTGTGTGTGTGTGATGGTCACAGCAAATATGAAACCTTTAAACTTCTTCTTGAATGCTCTTTCTTCTCTTAACTCACTCTTCTAATCATTAGTAATAATCTAGTATGTTAACACCATTTAGTAACTAATTTGAAAATTAAAGTGTTTCATCAAGCATGAACTGTTCAATTGTGTGAAGCCCGTATCAGATTATAAATTACATTATAGATTAGGATTGAAATTGAATTGGAATTTAATTAATCAGAAGAAAGAAAACCAATTTCAAGTGAATTTTAGTGAACTTCACTTCGATTGATCAAAATCTAATCCAAACTCAATCTCAGGGAGTTTTCCAGCAAAGATATACAAATAGACACAGTGTTAACACTGCATCGCTGTGTAAAGCTGATTGTTGGAACACTCTTTGAGTCTGCAACCTGTAGTTTGCCCTTCATAGTTATAGATGAATTATGTTCTGTCATAAGAGTGTAAGCAAGTATAATTAATACATATATTCAGAAGTAATTAGTTATTACTTATTATAAAAAAAGTGTGTGTTAATTGAATGATAAGTACAAATTATGAAATCATATCATCGAGTGATACAATTTCGTTTTTACAATGTTTGCAATAAAACCTTTTTGACATTAATAATTTTATATTTTCTAAYACTTTCCACAAACAGAAGACTCACAAGACCACAAAAGCAAGGCGGGTTAATTTTTAAAATACTCTGAAATTTTCTACATTTTCCAAATAATTGGTAGCCCTGAATTCGACACACTGAGTGACACTCTGACTCTGCCTTTGAGCTGTGTATACTTGTGTCATCTTATGTTATTGTAGGAAAGCAACGTGTTAAACACTGTGATTTTGTGTCGCCTGTGTCTCTTGCTGGAAAGCTCCCTCAGTCTGTAGTCTGATATGGGCTTGACACAGTGTTTCACCGTGTAACCTTGTTGGAAGGCACCCTAAGTTAATCGGAGCTTGGTAAAAGTGGCCCTAATTGGCCAGAGATTCACTCGTAGTAACTTCATCAAAGATGGGGAATAAATTCCCCAGACAGTATCAATATTTCACGGTACAGCCAATTTATAGGTCTGTTTTTTATTCCTGCACTTTCTGAACTGGTACACACAGTGCAATAAGTTAAAGTGAAATAAACACATCGATATAGAGACCTGGACTGCTGATTGAGGAGGTGGGGGTAGAGACACGCGTGGAGTGAAGGTTTGAGAATATGTGTTACGTATGTGTTTCTTGGACATTTAGCTGATGTCAGAAGTAGTAGAAATTGTAAAATTATCCGCAAGCTATCTTTATATTTTGATATATAGTGTTATGTTTAAATTGATATTTTTCAATATTTACTTTAATGCATTTCATGGACGATACAAAGATTGTGTGCAAAATGCTATAATGTTTCGAACTTTATAAAAATAGCTTGTTACAGAAAAAAATCTTGTTAGGAAAGTATGTTATAGGAAAGTAGGTATAATGGAATAAATGTTACCGATTATTAATTTGGATATGGATGTGGATTTAAAATTTACACCACTCTTCTGACCTGTCCATATTTGAGTAAACGCTATTTATATGAAACATACTGCGAACAAAAAGAAATTATGAACTCCTTCGCTCATCCGATTTGCAAGAGTGGTACTAGTTGCGCGTTGTCGAGCCTACTTTAACATCGCTGGAAGAATTTCAAGAACGCGATAGTGGATGGGCGTTATCACGTATACTCAATTTAACAATTAATGTAAACAAATATAATCCTTTGCACGCGGGATGTTACATCGAATTACCGCGGGAAATGAAGCTAAAGAGAGCGGTGGTCAACAATCTACGGACAACGCGTGCTTTACGTGGTCGGTGGTGGCCGCTCTGCATCTAGCTGAAAAACATTCTGAACAGAAATCTTCATATCCTGATACATCAATGTTAAATCTGAAAGACATTGAGTTTCCGATGACGTTAAATCAAATTAAAAAGTTTGAAAACCAAAATTACATTTCCATCAACGTGTACTGCATCGAAAAGAAAAAGGAACTCTCGATCCTTCCGATTCGACTTACCAAGAAGAAGATGGACAAGCATGTTAATTTGCTATACGTGCAGAACGACGGTGATGTGGGACATTTCGCGTGGATAAAAAATCTATCCCGCCTTGTGAGCTCACAATTGCAGCAAACATAATGGAAAAAAATATTTTTGTGATCGATACGTATACATTAAATAAAAATTATAAAATATTTTATAACTCTTCGAGAGAATAAAAAAATTATATTTTAATTTTGCAGATGCCTACACTACTTCAGCACGAGTGAAAAATTGAAGGCTCATGCTGTGGATTGTGAGCAAATGAACGACTACGCTATCAGATTGCCGAGTGAGGATAACAAGTGGCTTCAAGAACCACTGCAGGAAGGAGCGTGTCCCGTTTGTCATATATGCTGATTTAGAATGTATCTTGGAGAAGACGGAAATGGAGGAAACATCCAAGTACCAGTACTATCGGGTATTTAGCATAGCATATTATGTATACTGCTCGTATGATGCCTCATTATACATGTATCGGTTTCGTCGCGATAAAGATTGTGTCGCGTGGTTCGCCGAGGAACTTAGAATTTTAGCACATAACGTAGAATCTATTTTATCTAGTAATGATCCCATGGAATTCACGCGAGATAATTTAGAAAAATTTAATAACGCTACGCACTGTCACGTGTGCGAAAAACCGTTCGCGCCAAACGACATGCGAGTACGCGATCATTGCCGGGCAATGATAACCGGGCGATTCAGAGGTTCCGCGCATTCAAATTGTAATTTAAATTACAAAGATTCGCATTGCATTCCCATAGTTTTCTATAATTTATCTGGCTACCGCGCGCATTTTATTATCAAGGAAATAACTACAGCGTACGACGGACGTGTTGAGCTACTTCCGATAACGAAGGAAAAATATCTCATTCACGAAAAATGTTAAAAGCACTGAGGACGAACGGAAAAAAAAATAACATAAAATTACAATTTATTGATTCATATAAATTTCTCACTTCGAGTTTAGATAAATTGGCATCGTATCTCAGTAAAGATAAACTACGGATAATGCAACGCGAATTTTGTAATTTATCAAAAGAAAATTTCAATTTGTTCACACGCATTTTTCCATACGAATACACTGACTGCTTCGAAAAGTTGGAGGACACGTGTTTACCGCCGCGTGAATCGTTTTATAGTTCATACAGGCGATACTGTATCCGAGGATAATTACGCGCACGCTGGCAACATGTGGCAGTGGTTCTCTATTCGAACCCTCGGCGAATATAGCAATTTATATCTAAAAACAGATGTCTTGTTGTTGGCTAATATTTAAAAACTTTCGCGACAGTTGTATCGCGAGTTACGGACTCGATTCCGCGTATTATTATACATTACCAGGTTTTACGTGACGCGATGTTAAAACATACAGGTATAAATTTTGAATTGTTTATTGACATGGTTATGTTCGTTGAACGCGATATACGCGGCGGTCTGAGTCAATGTTCCGGCAGGTACGCGCGAGCCAACAAGTACATGGAATCATACAATCCATCAAAACCATCATCATACTTAATGTGATTTGATGTTAATAATTTGTACGGATGGGCAATGTGTCAGCCATTGCCATACGCCAATTTTCGATGGATCGATATATCTAATTTCAACGTTATGAATGTCGCATTAGATTCTCCGACAGGCTATATTCTCGAGGTAGACTTAGAGTATCCGCAACATCTTCACGACGCGCATGCAGATTTACGGTTTTGTCCAACGCGCGATAAACCGTCCGGTAAACGAGAAGACAAGCTTCTCGCCACGTTATATGATAAGAAATGTTACGTCATACACTATTGAAACTTGCAGCAATGTACTCGTCATGGTCTTTGGGGAAAGATTCATCGCGTATTACAATTCGCGCAATCTCCATGGCTTCGCGATTATATCCAACTAAATACAGACTTCAGAACTCGCGCAAACATTGATTTTGAGAAAAATTTGTATAAATTAATGAACAATGCGGTATTCGGTAAAACCATGGAGAATGTGCGCAATCACGTCGACGTGCGACCCTTAACGTGTTGGGACGGCAGATACGGCGCGGAGGCAATAATCGCAAAACCTAATTTCATAATCGAAGCGTCTTTTCAAAAAATCTAGTAGCAATAGAAATGCGTAAACTCGAGGTGAAGTTCGACAAACCGATCTACGTGGGTATGTGCATCCTCGACATATCCAAGATGTGTTTGTATGAATTTCATCCCGAGTACATGTTACAAATCGTAAAAAATGTAAAATTAAGTATATCGATACAGATAGCCTATATATCACATCGAATGCAACGATGTATATGATATCATGAAACGCGATATCGCTAAATTCGATATGAGTAATTGTCCGATCGACAACGCATACGGTATTCTACTCGTCAATAAAAAAGTATCGGAACTAATGAAAGATGAGAACAATGGCGCGATAATGACTGAATTTATCGAACTTAGGGCAAAGATGTACCGCTGTTTTTGGTGAGAACGCTTCTTCAGTTTTATTACGTCTACGTCGTTGTTTCTGAGTAATGCTAAAAGTAAGATAAACGCATATAAACAAACAGCTTCTGAGCGCTTTTTAAACACTTGACCTTGATTTGACTTTCTCAAGGTCAAAATAAAAAATTTTAAAATATTATTTCTGACGTAAAATTTCCCGCTCTCTTCGAATTCGGTGTCAAAAATAGATGGTCCCATTAAAAAAAATAACTCTGACCTCCAAATGACCTTGAAAATTGACCTCAAGGTCAAATTCATTAAATTAGAAAGATGACGTCCATTGTCTTGAACAAGTTTTGTCTGAATTATTTTTCTGTATCTGCCTTATCGACGGAGAAATTTGGGTGAGTTCCGTAAAATGGCCTACCGTGTATACAGTTCAATAAATATATATTAAAGAATACTTTTCTCCTATTAAAATCTCACAAAAATTTAAACAAATTTGAAGTGAAGAAATGCCGTAGAAGAATGAATCAAAAGCGTTTAGAATTTTTAAAATTTAAGAAACAGGAAACCCACTTTTTCAGAAACATAGATAAAATCAATTCTTAAAAATATTAAACATTCTTACACATTAATGTGACAACACCAAAATCATTAAAAGAAACATTATTATACATGCTGTGACATGACGCCTTGTGGGCAACGTCACGATGTCTTCGGACCTGATCGTGAGATTGCACCTGGATCCTGCTCTCCGGATTAGCAGGAGGGAAAGGTATCGGGGTTGCGCGGACCCATTTGCGCGCATTATCTTTTATTTTTCTTTTAAGAATTACTATTATAGCAGCAGCTATTATTGTGCAAATTGACGAGTCTTATCCGAACGGTGCGATGAACGGACGGAAGAGGATAGCCGCCAAGGAGCATGCCAGGACCACCAGAGGAAAAACCACTACACTCAGATTGTATCGCCTCCGCCCTCCTCGCTTAATCGAACTTTATTTATCGCCATGACTTTGCAGCTGCCGATGAGCTTGAAGGCTGCCGAGAGGACGATTTCCTCGAAGGACCTGAAGGACAGGAGCCCAAAACGGAATTTTATGCGGGACCCAATTGCGAAGGCCGCTCAGAAGAAAGGAATTATGAGACGGTTCCGTGGATATCGGGAAAAACGTACGGGGAATCCAGGAGAGCTGCCGCATTGCAGCTGTCTATTATTTGAGTCGCGCGCCACGGGCCGAGCGTGGTTCCGAATGATTGGCGCTAATTTTGAGGATCGCGTGAGTGATAATATCCAATAATAAGGCGATTCGCGGGGAATAAGTGGGACCAGCGGGGAGCGATCATCCTGCGGGATGACACTGCGATTACTGCGATTGTAGCCATTGTAGCGTGCGTTCGTGTCGGATGTCGCGAAAAGAGCACAGGATTCAGAAGCTGCCGAAGCATAGAGGAACGGACCTGAGGAGACGAGAGTCGATTCCATTGTATCGGTGAGACGAGCTAATCATATCGAGTCGCTCATTCCGTAGATTGAGGAGTTCGCATGGCGATATAATAAATAATAATAGCATCACGTTTGCTGTCCATAAAAGGAACGTTGATGAACGGGCTGACGAAGCTTCGAGATGTTCTGGCGAGGTTTTGCGTTGTAAGATTTGTCGAGTCGTAGGATCTGCTGTTGCATCATCCCTTCGATCTATTTCCGATATTGGTTTTGCATATCTCTCTCTCCCGCGTACCTTCGCCGCAGCGCAGTGCGTTATACCGCTGTACTTACTGTAACGTATTCCGTATGTAGAATTGTATAATTCCGTGATATTTGTGTACAGCTTCTGAATCCTGTGCTCTTTTCGCGACATCCGACACGAACGCACGCTACAATGGCCACAATCGCAGTAATCGCAGTGTCATCCCGCAGGATGATCGCTCCCCGCTGGTCCCACTTATTCCCCGCGAATCGCCTTATTATTGGGTATTACCACGCTGTCGAAAGGCCTTGTGCGAGCCTTGTCATTAATGATATTCTCTAGTTAGAATCATCGATTAACGAGATCTCATTGCTCGGGCCGCGGATCAGTGCAAGCATCGCCGAAGCACGAACTCCTAAGTTGTTGCGTTTCTTGCATTCTGCACAATGCCAACGTGCGCTTGAGAACATTTCTTTCGCTATCGAGAAATAGGATGAAATCGACAGACGATCTAAAAGTCTCGTTATTCTGATGTATCAACCGTTGGCTACCGAAACTTGTACAAATTCGAAGAATTACAGTCCTTGTTATTCTTTGTTAGATCGCTTGCGCTATTTATTTGCAACCTCTCTCGCCTTCCTTGATTTCCCGTGCGCGTATCGAACCGCCTCTCTGCCAATTCCGTAGTTGAGTTGCCATGGCTATCGGGACCGCTGCAGCTCGCGATTTCCGGTAAGGTCCACATTTCGAGGCTAGTACAAATTCCGAATAAGAGTGGCACGCTCTCTCGTGTCTGGCGCCCAACTTCGTTAGGGGAATCTATTAGAGATACCGATTTTTTGGGTCTCGGAAATCATGAGCTTGCGGCCACTCGTGAGTGCAGTCGCAATGTATTAAATAGCAAGTGTCTATAAAAAACACATACTTTTTATAGAAATTTTTTAATAAAAAAATATTCAAGTTCACATTGCTCGATGGAAACCACGGGAAAATAGTGGTTATTTCCATCAGAAGAAAATATACAAAATTGTCTAATAAGTCATTTATGAAATATAACTATTTAACAATTTTTTACATTTCTAAAAGAATGAAAGAGCAAATTTTATAAAAGCATTAACATGTAAACATGTAAACATGTAAACAAAAAATAAAATGCGAAATAAAAAATATTGACGCTAATATTCCCGCACACTTTCGCAAAAGAGAATTACATGTAATATTGATAAGTGCAAATACATTAATATATTATAGTATATGAATAGCGGAGCGTTTATTCAAAATAAACCTCTCCATACCTTTCGCTGGCGCCAGGGATATGGCCTAGAATAATTGACCTAAACATGGTGCGTTCTGATTGGTTGCAAGTAGAGAGGGTAAATTGGGTTGTTAAATGGTGCGATTGGCTTATCCCATAGCTAAACATGCTCTTGGTTTGTCCCATAACTGCCCAAGTTCTGATTGGCTTGCCCCGTAGCTGTCGGCGAACTAATTGAACAGAGGGAATAATAACGTGGGAATGGCAAATATGATGTGGAGGAGAGTCTGACAAAATGGCGAGTAAGGGATCGACGACAGACCCGTGGTATTTCACTAGGGAAGATAAGATAAAATCATGCCTGTCTCGACACGTTTTACGACGTATTTTTTCATTACTTATTCAGCCGTTTTAAAAACTATATTATTCATAATAGCGATTGTTCGAGAGTAAAAACAAATTTTGGTTTAATAATTTCTTTTTTTTTAAGAGTGAAACTGTAATAGTTAAACCTAAAATGCGAGAGAATAGGTGACTATTGAAGGTGGAGATGGGGATAAGAAATAAACGAGAGTTACAAAAAATTGAATTTATTGTCGCAAATTCTTCTCCATAGTAAAGTACAATTCATTCGTGCAAAAGTAAAAAGTTGTAGAGAAACATAAAAGTTACGATTCTCGGTTCGACAGAATTATAGGGAAAGATTTTGTCAAAACGTAGTAAAGTTAATTCTAAAAATATTTTATTAAAATACATGTCTGATGATACATTCTGAAAAGTCAAATCGTTAATTTGTGTACGTACATTGCGTTCAATTTTGTTGTAATCTCCTTTAATTTTATAGTGTCGCAATCTATGTAATTTCTAGGAAGCTTTAATTCGATTTCTTTAATTAGATATCGCGCGCACTCATTGACGTTATCTGCTAAAGATTGTAAATGTTTTAAATGAGCGTCGACGCATTTCACAACATTTTTCCAATTCTTGGAAAATAGTTTTCTGCATTACTTGCCACAGCTTAAGTTCTTTGTTTCTTCACCGCTGTAGTGCGATTCTGTGTAACTCAATATATTTTAGCGACATGGAACGGTATGGTAACGATATCGACTTTTGTCGCATGTAACACGAAACCTTTATCGACTGCAACTTTCGTAACTCATAATAACGATATTTTGATGATATAAAACTTGATAACGAAACGTCGTTATGTGATGTTGTCGTTATGCATCCTAGCCAATAGGAAGTCACGTATACGTATCTTACCTTGTGACCTTAAAGAAAATTGATCGAGGCCAAAGTTTAACGAGATAAAAAGAAGAAAAAGTTTTAAATTTATTGAAGTGTGCAGCTTGCAATAGAATCCGTATTACAGTAAGTACACAAAATTTTGATAAAAATATTAAATAAAATATATGTTATCTTTTGTCATGATGTAATATTGTAATTACCACTATCGGATTTCTATAAATAAGTTACTAATGACATTCATAAGAGGTTTTATTTGTTTATTTCTATTTGAAGTCCATATACAGGGTGGACCATTTTAATCCATCCAGTCGAATATCTCGAAAATCAAGCCAGGAAGAGAAAAATATTTCAGATAAAAGTTGTTTGGTTTCGAAGGGACCATAAGATGGTACCATTGGTTTGACCTTGAAGAATTATTTGAAAGTCACATGAAAGTCACCTCAATTTTTTTAAATGGCATCCCCTATTTTTTATTACATGTTCTTGTAGCTGACCTCGAGAGCTTTCCAAAACACTATAATCAAATGTATCTTCATTGAATACTTTTCGAGTTATAAAGCTCCAAAGTTGCAATTTGAAAGAATTCAAAATTATTCGATCGTATGGATGTTGTTGAATCGCAATTCGCGGCGTACAGGATGCGGATAGGAACAGATAGGATTCCTATGCGTAATTGCGGACAGATGTTGGTGAAATGTGATTACGTACAGAAAGCAGACAGAAACGAATATATACACATACACTAGTCGCATCTTATATATATAAGATGCGACTTATTGTTCGATGCGATTGTTAATCTTGAGAGCTACTGGCTGATGTAGTAGAGTCATAGTTAGCAGTCTCGGTATGGAACTTGGTACTAACTTGCGGTTAAGGCTTACTGAATTCGGACTTGTAGAGTGGAGTGAAAAGAAAGAAAATCCGCGCTTAAGACATCGTTTATATAGGAGTCTTGTAAGAGATGAGTTTCCTGTGGGATGGTTCAAGTTGGTTGATTTGAAGGTAAAATATCCTTCCTTCATGATCAAATTTTAGATTTTCAAAATTTCGTTGGAAATTCTTATGTTAGGTCGGCTTCACCCGCAACGCAAATCTTATCCTACGTTATTTATTGGTGTTCCGTTATTACTCATAGGGCATCATGATTTTCTACAATTATCTATTGATAAATTAGAGTCTTCACTTGTTCGTCTCGTTTTCTGAAGAGAGGGCAAGGTAAGTTTCGTGGCATCTTCCAGAAATATTATTTGTTTCATCCATTTTTTGTTTATCGGCGATTTCTCTTTTATTAAACGTTGCAGGAAACAATGCATATTTAAAAATAAATAGAGCATGTTTCTATTATCTTTTAATTAGATATCATTGGGTACTCCAATAAATGTTTATGGATTCGTCCTTCCTTGCATATGTTGACACGATTTTACAAGACTCGCCGACCCATATTAGTGCTTCAATTTTAGAATGAAGAATATGCTTGAAGAATATTTTTGTCTCACGTTTTGGTAATATTTATTGTTATTCTTGACCATTCAGAGTCCCTGGCACATTTTGATACCAATTTTATTTACATGTGGAGCAGACAAGACCAGCAAAATCGTGATTTATCTAGTTTTTCTTGTCTGAGTTTCATTTGGAAGGTTTCTCTTGTCGTATTTACACGAAATAAACAACATATAGAACAAAGGAAAAGAGAAAACTATCCGACTTGCCTGCTTGGCGATAGGTAACTGTTAACTCTCGAGTTTTATCCGCTTCCTGTCTTAATAGATTATTTTATTAGTCGTCCTTGAAATGAGGAAATTATGGAGCCTTCAGGACGTAACACATGCATAGAAGGCATGTCGTGTAGCTCCGTGTGAGAGCGTCGGAATCGCAAGTAACGGGTCCCGAGTTCGAATCTACGCATCTCGCATATACGGATTTTAATCCGTGTATATCTTATAAGCCTTGTAAGAGATTATTTGATATTGTGCGTGTATCTCTTAATGAGCTCTTAAAGAACTTATCTACTTCATCTAAATTATTTGTATCTCTACTCTTCATAATCCTTTTGGCTTTGAATTGATTTATATTACAATACGCCATAATGGCATTAACTCATTAAGTCCTGAATGGACGTTTTTTCATTGCATTTTTCAACGGTAGTATTTTCTAAAAAAAAAGGGTTGTAAAAAATTTTAAAGTAGGCATTTCTGACGTGAAATTAACTGAACTTTCAGAATCTAATATCAAATTTCCCGGAAAATGCATCTGTAACAAACTATATATGGTTCTTTCCAAAAAAACGCGCATTTTTTAACTTTTTTTTTTATCTCGTGTTTTCACATTGAAATCATTTTAGAATTCCTGTTTGAACTAAAGAAATAGCGTCTTCGAATTTTAAACTTTAAATTGTATAAGTGAGCATTTCAAAATTTAATGAGGAAGTAACCAAAATGGCGGCTCAAACGCGAAAAAATCGTCAAAAATTTCAGAAATTTTTTATTTGAAAATGATGAACTTTTGACAAAAATTTTACTGAGCAAAAAGTTTTTAAAATTGATCAAAGAATACGCTGTAATTTTTTCAAAAATTTTTGGGACGTTTTTACATTTTTCAAATTTGGCAATTTTGAAAAATTAAAAAGGTCTTCTAAAAATTCTGTTTGATTGGTCATTCTCGTCATACTCAAGCACCGTTATCGGCATTGTGCCGACATCTGCAGTGTCATGGGTCTTACTAATAGGGGGTCGGTTACCTCCGACTCTCTATCTACTTTCTTCTCACTGTCTAAGGATTCTTCTTTTTTTTGTGTTTTACGCCCTATATATATTGTAATCACGTTCTGTTCACATTATATTCTTGCAACCGAGAATCGTGTACACAGTTATTTATCACAACAACTTCTGCAAATTTGTTATCAAATTCTAAAAAAATTACAGCGTATTCTTTGATCAATTCTAAAAACTTTGTTCAGCAAAATTTTTTTCCAAAAGTCCATCTTCTTCAAATAAAAAATTCCTGAAGTTTTCGACGATTATTCCGCGGTTTTTTTTTATAGTCCATCATTTTTGAGTAATTAGTTGATAATCAAATTCACATGGGAAATAACAGAATTTTTGTATATTATTTTGTATATACAGCTTTCTTTTCAACGTATAATAATTTTCATTCCTTTTCGTTCACTTCTGTTCTCTGAACACAATTGATTTGATGATCAATGACTAGATATTATCCAAAAAAATCCAAAAAATTATATTTATAATATTATATATAAAATAGATATTTTTGTGACTTGCTATTGGATTGCATTTTCTTATATATCGCGAACTTCCACACGACAATAGTTTGACAGAGTAATTTCTGCATTAAAAAAATATTATTCAAAGATTCTATCATCCATTGTGAGCAAAAACATTGGTTTCGTAAAATAAAAAGATAGCACTCTCGCCTGGTGCAATTGATAATATTACTTGTCGAAAGTAGTAGAAAAAATGTACATGTAATACAAAATCGCCAAATTTGAAAAATGTAAAAACGTTCCAAAAAATTCTGAAAAAATTACAGCGTATTCTTTGATCAATTTTAAAAACTTTTTGCTCAGTAAACTTTTTTTCAAAAGTTCACTGAGCAAAATCATTTTCAAATAAAAAATTTCTGAAGTTTTTGACGATTTTTCCGCGTTTGAGCCGCCATTTTGGTTACTTCCGCATTAAATTTTGAAATGCTCACTTACACAATTTAAAGTTTAAAATTCGAGGACGCGATTTCTCTAGTTCAAACAGGAATTCTAAAATGATTTCGATGTGAAAACACGAGATAAAAAAAAAAGTTAAAAAATGCGCGTTTTTTTAGAAAAAACCATATATAGTTTATTACAGGTGCATTTTCCGGGAAATTTGATATTAGATTCTGAAAGTTCAGTTAATTTCACGTCCATAGACTTATACTAATAGACTGCGCAGCTCAACGGGCCGACTGTCGTCTGGACTAGAGAGAGAAAGCATGAGTGGTCGGAGCTTTGTCTCTTTCTAACGATGGTAGTGGTGGGGGACTCGGACAAGAAGTAAGGGAGAGAAGGCTTCCTCACCTAGCTTAACCTAAGCACCCTACACCCAAGCACAACTTAAATACATACTGCAGCCTGTTTATTTCGATGTCCACGGTAGCCGCGTGAGCTGCGCGTTTTGTTTCTGCTAACGGTGCTCTCTTCGATTCCTCTTTATTAATTTAATTTTTCTTTTTTTTTGTTATTGCTGCAAAGGAAAGTGAAATAACGTATGTAAATGTAATAAATAATATAAAATAGTAATGAAGTACTGAAAAATACAAAAGGTAAGGAAAACTGAAAAAGTAAATATTAATTACGTGGTATTATTTTATTGATTTTTAAATACAACAAGTCTATTAAAATGTGTACGTATCCTCGGTATTGCGTCTCGTAAACTTTTACTTTTATGTTGTAATCGAATAGTAAAATATTTTTTTATTATTTGATTAATCAATTCAAATTTATGATCAGACAAAACGTGTTTATTGACAGCTAAATCTAATTCTTTAAAAAGATGCAATGGTAAAATTTGTTTTCTAGCAGTAATTATTAAAAAAATTTAAAATTTTTTTATAGCAAATACGTTGTTAGTATTTCTAAGAACTTGTTCAGCTATTTTACAAACAATAATTACATCTTCACTCGGAAAGATTAATCCAGAAATATGCCTTTTATCGGTAAATTTTTTAAATTTTCTATTTTTTAAATTAATTAATTCGCATTTCTTTTCTTTACTTTCTAAGGTATCTAAACACATTTCGCAGTGATTGTTTTTTTTTAGTTTTTACAAAGTTTTAACAATAAATCCGACAATATACGTCACGATGTCTAAACGATATTCATTCCAAGACCATTCTTTCATTCCGTCATAATTATGATCACATGCTGCATTAAGCAAATTTTGCAAATCCATCTCTTCCGTCTGTTTCTTTATTTGTAAAATGCTTGTATCGTCTTGTGAAATACAGTTTGCATTATTGACGTTAATGTCATTTATGTGGGATACTAATTTTTTGTAACTGCTTTTAAACTGGTAACAGGTCGGATTATTGCAAAATCCACCCATTTTCCGTATACTCGAAAAAAATGTTTCAAGATGATCTTGCGAAAATTTGTATGTCAGCACGTATGTTATTAAATTGTTTGTGAATAAATAATTAGATATTTTAAGTACACTTTGCATGCCAACGATGATACCTAAAAAACCAATCTTTCGCGAGCTCTCTAGTATAGGTTTAATTGTATTGCCTTCTAATATGCGAAGAGATTTAATGTACTCAATAAAATCAAATATTTTTTTTGCAACTCGACAATATTTTCACGTGTTATTGCCTTTTGAAAAACGTTTTTACCGCATTGACGACGGGAGTTCAGAATAATCAAAGCAATCATTAAAAGTTTGACAAAAAATTGAAGTTGAACTAGCGCCAATGAATTGATTAGGAAACCTTTTTTCCATATACAATAGAGCTTTGGCTACAGACTCACTAAGGACTCGAGCGGCCAACTTCACCTTCATTTTTTCGTTTTGGAAACATACGTGACGACGTATTTTTGTTGCTGGATAAAGTTCCTCTCGTTCTTGAATTTCAACCAAGTTGAGTAAATGACTCCATCGAACAACATTATTTTCACGGTCGTAAATTGTACATCCAGTAAAAGTATTTCGGACAAGCTTTAAAGCATGACACGCGTCTGGAACAACATAAACTGGTTCTTGCGTCACGGGATGTTCGAAAAAACAATCTTCGTCAATTCTCTTGATATTTGCACCTAAGTAAGATACCATTGCCGAATTTGTAGCAGCTCCGTCAAATGTTATGGAACGTACGTCACTTATGCCATTTTCATGAAGTGTAATCAATACTTTTTCAAAAATATTAACTCTTGCTTCTCCACTTAAGCTTCTCACGAAGTAGTACGCTATTGATGTTTTAAAATGCCCGTTAAGACACACTAGCATGAATACAAGTGCGTAGGAAGCCTCTTCACTTTTGCCAGTGTTATTTGATCCACCAATATCAACTAAGCCGTAACATTCACCGTGTTTGAATTCAATTTGTTTTCTTAACGACATTTCGTCTACTTGCATGCCAAATTGCAACTCTTTATCTTTCGAACGTTCTGATTCTATCATGTTTTTAATATTTATCAAGACAGACTTGTTTATTCCTGGACTGAAATTTATTGTCGAAAACCATCTTCTGACAGTTTGAGGATGCGGCAAAGTATTGTTGAAGGATTCTCGTATGTATTTGTAAGCGGGTGTGGAATAAAAAAGTAATGTGCAAGCAAACTTTTTTGTTCGGTTGAATATTCTGGCGGTTTCTTGTTTGTTAAGCATTTCTTGAACATTTCCGTAAGGGCAGGTGTAGTTTGTTTCTGAAATGGTTTTTATGTAAAATGATAATAAAATAGACTAGGTAACTAATAAATAAGGTTGAGGTATATTTAAAAAAAGACTGATTTTAAAGTAAAAAATATTTAATCAAAATACAAAGTTAAATACAATTAAATACCAAAAAAAAAAAAAATTTTCAAATCCATTTGCACCATTAATATTCATACAATTCACAAGATATTTTAGAAATAATTATTGCTGTGTATTACAAAAATATATGTTTATCTAGCTCGTTGAAAAAAATATAACAATAAAAATCTATAAATACATGATTCGTTGTGAAAAAATAAGACATTAAAATACTTCAGTAGAATTACATAAAAAAGTACATCTCTGTTAGAAATTAGGGCTCTGATTTTATTTGACGTATATTGACGTCACGTATGTTTCCAAAACGAAAAAATGAAGGTGAAGTTGGCCGCTCGAGTCCTTAGTGAGTCTGTAGCCAAAGCTCTATTGTATATGGAAAANCGTCACGTATGTTTCCAAAACGAAAAAATGAAGGTGAAGTTGGCCGCTCGAGTCCTTAGTGAGTCTGTAGCCAAAGCTCTATTGTATATGGAAAAAAGGTTTCCTAATCAATTCATTGGCGCTAGTTCAACTTCAATTTTTTGTCAAACTTTTAATGATTGCTTTGATTATTCTGAACTCCCGTCGTCAATGCGGTAAAAACGTTTTTCAAAAGGCAATAACACGTGAAAATATTGTCGAGTTGCAAAAAAAATATTTGATTTTATTGAGTACATTAAATCTCTTCGCATATTAGAAGGCAATACAATTAAACCTATACTAGAGAGCTCGCGAAAGATTGGTTTTTTAGGTATCATCGTTGGCATGCAAAGTGTACTTAAAATATCTAATTATTTATTCACAAACAATTTAATAACATACGTGCTGACATACAAATTTTCGCAAGATCATCTTGAAACATTTTTTTCGAGTATACGGAAAATGGGTGGATTTTGCAATAATCCGACCTGTTACCAGTTTAAAAGCAGTTACAAAAAATTAGTATCCCACATAAATGACATTAACGTCAATAATGCAAACTGTATTTCACAAGACGATACAAGCATTTTACAAATAAAGAAACAGACGGAAGAGATGGATTTGCAAAATTTGCTTAATGCAGCATGTGATCATAATTATGACGGAATGAAAGAATGGTCTTGGAATGAATATCGTTTAGACATCGTGACGTATATTGTCGGATTTATTGTTAAAACTTTGTAAAAACTAAAAAAAAACAATCACTGCGAAATGTGTTTAGATACCTTAGAAAGTAAAGAAAAGAAATGCGAATTAATTAATTTAAAAAATAGAAAATTTAAAAAATTTACCGATAAAAGGCATATTTCTGGATTAATCTTTCCGAGTGAAGATGTAATTATTGTTTGTAAAATAGCTGAACAAGTTCTTAGAAATACTAACAACGTATTTGCTATAAAAAAATTTTAAATTTTTTTAATAATTACTGCTAGAAAACAAATTTTACCATTGCATCTTTTTAAAGAATTAGATTTAGCTGTCAATAAACACGTTTTGTCTGATCATAAATTTGAATTGATTAATCAAATAATAAAAAAATATTTTACTATTCGATTACAACATAAAAGTAAAAGTTTACGAGACGCAATACCGAGGATACGTACACATTTTAATAGACTTGTTGTATTTAAAAATCAATAAAATAATACCACGTAATTAATATTTACTTTTTCAGTTTTCCTTACCTTTTGTATTTTTCAGTACTTCATTACTATTTTATATTATTTATTACATTTACATACGTTATTTCACTTTCCTTTGCAGCAATAACAAAAAAAAAGAAAAATTAAATTAATAAAGAGGAATCGAAGAGAGCACCGTTAGCAGAAACAAAACGCGCAGCTCACGCGGCTACCGTGGACATCGAAATAAACAGGCTGCAGTATGTATTTAAGTTGTGCTTGGGTGTAGGGTGCTTAGGTTAAGCTAGGTGAGGAAGCCTTCTCTCCCTTACTTCTTGTCCGAGTCCCCCACCACTACCATCGTTAGAAAGAGACAAAGCTCCGACCACTCATGCTTTCTCTCTCTAGTCCAGACGACAGTCGGCCCGTTGAGCTGCGCAGTCTATTAGTATAAGTCTATGGACGTGAAATTAACTGAACTTTCAGAATCTAATATCAAATTTCCCGGAAAATGCACCTGTAATAAACTATATATGGTTTTTTCTAAAAAAACGCGCATTTTTTAACTTTTTTTTTTATCTCGTGTTTTCACATCGAAATCATTTTAGAATTCCTGTTTGAACTAGAGAAATCGCGTCCTCGAATTTTAAACTTTAAATTGTGTAAGTGAGCATTTCAAAATTTAATGCGGAAGTAACCAAAATGGCGGCTCAAACGCGGAAAAATCGTCAAAAACTTCAGAAATTTTTTATTTGAAAATGATTTTGCTCAGTGAACTTTTGAAAAAAAGTTTACTGAGCAAAAAGTTTTTAAAATTGATCAAAGAATACGCTGTAATTTTTTCAGAATTTTTTGGAACGTTTTTACATTTTTCAAATTTGGCGATTTTGTATTACATGTACATTTTTTCTACTACTTTCGACAAGTAATATTATCAATTGCACCAGGCGAGAGTGCTATCTTTTTATTTTACGAAACCAATGTTTTTGCTCACAATGGATGATAGAATCTTTGAATAATATTTTTTTAATGCAGAAATTACTCTGTCAAACTATTGTCGTGTGGAAGTTCGCGATATATAAGAAAATGCAATCCAATAGCAAGTCACAAAAATATCTATTTTATATATAATATTATAAATATAATTTTTTGGATTTTTTTGGATAATATCTAGTCATTGATCATCAAATCAATTGTGTTCAGAGAACAGAAGTGAACGAAAAGGAATGAAAATTATTATACGTTGAAAAGAAAGCTGTATATACAAAATAATATACAAAAATTCTGTTATTTCCCATGTGAATTTGATTATCAACTAATTACTCAAAAATGATGGACTATAAAAAAAAACCGCGGAATAATCGTCGAAAACTTCAGGAATTTTTTATTTGAAGAAGATGGACTTTTGGAAAAAAATTTTGCTGAACAAAGTTTTTAGAATTGATCAAAGAATACGCTGTAATTTTTTTAGAATTTGATAACAAATTTGCAGAAGTTGTTGTGATAAATAACTGTGTACACGATTCTCGGTTGCAAGAATATAATGTGAACAGAACGTGATTACAATATATATAGGGCGTAAAACACAAAAAAAAGAAGAATCCTTAGACAGTGAGAAGAAAGTAGATAGAGAGTCGGAGGTAACCGACCCCCTATTAGTAAGACCCATGACACTGCAGATGTCGGCACAATGCCGATAACGGTGCTTGAGTATGACGAGAATGACCAATCAAACAGAATTTTTAGAAGACCTTTTTAATTTTTCAAAATTGCCAAATTTGAAAAATGTAAAAACGTCCCAAAAATTTTTGAAAAAATTACAGCGTATTCTTTGATCAATTTTAAAAACTTTTTGCTCAGTAAAATTTTTGTCAAAAGTTCATCATTTTCAAGTAAAAAATTTCTGAAATTTTTGACGATTTTTTCACGTTTGAGCCACCATTTTGGTTACTTCCTCATTTTGAAATGCTCACTTATACAATCTAAAGTTTAAAATTCGAGGACGCGATTTTTTTAGTTCAAACAGGAATTCTAAAATGATTTCAATGTGAAAACACGAGATAAAAAAAAAAGTTAAAAAATGCGCATTTTTTTGGAAAAAACCATATATAGTTTGTTACAGATGCATTTTCCGGAAAATTTGATATTAGGTTCTGAAAGTTCAGTTAATTTCACGTCAGAAATGCCTACTTTAAAATTTTTTACAACCCTTTTTTTTTAAAAAATACTACCGTTGAAAAATGCAATGAAAAAACTTCTATTCAGGACTTAATGGGTTAATTATTATATATTTTAAGAAAATTGGACATGTAGTAAATGGAGGGTCATTATTTTTACAATTTGGACAGGTAAATATCTCACTACCTATACATATTGAAATCATGAGAACTACCACACTTCGACCAAACCAAGTTACCCCTGCAAAATAGAGACGAATGTCCCCATTTAAAACAAAACATTTACTGATTTTATTAATAAACGGCTTAACCTTAAGTCTACTCCATATAACTATGTATTCAGGAAGGAGATTAGCCGAAATACAGTTTTGATGGAAAAAGAATCTTTCTTTAGTTCGTTATTATTGTTTTTATCTTTGAACTTTAATCTAGTCAAAGATTTGATTTCGATTTGATTTATCTATCCATTTTATGTTATCCTGTAATATTTCGTTATTGTCGTCCGATAATAACGTATCTACTCTCACCACACATGATCTATACAATTTGTAATCAGGAATATACAATATTCAGTTCTCAGGAAGTAAATGCTTCTCTACAAATTTGTTAGCATCAAAACTGAATTTAAAGTTTATAACAATAGAGTTTATTCCCTTCTTATATTTACTATTGCAGAAAAATCTTTCATCAGAATCTTATGGGATGTAAATTTCCTATGTTGCTATCAATAGCTTTTAAATGCACTAAATAAGAAGGATTATTTTTTGACAAGTACCTATTACCTTTTTGAGATTTAATAAATTCTAATCTATCCCTAGTTAACCTATCCTGTGGAGAAAAGGAAACAGATGTTTCGATTATCTAGCCACATTATCCATACTATATGAACTTTCTTTTTTGCATAGATGAACTACTAATATTTTAATTATATCCATATTTCAGATCGTACTTTCCTATCTTTGAGGAATTCCTATTATTTTTGTCACTAGGAGATGAAGTTTCATCATTGGGATCAACAGATCTCCCTTTTTTCCTGTTATTATTATTTTTTTTTGGTATAATGATTAGCTATTCATATTCAATATTCAATGCCAACTAATGTCATGATATCAACAGCCCTTAAGAATAAAGATCTCTCTTCAAATTTTTACATAAACATCACATTCATCTAAAGATGGCACATAGTAAATTCCGTAAATGTTCAGATTTTTATTATTTTTATTGATACAGACAAAACACATAGCCCGCTAACGGGTATAAAGCAACAAAGTCATAATTAATTCCCAAATTCTTGTATATTCAAATAATCCGTGCTATCTTCTCATCCAAATTAATATTCTTTATTGAAATCTAATTAATGGAATGTATTCCAGGCACTTTCTAAAAAGTGTAAAATCCAACTTGATTATGCCTTTTCACAAGAATTAGAGATGTATTTCGATCCTTTAACAAAAGAAATTTCCATATGCCCAAAATGGCCCATCTTTTTCAACTCATTTTGTATGGATTTTCAGATTTAATATTATAGGTATGATGAGAATTCCGAATGTTTCCGTGAAATAAGTGTTTTTAAAGGATAAAATTGATATAATTAATCGGATTTATACTTATCCGAACACCTTTCAACTACACGCCCAAGCGGATCAACCTTTCATGATGAGCGTTGCTATCTAATTCCCCGATAAGACATATAATAGAAAAAAACATTACACGATATTATGAAAATTACATCAAATATTATAGAATTTCAAATTTACACAAGATGTTCTATTTTAATTGATACAGCTAAATATTGTGAAAAGTATTTTTAATTGTAAGAATATGTTAGCTAAACGTTTCAGATAAAATTTCAATCCTAAGAGAAACACACATTAAATAAACAAAATTGTATATTTTTAATATTTACTATCAATATTTAAACCTTAGCAATCTTTGGCAAATTGTTAGAAAATCCTCAAGATATTTCTAAGATATCTTACATTCCTAATAACAGGTTTGTTCAAGTTTATCTAGGATTTCCAGTTAATATAATCACATTGGGTGCGTTCAGAAAGACGCTATTTGTGCTATTTAGCGCAATGTAGATAGATTCGTGTTGCTTTCGATAGGTGTTGCTTTCGGAAATAAATCCATACATTGGATGTATTCAGGAAAACGCTACTTGCGTTACATAGCGCAACTTTTCATCAAACCGAGCAAGAAATTTTTAGTTTTTTTCAACATATAGGAAAAAATCCTGATGTTTTAAAAAGCATGAGCATGAGCACTAAAAATATTATTACAAATATTAATATTAACTGGCTCAACGATCAAATCAAATAATTATTCAAAGCTAAGAGCCTAGCTGGATGATTGTAGCTAATAACAATTTATTTTGATGTGATATTCAATCAACAAACAAGTACAAAAACAAATAAATTATTCAGAGCGCTTTCGACCCTAATCAGGTCATCCTCAGAGACGTTTGTAAATAATAATGACATTTAATTATACTAAATTAACCGTTAACTAATGTATAAGTTATGCAAAATTTTTTTTTGATAAATCCAACGATGACACCACTACTCCCAAATTCCATGTCAGTTATGCGCGGATCCAACATAGCTATCCAGGCGTCAATTATTGTCACATAAAGTCGATGAGCATGGATGGTATCATAGTTCTAGTGTCCGTTGAAATTATTTCCATTTTGTTCACAAATTAATCAATCTTAAATTCGCAACACCATATTATAAAAATTTGTAAAAATAATTATTTATAATTCTTGTCTAAAGGCTTACTTTGACTGAGATTAATCAATTCTATTATTTTAATTATTGTCTTAAAACGACTGTGCATGATAGACTGCTATACGTTTAAATGACATTTGAAATGAACAATAACTCGATTACCGTCAACAAGTAAAAGGCAGAGGAGGGGAGGGGGGGAAGAAACGACCTATAAATTGCTAAGACAACGGAAGAGATTCAATGATTGGATGGTACACCTCAGGCAGTAAGTCAGTGTCACTTTGTTTATTCAAACTATTGCATTGCCTCTTAATATAAATCATTTCAGAAACTGTTTTTTTAATATAAGATTCCCTATCAAGTATTGTTGCCTCATCCCAATTCATGTCATGATTGTGTTCTATTCTATGATTAGATACCACGGATAAATCTCCATTCTTTTTGTGTTCTTTCAATCGTGTCTTGAATTGTCTTTTGGTTTGCTCCACATAGCTACAATTGCAATTTAAACAATTTATTTTATAAACTATTTCACTATGTGACATTGGATCTATTGTATCTTTGCCTCTTTTAACAAATTTATTTAAAGTATTAGGGACCGAATAAGTTATGTTAAAGCCATATTTATTTAATTAATCGCAGGAAAGGCAAATGAGAGCAACAATGCGGTTGGAAGTGCGTGGATTCTTGATATAAGTATATTTAAGAATTACATATAAAAGAAACAAACGTTTCGGCTTCCTTCAAGCGATACAATCTTCAGCGATACAAAACCGGTAATATTATGTTAATATTATCTGTTAATATTATGTTGAGTTGTCCTAACAACCACCAGGATGCCACATTTCAACGTCTTCCGTAACGAAAAGAAGGGTCTTAATATGTAAAAAATAAAAGCGTTGAATTAACCGTTCAATAGGCTAAAATATGAGCGGACTTACCCCAGTTTGGTGGACAAATCAACGAGCATTGTGTAAATCCTTGGACTGAACGGTATAGTTGAAATCGATTAGAAATTACACGTCAAGATATAAAACAATGTTGACTTGTCAAAAGTTATGCGATTAATGATAAAGAAATCGTTATATGAGGTCACTGTTTTTAAGAGAGTCAATGTCAAATGGATAAAATATACATAAATAATTAAACGTTAAAAAAGGTCAGCATAGT
>JANQDE010000340.1:82493-96195 GCA_037157785.1 Cephalotes varians
CATTTTCAGCTATTTCTCGCAATTTTCACAAAATCTGTAGGTGATGAAGCTGAATATGCTGTAAATTTTGAGCGCATCAAAATACATAAGAAACATATTTGTGACATTCCAGGTAACTAACATTCCAGGTCAGAAAAAATTTTTCCGAATTTTATCGCGCTTACTAATGTGATTTTCACGATTTTTCACGATTTTTCGCCTTTTCTAGTTATTTCTCGCGATTTTTGCAAAATCTTTGGATGATGGAGCTTAACAAACTTCAGATTCGGATTCAGCGCATCGATATACATAAGAAACACACTTGCTCAAGGTCAGAAAAAATTTATCCGAATTTTCTCGCACTCACTAACGTGATATTTCACGATTTTTAGCTATTTTTTGCGATTTACTCAAAATTTTGAGGATGTACGAGTTAAACGGACTTCAGATTCGGATTCAGCGCCTCAAAATACATAAAGATTTGTGTCTGGTCAAAAGTACAGACCACTTTTTTTTGTGTGTGCCAGTGTAATCGACATCGAGTCAAGGGACGTGCGAGAGTTCCTCAACGCGGCTAATTACGCAAAGAATATTCATCCAGCGGATGAGTAAACGCTCTTAGAAGTCATACTTTGCACCAAATTTAAGGGAAAGGCAATGATAAACATTCCCACACGAAATGTGTAGCGTAGCTACGAGCAATTCAGGCGCGAAGTAGAAATCGAGTACTTAGGCAAGCAAAGCACCGCGTATCTACAAATAGAATTTAATTCGCTCAAACAAAAAATGGGAGAAAGCACGCAAGATTTCGGACGTCGTGTGGAAGTTCTAGCCATGGAATTATTTGAATCCATGGAAGATGGACAGAACCACACGGTGGAGCAGCAGCGTGCAATATTAGATAACGTCAAGTTACAAGCATTGCACAACTATTAAGTAGGACTACACGACGATATCAAGTTGTTGATCTGTTCGCAACGATATCGCACTCTACAGGAGGCGATAGCCGGAGCCAGCACCGAGGAAGAAATAAAAGGCTCAAATCAAGTAGCCAACACCTTTCCAGAGGAAAAATTGACACTGGACGTGCGCAAGCACGGTATTCCACGATCCAGTGTCACAAATGTGAAAAAATGGCCACTATGGAGACTGTCGCACCAGCCGATATGCTAAGCAGGAGCACTCCACTGCGCTCGAAGAAAACAAAGAAGCGAAACGAAAACTCAAACTCCTCAACCAGTGAAGAAAACGAAGAAGAAGAAACGTCAAGGAAAAAATCATCATAACCAGCACGAGAATACAAGGTGACGAAATAAAGGGAAAATCGCAGACTAAAACGAGTCTAGATTTAGTAACTCTACCCATACAAGAAACAAAAAAGGATAATACGAGTTTCTTACTGGACACCGGAGCGACGCTCACTCTAATAAAATTACGAAACCTAAAAGATGAAACGTCGGTACGCGAAGAGCGCATGGTCTTTACAGGAGTTACGAGACATAAAACTCACACTATCGGGAGAATACGAGCAACGATACCTCTAGAACACTGAAGAATTCATCACACAATATACGTAGTGAAGGACGACTTCCCAACAGAATACGAAGGGAACTTAGGAATAGATTTTCTTCAAAAACAAAAAGCCAAATGCGATCTCGGCAAGAAGCAACTTCGCATAGGCGACGAAATATTTAAACTCCGACCTTACACGACAGTAATTTTAAAACCACGTAGACAGTGGTGCTAGCGATAACTAATACACAATGTGTAAGAATGATAAATTCAGAAGAGATAATGCCAGGAGTCTTTATCGGAAATTGTTTGGTAAAACCTGAGGAGGGCACGTGCCCGATCAGCATGATTAATACCACGGAGGAGCAAGTAGCAATACCGACGTCACTGGTAAGTATAAAAGAGATACCTGTGACCGTCCCTGATAACGTGGACAAGCCCGTGCTGCACATGACGCAACGCGAAGACAAGAAGCCTCCACAAGCACGTAAAGAACAATTAAAGAATCTAATATGAACGGAACATTTAAATGAAGAAGAAAAGAAAACGCTAGAGCGAATTTGCGAAGAATTTTGCGAAATATTCTATTTAGAAGACAACGTGTTAACTTGGACCTCGACCGTATCGCATGAAATTGATACGCGTACTGATAGCGCGTCGGTGAATGTCCGTCCGTATCGCTTACCCGAGAAACACAAGAAAGAGATAAGTTGACAAATCGAAAAAATGTTAAGCGAAAAAATTATCCGACCAAGCAAAAGTCAGTGGAACGCGCCGATATTGGTGGTACCCAAAAAGAGCGACGCTTCAGGAAAACAGAAACTACGAATAATGGTGGGCTTCAGAAGATTGAACGATCTGACGTTCGGAGATTCCTTTCCGTTACCAAACATTACCGACATTTTGGATCAGCTGGGAAATGCGAAATATTTTTCGATCTTAGATCTCGCATCCGGTTATCATCAGATCGCGATGAGAGAGAGAGAGAGAGAGAGAGAGAGAGAGAGAGACAAGAGCAAAACAGCATTCTCCACACCGTATGGGCATTACGAGTTCAATCGAATGCCATTCGGTCTGAAGAACGCGCCGGCGACTTTCCAGCGATTGATGAACTCCGTGCTCGCCGGCTTACAAGGAATCCGATGTCTTGTCTACTTGGATGACATCGTGGTATATGGAGTGAGTCTCCAGGAACATGATAAATAGAAGTGTTACAGCGATTACGCGAGCATAATTTACAATTACAAATAGACAAATGCGAATTCCGCAAGGAAGTTACGTATTTGTGGCACATAATATCTGAAAATGGAATATTGCCCGATCCAGCGAAATTGAGTGCACTAAAGAATTTTCTGAATCCAAAAAAGGTGAAGGATGTCCAATCCTTCATAGAATTGGCTGGATACTATCGAAAATTTATAAAAAATTTCTCTGAGATCGCTAAACCGTTAACGATATTCACAAAGAAAAATACAAAATTTGAGTGGACCACGGAACAACAAAAAGCGTTCAATATTCTAAAGGAGAAACTGACCACCGCACTAGTACTGCATCATCCCGATTTCGCGCGACAATTTATTATCGCGACGAACGCATCGGACTACGCTATCGGAGCGGTACTGTCGCAAGGACCGGTAGGCCAAGACCAGCCTATCGCTTACGCAAGCAGAATATTAAATAAAGTGGAACAAAATTTTAATACAACAGAAAAGGAACTATTAGCCATAGTATGGGCAGTCAAACATTTCCGACCCTATGTTTATGAAACAAAATTTCTAATGGAAACGGATCACAAGTCGTTAGTATGGCTCTTCAGTGTAAACGATCCCGGATCACGATTGATAAGGTGGCGACTAAAGTTAGAAGAGTACGACTACGAGATAACTCACGATGCCGGTAAAGGTAACACGAACGCCGACGCCCTAAGCAGAAATCCGATCACCAACGACTCGAAGACTTTACACATTATCGAAAAGGAAAAGGAACGCGAATATAGTGAAGAGGAAAAACGACAGATTTGCGCGAATATCACGATGGCCCCCCTCGGAGGACACCAAGGAGTAGCGCGAACGTTAAAGCGCATACGATTAACACATAATTGGACCGGTATAATGTAAGATGTAGAAGAATATATAGGGAAATTCGAGTTTTGTCAAAAGAACAAACTAAGCAGAAAAACTAAAATGTCGCTAGTAATAACAGAAACTTCGAATAAACCATTTGAAAAATGCGCACTAGACGTTGTCGGATCGCTTAGTATTACGATATCTGGAAATAAGTATGTACTAACCTTCCAGGATGATCTTACAAAATTTAGTAAAGCTATCCCGATACCTAACCAAAAGGCAACAACGGTAGCTAAAGAATTCGTAACGAAAATTATTTGTGAGCACGATATTCCAGAAACAGTTCTGATGGACCAAGGAATCAATTTTTTGAACGAAATATTTAAAAATGTATGTAAGTTGCTCAGAATTACAAAAATTCCAGCAACCGCGTACCATCCGGAGAGTAATGGAGCGTTAGAGAGATCGCATAGGACTCTTGCGAAATACCTACGACATTACATTAACGAAGATCAAACGAATTGGGACGAGTGGATTCCATATGCGATGTTCACATACAATACAACATCGCATACGGCAACTAATTATACTCCGTTCAAATTACTATACGGGCACCAAGCTACTCTGCCTACGGCTCTGTCACTACCACCCAAGCCCACCTATACGTACGACGATTACGCGGAAGAATTGAAGAAGAGATTAAGAGCTACACAACAAGTGGCTAAATCACACATAAACGAAGCAAAAATAAAAGATAAAACATATGCGGACCAAGACACTAACATTAAAACCTTCAAAATAGGAGATAAAGTGTTACTGCAGCACGAAACGCTACGACGCGGATATTCAAAAAAATTAGAAGCGCCTTGGACAGGACCCTATAGCGTCACAAAAAAACTGTCCGATGTAAACTTGTAGTGCTGTCGGAGCGGGATTGGGACTGGTGGGCCGAAGAATAACTTAGTCGTAGACTTGAATCTTTTTATTTTAATAAAGACACTTCTTTAACATTTGTACACTCGCGTAACTTATTTTATGGAACTGCTCCTCACGGATCGTCAATCGGGAATCGCGCGTAGTTCCGTCGCACATCTCCTTTATAGTGCGTTTCGGCACCTTGTTACCAGGTCGATTTTGCCGATCAGCACCGACCTGGTCAGCAAAGTCGCAGCCGCTTCCGGAGAAGAGTCACTACCACCGAAGCCTACTTATTCGTACGACAACTACGCGGAGGAGTTAAAACAAAAACTGAGAGCCACGCAACAACTAGCAAAAGCTCACTTGAATGAAGCCAAAATAAGAGCTAAAAACGTACGCGGACAAGGATATCAACTTGAAAACTTTCAAGACAAGCGACAAAGTTCACTTACAGGACGAAACACTACGGCGAGGACGCTCTAAAAAATTAGACGCACAGTGGACAGGACCCTACCGCGTCGTAGAAAAAATATCCGATGTCAATTATAAAATTCAAATCAAGCGAAAAATTATATGTGTGCACGCGAATCGACTAAAATCGTTCGTCGAACATTAAAAGCAGGAAAGCAAGCATAGCAAGTAGCAATAAGTAGTAATAGAAAAATATAAAATAAAGCAAAAGAGAAAAACCATACTTACAATTATTCGCGAGCCCGGGGTGGGAGTAGACGCACTACTCTAGGACCTGCATGGCAGATGGTTATAAGCAGCCGTCCCCGCTGTTCCACGTCCATGAGAATAGACTCCATGGACACATTATCGGTCGAACATCCAGGTTCTGGATCACACTCCTGAGATATCTTTGGGCTTCTGGACTAGTACTCCCGCCAACAAGCGGGACACTTGGTCGGCCAGAATCGCTCACCACACGATATACAGTTCATGTTCACTCAAAGTCCTGCAGCGAACTAAAGAAAAAATCGCATCCAGCCAAACGCGCCAACTGCGTAGATAGAAAGAAAGGTGAGACGATATAAGATGATAATATAATATCTCTTGCAGGAGCTTTCTCCTGTGCATCTATCTGACGAATGCGAAACGGGAAGACACATCTCCGTTCATGATAACAACATTTCATGAGCCAGAAATATACTTCGAGAACACCAGTCAACTTCAACAGGTAGAAGCAACATGGAAACTAGTGATAGAAATAGATGTTCGAGCAGTAGATGCAAGATTCCTACAACTAGAAGATTACCGCGAACAAACACAAAATTTATGTGAAAGCACTCACGGAAAACATACAGCCAGCCTGTCAAAACGTAATGCAAATAGCCGGAAAAGACATCGCGAAACTAAAATTATTAATCGAACGCTTAAACATCTTATATCAGACACTTAAGCTAAAGCGTGGCTTGATAAATATAATAGGATTCATAAGCAAGACACTGTTTGGCACCATGGATGCTGAGGACGCAACGTTGATAAACGAACAACTAAGACTATTACAAAACAAACAGCTAACTCTTCAACATGTTACTCAGAATCAAATAAAAACCTTAAATGTCACAATAGGACACAGAAAATCTAGAAAAAACACTAGTCTATAACAAAAACCTACTGTTAAACGTCACAAACAGAATGCAACAATTAGCAAAAATAATACGTCGAGAAGATATCGACTAGCGTCTATTAATACTAAACACAATTGTGACTGACCTGACAAACGACGTTAACGACGTTATAGACTTTATGACCACGCTAAAAACGGCACTATATTAACTCACTTATTACCAATAGAAACTATAGTAACCGAATTAAAAAAAGCGATTACTTTATTGACAAGCGGATTACATTTCCCTTTTAGAGTTCAAGTAACAAATTGGCGAATAATACAGAAATATATTGTTACGGGCGCGCATTACAATTATCCTAGCATATATATAATATTAAAATTTTCTATTGTAGCATACCCTGTGTATGACATAATTAAAATAACGCCTGTACCCATACACGACAGTGCGAATGTATTTACACTAATAAAAACTACATATAACTTCATAGCAATAGATAAGGAGAATCATCTCTTATCTCTTGTTAAACGAATATGATCTAAAAGAATGCACCCAGGACTCCATACGATACACATGCGACCATTACATAAACTATAGATGAATGCGCGCACATACGTGAAACGGAACGCACCTTTAGACTATTGGGTTAGCAAAGTTCGCCGCCTCGCAATGTTTCTTGTTGCATTTGGCGCGAAACACTATATGCCTTTTACTTAGATTTAAAAATAAAAATTAACATTAATTGAAATTTTGTGCTATAAAAATAGTAAAATAACAAGATCAAAGTTTCTTTTTTTTTAAATTAAAATACATAAATTATGTTATTAAACGTTTTACAGAATATATCGTAATGAAGAGATATAGTTTATAATTATACGAACAGAGGATTTTTCAATTAAGAATAATTTTATTCATTTTCATCATTACACAAAGCAATCCACAATATTATGGATTTTTTTACTTATGGTAACACAGAAGTACTAGCATATAGGTTAAACAATAATCAGGAGACACGGTAGTGTCTCGGGTGGACGACGACGACGACGACGACAACGACGACGATTCTCGAAGACGACGACGATGACTTTCGAGGACGACTTCTAAAGATGGCGATGATGACGACGATTCTCGAGGACGACTCTCGAGGACGACTTTCGAGGATGACAACGATTCTCGAGGACGACTCTCGAGGATAACGACGACGATTCTCGAGGACGACGAAGACGACTCTCGAGGACGATTCTCGAGAATGACTTTCGAGAACGACGGCGACTTTCGAGGATGACGACGACACTCGAGGACGACTCTCGAGGACGACTTTCGAGGACGACGACGACGTCTTTCGAGGACGATTCTCTAGGACGACGACGCCTCTCGAGGACGACTCTCGAGGATGACGACGACTTTCGAGGACGATGACGACTCTGGAGGACGATTTTCGAGGACGACGACGGTGAGGACGACGACGATATTCTATACACAATTATATACACAGCGTGCATTTCGACTTTATTTAACTTAGAATTTTGGACTCCTGTGGTTGACGCACACCGTTGATGAGATTGGTGTCTAACAAATCGGTCTTACAAACTCATTATGCTACACAAAATATTGTCACGGCTCCATAATGAAGGATCCCGTGGAAGAATAAATAACTCCACGCCTAAACAGCGAAACATTATTGCCAAACGACATACCTTACCGTTCATTAAGTATTGCTCTAAATATTGTCAATTTCTGTTATCATACGCGACGTAATTTTGTAAAATACAATGTTAAACAATTTAGAATTTTAAGCATTTATATACGACATTGAAAAGGACCCAATCGAGGGTCGAAACATATGTCTTTATTGTTTTTATTTTATATTTAAGTAAATAATATTCAGCAAGGACATTCTGCTTGGCTTACATGCTCTTTGTTTTCGATTTATTTTGACTTTAATTACAAAGCCCGATTGTTTTATATATATTTTATTATCGCGAGCATTATCATGCGACACTTCAATTCTTTTTTCAATTTTATTAGAATATATTTTGGGGGGATGTCTTGCAGTCTATTGAAACATTGTATTAAAATAATGTGACTAAATATCAAGTTGCGTCTCCGAATTCTCTTTTTTAAAAAATGCATCAGTCTCGATGTATTACCAAGACATCTACAAGATTTAATGTCCAATAGTATTAGTTTTTTCACGGATTCTTCGACCCAGAAGTTTAGAAGACGCAATTACACCTTTGCGAAAAAAGTACTAAAATTAGAATTGCGTGATGCGTACAGACATCTTCATTTCACGAGAAATGAAATATTCCGAACTGTCAACAACATCTCAAAATTGTTACCGATCTCCGTGGCGAGTGCGTTTTTCGGACGTCAAGAAAGTAATATGAATCATTTTTGGTTTTCTCAGAAACATAAGATTGATAACAAAATATAATGCATTATTTGAACTAAAAAAGAACCAAAAACAACATATAAAACCGATTAGATATTTTGTAAGAATCCCTAAATCGACAACCGATGGTATTCTATCAAGTGAATCCAACAAAAAAATAATTTCTAATGTGCCACCTACCATTTGTCCCAGTGAAGAATTTCATGAAGTTACTGTCTTCCCATATGATTTTGATGATAATCCCGCCATTGATACTGTTAATGACAAATGGCTCATTAATTTGAATAATATACAGATACCGAGAGAGGTTCAACTTTTGTTACAATTAGGAAATTGCTTTAACCTTCCTGTTACCTCCTCCGATAAATATAAATATGCTATAGATTTTATTAAATACATCGAAAAAAACATTTTTAAACTACATAACAGCACAGTTAACTCAATTAGGAATGACTCCATCCTATCTTAAGCAAAATAAATGACTTCAATCCCTACTTTGATCACATAACAATGATACTTTGATGACATAACAATAAAATAATAAACCATTGGTTGTCATGTACAAAAATTTTTATTAAGAATAATCCCAACATTTTTTTTACTAATGCTGACAAGGGTAATGTAACAGTTGTCTTACAAAAAAACGATTATATTAACAGAATGGAAATGACAATACATACATCAGTGTTAACAAAAATCCATTGAATAAGCTGACGACCGACATACGCGCTCTCTTATTGAGATGGAAAAAGGAAGAATTTATAGATATTAACATTTATAGAAAGTTGTTGATTACTGATGGGATCTTGCCTCGAGCATATGGGTTAATGAAGATCCACAAAGAGAATAACCCTCTCAGAATAATAGTTTCTAGCATAAATAGCCCTTCATACTCTTTAGCAACATATCTTCATAGCATAATTTACAATAGTATCCCTAAACATTTCAGTTACATACATAATAGTTTCCATTTAGTTAATAAACTTAATAGTAAGCGTGTTCAACCCGACCACAAGTTATTATCACTGGATGTGGTGTCCCTTTTCACCAATGTTTCAAGGGAATTGATTTGTAACAGTGTTGAGAAACGTTGGGATTACATCTCGTGTAATACAAGAATTCCACTTAATGAATTTAAGACAGCTATATTATTGATTATCAACTCGACTTTCTTTACGTTCAATAACAAGTTCTATAAACAAATCTTTGGTACACCCATGGGCTCTCCACTATCACCAATTTTAGCAAATATCGTTTTACAAGACATAGAAGAGGCTGCCCTTGGTCGCATACCCGCTGAACTCCCTTTTTATTGATATCAGATATGTCGATGACATCTTGCTAGCTACTCCTGTTGATCTGATAGAAGTAATCCTAAAAATTTTTAATTCATTTCATGAAAGACTTAAATTTACTTTGGAGATCAGCAATTGTGACCGAATCAACTTTTTGGATGTCACCTTGATAATGGAGAGCGAAGTTATTAAGTTTGATCTATACAAAAAACCCACTAATTCCGGGAGATACCTAAACTATTTATCTAATCATCCCATAGAACACAAAAAGGGTGTCATTTTAGGGTTATTTGACAGAACCTTGGTCCTATCACACCCAAGTTTCCATATTAAGAATATTAAAGACTCCATTAGAATACTTGTACAGAATGGCTACCCGTTACAATTGATTTTTTCCACAATAAATAATAGAATTAGGAAATTTACAAAAAATGGCATCAAAGAACAAGATAAAAAGATTGACTCGGACAACACTTCAACCAGAAAGTTTTTTACGGTCCCTTACATAAAAGATATTTCCGAATCATTTAGAAAACATAACAAAAAAATATGATTTTAATTTGGCTTTTACAACAACGAACACCTTACAAAAATATATAAAACCAGGTAAAGATAAATTGAATCCGGAATCATGTTGCGGTGTCGTATATAAAATTAATTGTCATGATTGCGATGCAAGTTATGTTGGCCAAACAAAAAGATCATTAAAAACTAGGGTCAAAGAACACATCATGAATATAAAAAAATCTTCGGGTTTTTACTCGGTAATATCAGATCACAGACTGACCTTTAACCATGATTTCGACTGGTCTGATACACAGATTCTAGACAGGGAAACATCATGGTACAAGAGATGTGTATCAGAAATGATTTGCATTAAAAGACAACGCCATGGGATTAATAAACAGAGTGACACGGAACTGTCGCCCGAGATTTATTCTCCCATCATTCGCTACTTACCCCCCACCTAATGATTCTATCCAATAATGTGATTGCTTACTCTTCGTCCTTATTGTCGGGGTGTCATTTAAAATTATCACTCACTTAGTCTCACACTGTCGACAAATACAGGTCCTTTGTTAGCATCGAGCATTAACATACACAGCAATCTGGTCACAGTCACTCACAGGTACTTTAATATTTTAACAATTTATCGTTTGAAATCTAGCTCTTATTATATTGTAACATTTGACGATATAATCTTTTTGACATCTCCTTTTTTGAAAGTCGTATTTACAGCGTGCGTTTTGATTTTATTTAACTTAGAATTTTGGACTCCTGTGGTTGACGCACACCGTTGATGAGATTGGTGTCTAACAAACATCGGTCTCACAAACACATTATGCTACACAAAATATTGTCACGGCTCCATAATGAAGGATCCTGTGGAAGAATAAATAACTCCACGCCTAAACAGCGAAATATTATTGCCAAACGACATACCTTATCGTTCGTTAAGTATTGCTCTAAATATTGTCAATTTCTGTTATCATAGGCGACGTAATTTTGTAAAATACAATGTTAAACAATTTAGAATTTTAAACATTTATGTACGACATTGAAAAGGACCCAATCGAGGGTCGAAACGTATGTCTTTATTGTTTTTATATTTAAGTAAATAATATTCAGCAAGGACGTCCTGCTTGACTTACATGCTCTTTGTTTTCGATTTATTTTGACTTTAATTACAAAGCCTGATTGTTTTATATATACAATTATATATATAAACTATGTCTATATATATATATATATATATATATATATATATATATATATATAAAATATATATACACACACACACACATATATATATATAAATATATATATATATATATATACATAAATTTATTTTTCTCGACTGATTGCATCATTTAATGACAGATAAAATATAAAAGAACTACCAAGTATAAAAAATGTGAAATATAGACGATCTTCTCATACACGAAAACTCCTTAAAAAAATGCATGATATCATTACAAAATTACCATTTTAAAAAAAGGTAAAAAAAAGGGTGTCAAATATAGGCGTAATTTAAACACCTCGGAAAAACTAATGTATTAAATTAAAAAATAAAACCTAAGTGGTACGAATTATTGTACTCGAAAAAAACTGATATATCAAATTAGAAAATAGAACCTAAATGATAGTGTCTTTGTATTTCCACTAAAGAATCTTTCTGTTTTAATCTATAATAATGAACCCTAATAATATCTATATCATTTGTATAAAAGATTTGATATCAAATAAATGGCGCCAAGTTATAATCCCGTTATTTCGAAAGTACTATAATAATAATAATGAACCCTAATAATATCTATATCATTTGTATAAAAGATTTGATTTGAAATAAATGGCGCCAAGTTTCATCCTGTTATTTCGACAATTAATTTCCACACGCAGTTTGAAAAGAAAACTATTGTACCAAACCTAGGTACATATGTATGAAGAGAAAACTATTGTACCAAACCCAAGTATATATGTATATATTTCAAATATATATATTGTATCGTAAACTGATTCAAAAATGTTTCGTAAGCGAAGTCTTAAGTAATAGGGTTAGGAGTTTAGAAAGAAATACATTCAGCCATAATTAATGACATACAATTCACGCATAAAAGTAAAAAGGTAAATAACAGGTTTGCATAAGTAATATGGTTACAACATGAAAATCAAGGAAATGATAAGTGTAATATATTATGAAAGTGAAATGATGATCATACCAAACCGATCAATGTAATTTGAGAAATGGTATGTGTATATCCGCATGAGTTAGTCAGCTCTGGTGACTCATTAAATATTAGAGCAATTTTAAGATGATATTATATTTCAGAAGAAATTGCGTAAACAGAAACCTTATAGATAACGTATAAAATTATAATAATGTGTAATAATATGAAATGATTCCGAGACTTACTATTTGGGTTTAATATTGAACTGTTATTATCATAACACCTTAGTGCATAATGAACATAAAGTACTTAAAAGTAATGAAATTAGGATTAAGTAATTATACAACCTTGATAATATAATTGTGTAGTTGAAATCATAAAGCATTGAAAATAACTGAATATCTTGTTGTGTCTCAAGGTTGCATTATTAGCAATAGTTGATAAGATTACTTTGATTTAACAAAATAATAAAATACTTATCCGGATTTACTGGCATATAACAAATGTACTATCCAAGAAACTATCATGTCCTGAAAATTATAAGAAGCATTTCCTTAAACCCGGTAATGGCGGATTGTACATCTAGTTTGCGATTTTGGCGTCCCTTCCAAAAGACTGAACGTTCCTCACAGTCCTTAGCACGTAGCTTGTACAGGAGGTATCGTAGATATCTTCATACGTTAAACTCAATATGCAGATTAACAATTATAAATTCAACGAGCTCTAACGCAATTGACACAGAGTTTATTCTTTTTAACTACCTTCTAACCAGCGAAAACCCGAAGAGAGGAATTCGCAACCACCCTTTCTCTCTCCAAACTGGGCCACGCACCGAAGAAGTAGTCCCCGTCGAACCCACGTCACTGAGCTATCGTAGCGCCCCAAACGGTGTTGCTAGCCCTACGATCTGTTGTACCTTTGAGCGGCACATTCAAACGGAATATCCGCAACATATATACAGGGTGGGCCATTTTAATCCATCCAGTCGAATATCTCGAAAATCAAGCCCGGGAGAGAAAAATTTTTCAGATAAAAGTTGTTYGGTTTCGAAGGGACCATAAGATGGTATCATTGGTTTGACCTTGAAGAATTATTTGAAAGTCACATGAAAGTCACCTCAATTTTTTTTAATGGCATCTCCTATTTTTTATTACACATTCTTGTAGCTGACCTCGAGAGCTTTCCAAAACACTGTAATCAAATGTTTCTTCAGTGAATACTTTTCGAGTTATAAAACTCCAAAGTTGCAATTTGAAAAAATTTAAAATGTATCTCGTAAAGTATTCACTTTCCG
>JANQDE010000035.1:0-11351 GCA_037157785.1 Cephalotes varians
CTTTTTATAATGTTTATTATAAAGATATGATAATAACTTCAATATAACATTATATGTACTATTAATACAATACTTGACACGTTCTATTCTTCAAATAAACATTTTAATTATAATATTGCAAGGAACRCTATATACTGATAAATAATACATTTGAATTTACCGCAAAACAATGACGTAATTTGGTGACAATTCTGATTGGTCGCTTGACTGTCACGTGATTCAACGTGCGCATAAGCATACCCTTGTCTTTATATCATGCATTTGCCCATGGGCCGGCCGAACATGCCTCTTTTCGGCAATCTTCAAAAATTAATATCTCGTTAATTATTACGGAATTTGCAAAATGGTAGAGGACTTTACTACTCAGTTTAACGTCCTCTACCTGCACACAAGGATAAAGGCGGGTAGTCCCTGACACCCTGTATATTATAATTATGCTTATACATCACAATTTTCACGATTCACAGTATATCTCGATCGATAAATAATTGTATTTCCGCTGTAAAGCCTTGTGTCCACGATGCTAGAAATTGCTCTGAAATTTCGACAGAAAACGAATCAATTGAATTTGAACAATTCGGCCAATTGACCAATGCGATTGGCCAAATCTTTCTCTATCCAAGATCTCAGATTGATTTCTAGCATCGAACACAAAAGGTTTTACTTTTTATTCTTAATTCATTTCTCTCATGATTCCTGAAATGTTTTCAGAGCGCAATCAAATTTTTCAAATGACTTTTCTAAAGTTAACGGTTTTCAATGTCTTCAAACATCATTCTTGAATCTTATATGATAATAATTTTATCAAAAGCGGAATATTTTTTCATAAGCAATGAATCATCTTCCTTCGAAAGCAAAAAACAATTCTTCAGATACAAAGCTCTTTAATGATCCAGTGTTAAACCGAAATTTAGAAAACAAAAAGCAATCATAAAAGCATCCGGAAAAAAGTGTTTCATATATAATTATATAAAATCATATACAATTATATATAATTATATATAATTATTGACATATTCTATACACAATTTATGTATTTTTATGTATAATTATATATAAAATATGTCTATATATATATAATTTTTTCCCGGGCAATTCAATATTGTCGTTAAAATACAGTCAATAAAATCCTGTATATTTCAATCGCTAACAATTTTTAATAGCGTCAGTGCAAAAAGCGTCGCGAGATCAGAAAGCGGCGATCTCCACTTTACACACATACATATGAATATAAATCGCATAATATATCAATTATATAGTCGCTATTGAAGTATATATTTTGCAACAAGCAATGCAGTCGAAGCGCAATTATTATTAAGGTACAACGTACCTGGAAATTGATCGTTGCATTTTCGCGGCAAATGGGCGGCGAATGGCGATGTGAAGATGAACGAAAGGAGAATCGACTGTACAAAGATGGATTAGTACGATACCGACGTACACCGATCATATATTTCGCGCATTATGAACGTTCGATACTTTACGCTCGCGATTCGGTACTTGCAATAACTTCTCGCACGTAAAATACACTTCTAGACAATCATCGCGTTACGGATCGCGAAATATACGAACGACACGATCGCGGCACGATCCATGCTGACCGCAAATCTATCGAACGACGATATTGCGATTCTCGAAGTGTCAGAACGAGATATCGAATCGATCGGAACGATTGTTTTTGTTAGGTTATGAAACAACTAACAGTATGATGTTCAAACGAGTTTTCCGACCATCCAGGTCGTACAGTTTAAATCAGATTTTATCGGGTAGGCAGAAACAATTGCTTTTTTTCTTCTTCTGTTTATTAAAAAACATTAACTTAAAAAAAACGGTAACTCTTTAGCTGTATAGTGTTAACCTTCAATTTGACTGTAACAATTTAATGTATAATATTAGCTACATAACGTGATGTCATCTGTAATTATACATTAATATCTCTACTAATTAATACGATATTAATTTTTTTTTTGTATATTACGAGGTATATTGTATGTCCAGGTATATTAAAGAAAGCTGCTGCAATATATCCTAATGTGATTCAACATTGCGACACTCGGATGTTTAGTACTACAGCTACGAGAAAATGGGATTTATACAGCGCTGTTTGTTTAGAACGTCACCCAGTTATAATGCAGTCAATGCAAGAAATAGAATTGAAATTTTATAATATGTTAAAGAAAATTGAATTTGAAAATAGTTTAAAGTCTGATCATGAATTGAGAAAAGAAAGAGAAAAGAATGAGAAAAAATCAAGCAACACTGATAGCACAGATGTCAGTGTTCTGATACAAACTGCACAGGACTTTGAAGATAACTGTCAAGAGGAATTAAGCAGTTTTAAATTTGCACCAACGGTTACGAGTATGCATTAATCTTTTCTCTATATAATAGAGTATAAGATAAAATGTTACCCTGAAAGAGTAGAATATATATTTATAAAATTAATTATATACAAGATCAAATTTTTTCATGAGTCATGAAAGAAAAACTTATTTTATATGTTTTATAATTAATTAAACATATTTTTCTTATCATAAATGATTTATTTATATGCATTATTTTTAGAATTTGATGAACAAAATATAACGTCATCTTTAAAACGTAAATTAGATAAAAATTTGCTTTTATTAGTACAACAAAAGGTGGGCAATTCGCATTATTGGATACCTCCTCAAGGTATTCGAAAAGAAGGAGAGACCATGAGACAAGTACGTTTACAATTTCTTTTCTACAACTAATTTTAATGTGAACAAGAAATTATAATGAACCAAAATAAAAAATAAATTCCTTTGTAGACTGCAGAGAGAGTGTTACAAAATACATGTGGTGCAAACATAAAAGTGAAATTTTATGGAAATGCACCTATTGGATTCTATAAATACAAATATCCCAAAGAGCTTTGTGAGCAAGGAAGTTACGGTGCTAAAGTATTTTATTTCTTGGCAAAACATATAGATGGAGATATCATCAGTAATGTAAAGTATCAGTGGTTGGATCATGATGAATTAGAAAAAGTTTTACCTAATGGAATACGAGAAAGTATTTCACAATTTATGTTATTTACTTAAAGAATAATATGAAATATTGAACTCATTTTTTTATTTCTTATTGTTGATACTGTCTATTGTAATATCAACATTGTAAAAGACTAATCCTCTTTAATATTAAATTAATACCTCCCTGGTATTTCACTAGACATTAACATTTTAATGACTTGTGACATATTGGCTTCATTTGTGTCATCGGCCATTAAAGTGTTAAGGTGTCAATTATCCCTATCCTTGTGATCCAAGGTGTCTATTCTTGTTTGTGGTTAGTAAAGAATTATTTTGATATTATTTGAACTATATTGAATTATTATATTCATATATTTTCAAAAATATTCTGTATTATATAATACAAAAAAAATTTAAATGATTAGCGAAGCCAAAATGACACCATTAGCGATTCTAACATTAAAGCAACGTATTCCTTTTACATAAACATTTATGCATGGTCAATTATTCAATTTTGTTTTATGTAATCCGTAATATTTGAAGCTCCAGTATTCTTAAGTATTCTTTAACAAAAAATATTTTGAATCTTTTTTATTATTAATAAAAATATTTTTATGTTCATATTATTTTCAAATATTAGATATAGAGATAGAATTAGAAAATTAAATTTTATAAGATATTATTTACAATTCAAAATTATTAAAAATAGTGTTTTACATTAACGAAGTATATATCTCAGAATCGACTCGATCTCTTTCGTCCAGTATATTTGGAATTATCTCTAACTTCTTTTCCTTGTCGTCGCCGTCTTTCTTTCTTCTCCAAAATCCATTCCCTACTTTTCTTCAATGGTTTACCTTTGGCTTTTTTTATATATTCCCTATAATATAAAATATAAAAATGATTACTATTCTTGAAAGATAAAAATATAATTAAAGAAATATTAAAAATTATTGCAAATTATAAAATAATAAACAACGAGAAGATAAATAAGAAAATCAAACCTTCTTGAATTAGCAATAGTTTGTCTATCTTCGTTCTCTATGCCTAGTGCCTTTGGAAGTGGAGCAGCTCCCCCAGTCATTAAAACTAAGAACATTTTCTTTGCTTTTGTGCTATTTGGGAAATCAACGACCACGCCACCAAAAAAACCAGCTTTTGTAGCTTGTGCTGTGATTAATTCAACCTGTTCACTGTTTTCTGGATAAAATTGTAACACTGCTCTTGCACTCCTTGACAGACATGCGTACAATGTTGAAAAGAATCGATATAAACGTTTTGTAGGATTGTCTGAAGCTTTGTTTGCGTAGCACAACCATTGAAGCGCAGAGATACTAACAGCCCCATCAAACGTACCAGCTTTAAATGGCAATCCTTGACCTATATCTCCTAAGATCAAATCACCATCTGTTTCTCTTTCAGCAGCTACTTCTACAAAATAAATCAATATGAATTTTTTGATATAAATTATGTATATACTTATTTAGATAGTATATATATTTTTTAATGTTATATACATGTATGTATATATTTAATATACATATGCTAAAGAAAAATATTCTTAAAATTTAGCTATATCACACCATAATTAAAATAGTTACCAAGCATAGCTGAAGAAATGTCAACACCTATCCATACATGTCCCTGATCTTCCAATACACTGCCACTGAGGCCTGATCCGCAACCAATATCCAAAAGTAAGCAACTCTGATCTTCAGGTAGCAGAAGAAGTTCTATAGCACGTTCACACATTTGTACTTGAATTTCTATCATACGGGAGCTATAAAAATATGGATTTTATGATAATAAATTACAAAAAAAGATACAATAAATATCTCTAGATAACTTGTATAAAAATTATATAAAGACATACCTGTGTGTATATTTTTTAGCTTCTGTTTTATCATAGTACTATCACAGAAAAAAATGGAATTAGCTTTTCCTTTTATCAATAGCTTTTGAATTTTGACTGATTATAAGTAAACAATTATAAATCAAGGAAGTTTTCAACTTACCACCTCAGGTGGTGCCATACGTTCTGGACGTTTAGACATTTCGATTAATGATATATATTCGTCTATCAACAGTCTTTTTTTTTTATTATTAATTCTGACCTATTTTTTATTCCATTAATGGATAAACAATTCAGTAAATAACCTCAGATATAAAAAATAACTAGATCATGAAACATTAGTAATTAATCTGTATCTCTTTTAATGTTATTGTGTGATTTTCTACTGAACACGTTCTAACAATTCATCAATTTCCAATATGTTCGCTAAATCAATCTTTTCCAGCATATTAGAAATATCTTTAACAAGCGCACATGACTGATTCACAAACAGAATCTAACCTAATCTTCAAATGATTGGCTGCGTTCAGCAGAGAAAGCAGTTTAGTAAGCGCTTTGCGCTGATTGGATTATATTTTTAGATCTAGAGGAATAGTCCTATCTCAATTTAGATCTAAAAGCGCTTACTAAGCTGCTTTTTCTGCTGAACGCAATCATTGACCACATAATGCAAGAGACTGTTCTTTTTCCAGGACTGAAGACTCTCTGAACTCTGCATCTTTTTTCTTTTTTTCTTCAATGTAAAAAGAAAAAAGTATCGAACATCGATTGAGATCAATTTTTGTTTATCCTGCCTTTTATATCAAGATTCTCTTTTCACTTGTACTTTTCAAACGTGTAAAGTTCCTGCTATTTTTCTCTCTGATATATCTGTCCGAGTATACATCTCATTTCAAAAAGTGCTAAAGTAAAATGCAAATAAAATAGACCTAAAATTTATTATACAATAAAAGGTTTTTTAAAGAAATTAATCGATTTCGTCTCATGTACAATTCGTACTAAATGAGACACGTAATTGATCAATTTTATATATAATTCCGTGAATAATGTTGAATAAGCTTTTAAGACCTCGACCAAATTCCAATTAATTTAATTGGTGACTAATAAACTGGAATAATCACTTACAGTGCTTACACTTTATAGCGAAACTTCGCTATAATTCGTTATTTTTAATTTTTCTTTCCACGTTAAACAAAATATTAATACTAATTTTATCTATATCTACAAATAATATTGCGGATAAATTTAATTGCTGATTAAGTTTGATCACTTTAAGTGTGTATACTACACGCATTACTCGATCATTAAATTAATTCCTGATTGAGTTAATCACAGTTTACCAAGTTCTAATTTTAAACGATTAATTCAATCGCTTACAACAAAATATTTAACTATATATAATTTCGTCTCTATTTTTTTTTAAATGTATTAAATTATAAAATTTCTTTTCATATTAACAAAATACTGTAAATATCAACAAGTCATTAATCAAGTTAATTAGGGTATGTGTGTGATCGCTCTGAATGTCCATTTCTATTAATGTAAATTATAACTTTAATCTCGATTTAATTTCTTTTTTTAATTTTCACAATTACAAAATGATAAAAAATGAAATCGGTAAAAATGAACATGAATCATTCTCAATCATAAGGGTAAATTAATATAAGGGTAAACAAAATATTGATTTATAAAATCAAAATAGTCGATTAGAAAGTTTCGAGAATGTGTTCTAAATTGTATATACCCTTTGCAATTAGAATAAATTGAAATTAGAATTTATGTAGTGATGCGACTAAAAGAAAGTAATAAGAGTTTGTAAGAAAATAAAAAAAATATGCCTCTTTAAATTCGTTGTAGATAAAATTCTCGAAACAGAGAAGAAATCGTTATTTTATTTTATGATATATTGTAGTAATTGTCTTACGAAATCAAATTAAATGATAAATACTTACGATTCTATATGAAATAATGCTTTCAGATATCCATTATGTTTTTAATTTATGAGCTTAATCATCAGTATGTATAATTATATTACAAATATTTTCATCTCAAAATGCATCTGCGATCATGCACTTTAAATAATTCTTAAAAATAACGCATACTGATCTTCCCTATTTTATATCGATAAACAATTACAGACCTTTTCTTTTCATAATTTTAAGTATAATGTTATATAACATGCTTATTCGCGAATAATAGCAGTTCATTTGGTATTGATAATACAAGTATAAATAAAGGACATTCACGTTTATTATATTCAGTTTATACGTTGTCATAAATATTATTTATATGATGTATAAATACAATAGACACATGATGGTCCATTTCTTTAAGGTCCATTTATATAATATTTACAGTATTTTTAAGAATAAGTTTTCGGAAATTCGAGATGACTTTGCATTAACATAAGACGCATTTAAATGCGCAAACACAAGAGAAGTTATGTTAATGCAATCACACAAGTCAGTAGCAAAATGCATATAAGCGCTTACATGATTTACTCACTCAAATTTTCGAAAACCATTATTAACACTTTTGCAAATTTACGATTAATGACGACAATAGAGTATAATATCGCAATATTTTTAATAATTTTGTAAAGATACGATACAAAAGTTCTCACAAGGCAGATAATTTCAATTTAATATTCGGCATTGAAAAGTGCACGGAAACTTATGAATATGCGATAAAGATTATTTGAAAAGAATTTTATTGATAAATGTAAAAAAATCTAAGAACGGATCATTTTCTATTATCAATAAGAATGTAAAAGTATAAAAAAAAAAAGAGAAAATATACATATATTATTATAGCCTACGCGAAAGGCAGGAGTTTAGAGAGGTAATCGATTTACAAAACTTCGATTTTGTGAATCAGGAAATCTGGTCTTTATTTCCAAAAATATGTTGCCCACATCTGGACTGTCCAAAACTGCCTGCAAATACAAATAAAAGAAAATTGTGAGAACTTTTTCGGCATATAAACTGCAAAATTTATTTCCAACGAGGGAGCACTTCAGAATTTGAGAATCTCACTCGTAACACAGTTTGTCCATTCAGGGTTTTCATTGTGAAATTGGATAAAATTTGATAAGAAAGACTTGTAATAACAAAGACCACATTTTCTTAAAAGGTCAAACACTTTATTTAATAATAAAGGTGTGTGCGCCTGGGATTTAGGATATACAAAAATTCATATCGTCTAAGCTTGAATATACGTCTCCTTCGGCAACGCTTGTGATTAAAATACCCCTTCCAATACCCAACTAAACCTCTGCCTAGACAAACAAGTTGTAATCGCGGTGATAGAAGCATGAAATATGGATTACTAAACACAACAGATTTAATCATCCAATTAGAAATATCTTGGGGAAAAATAAATGGAACAAGTTTTAGAAAACAAGACTTGAAGATTTCCATGATGGCCATTGGATTTGCGATAGAATAAGAACATGGACGCATTCTGGATAATATAAAACTTGTTGCAATAATAGAAATAAAGTGTCGAATTGCGCCGGATTGCGCTTTTCGTATTTTTCTAATTCTATTTACCATTCTGTCGTGTGTGATATTTTAGTCGTATTAATATAATATCGCTTTTATATATATATATATATATATATATATATATATATGTTAAAAATTAAAATAAAAAATAATATTGATAGCAATCAGTACCAGTAATACCAATGATAATAATATAATATTTATAGTAATATTAATAGCGCTAACGATAAGAATAAAAGAGTAATAGCAGCAGTGGCGTCAATATCGGTAGCGACAACAGTAGTGATAATTACACTATAATAGTAATAATAGTCGTACTACTATCTTCTGTAGCGCAACAGATAACTATTTTTGTAACCTACTATTATAAATCGAAACGAATATGAAAACGTTGGAATATTTTGGTTTAGATCGCGTTTACATAAGCGATATAGTTCACCAACTCACTCAATATATATACTCACACACCATGAGAGATCGATCAGCTGAGAGCTTCTGTCACTTACTTTTTATTATTTTTTTTATTATAATGGATTATAGCCAATAGTCGGACTTAGATCAGATCAGCGACATTCATTGGCATTTCATCGATGTGAGTGTTATAGAATTGCTCGATATCTTTCAAGGTTCGTTTATCTTCCTCTGTCACAAAATTAATGGCCACACCTTTACGGCCAAAACGACCACCACGACCAATTCTGTAAATGATAAGTAACAAAGATATAAGTATCTATATAAATTTTTAAATGTTTATATACATATATAAAAAAACTAAACGCAAATTATATACACTAGTATGTATAATATTACTAGACTCTAACACCTTAATGGATCTAAAACGAAATGGATTGAAGTATGCCTATCTTTTACAACATAAAGATTATGATGCTTTTTATTTTTCTGTAAAATATATCTATGACTTGAATTTAAAGAAATAAAATGTCAAGATATAATTCGAATTCTTCAAAAATTCATAATTGTTGATAAAATTATTTTAAATTAAAGAATACATAAAGATTACAGAAAGTAAAATTGATATTTCATATTATACATATTTTTATATTTAAAAGTTTTCCTATTTTTGCTATTAGAAATTTTTACTTCATTCAAATTAATTATAAATTACACCGTGTTTGTTTTAAGATTATGTGAAAGTGAAAAGTATCAAGTAATAACTTACCGATGAATATAATTTTCTCGGTTAGAAGGTAAATCATAATTAATAACAAGCGAAACCTGTTGCACATCTATGCCGCGTGCCAGAAGATCAGTAGTAATTAAGACTCGGGATGATCCAGTTCGGAATTGACGCATAATAAGATCGCGTTCTTTCTGTTCCATATCTCCGTGCATAGCGGAAACAGTAAAGTCGCGTTTATGCATGCTCTCCGTTAGCCAATCTACTTTACGTCGCGTATTGCAGAAAATAACGGCTTGGGTAATGCTCAGCGTGTCATATAAATCGCAAAGGGTTTCCAATTTCCAATCTTCACGTTCGACGTAAACGAAAAATTGTTTGATACCCTCTAATGTCAGCTCCTCTTTTTTAACCAAAATACGAATGGGATTCCGCATAAAACATTTGGATACATCCAGTACGTCAGATGGCATTGTCGCAGATAATAATATAACCTGGAAAAGATAATTATATTATATTAGAAGTATAATGGTTAAAGCTGTGTGTAAGAAACCATTCTTGATACATTGTGATAATCAATATTATATGTCGATGAAAGAAATAAACTGCATTTACTGAGATGTTATACTATACATATGTGCAATATAATAGCATCATGCTGTATTGTAAATTGTTGTTGCTATTACAGAGATATTAATAGTGACTAATTGATTTTTAAAACATTATGATTATTATTAGGAGTGCTATGCCACAATAATTGTTTACATTTAGGCCATTATTTTCAAAAGATAACACATTTCATGATACAGAGCATATGTCAATCCAGTGTACACTTGTCAAAAAATGACACTATTACGACGCACCTGTATTTTATAATATATTTGTTAACTTGATTATTATAAGGTACACTGCAACTTTTTCGTCTTGTATGATTTGTGGACTTGTCCAAAAAAGATACTTTCTAATAATTAAAATAAAATTATCTATTAGATAGTAATTATAAAAAAATATAAATCAAAAATATTTTTTATATTTACCTGCACTTCATTAGGTAATAATTTGAATACATCGTGGATTTGATCCTTAAATCCTCGAGAAAGCATTTCATCGGCTTCATCCAGCACGAACAGTTTAATGCTACTTGCTCGAAGTGCTCGTCGGCTGATCATATCGTAAACTCTACCGGGCGTACCGACAACCACGTGAACACCCTGATCCAGTTTTCGCATATCCTCACGAACGTTGGTGCCACCAATGCATGCGTGACATTCCGCATGCATAAAATCTCCTAGAGCGATAACGACTTTCTGGATCTAAGTAAAAAATAAAATTATTTTATAAAATTTTACATTTTGATTCAGAATTTAATATCTGATGATTAACCTTTTATTAAAATAAACATTTCTGACAAGCTACTTACTTGTTGAGCTAATTCACGGGTTGGTGCAAGGATCAAGGCCTGGCATTCTTTAATACTAGTGTCAATTTGTTGAAGAATTGATATTGAAAACGTTGCAGTTTTTCCAGTACCTGTAAATGGAAACATCAATTAGTACAATGCATAATAAATTTTATATAAAATATTTACGTAATATTATTATTAATCTATATCAAAATTTCTTACCAGATTGGGCCTGAGCAATAACATCGAGCCCCCTTATACATGGTAGGATGGCACGTTGTTGAATCGCAGATGGTTTTTCAAACCCATAAGCATATATACCACGTAACAATTCCTCTTTCAAGTTCATTTCATCAAAGTTCTCCACAACCTATTTAAATTAATATATCATCAGTAAAATATATCATTTTAAACACACTATATTTGAGATTAGGACCGACTTTGAAATAAACAAATA
>JANQDE010000035.1:12265-48390 GCA_037157785.1 Cephalotes varians
AAAAAGATTCACAAATTATAATTAGGCACCAAGATCCGCCGCAGTGTATACTGCAAGACCGACATTTAGCCTTCTATGATATTTGTATTTGTTTATATCATTTTAATATATATTCGAAGAAAATATAGAGCAATTCTGTAATTATTGTAATAATAGCATTAGAAGCATTGTATCTACCAAACTTTATCTATATTATATATCTATATATCATATAATTCCAATATATAATATATAGCATACTAATAAAAATGATTAATATAATGCTTTTAACATATTATAATAAATAGAGATTAAAACGTTACATTTATTAAAATTTTTAGAAAAAAACAAAAATTTCACTTATGTATAATTAAACATTTTTAATAATATAATTTAAAATAAAAAAACAATTATTTAACATAATAACAAAATCAATTATTTTAGTTTCTTATAAAAATAATAATGACTTATTGTATCTGCTAATTTCATCTAAATAACAAATTCATTAAAATTTTTCAAATTGTTCACAAGTCGTTTACAAAGACTAGAATATTCTTAATTTGAAATGGATTAAATAATTAAACTAAAAGTTTAGATTTGATTTATTGTGTATTACATAAGATGTTCATTTCAAAATAAAAAGCTAGAGAACCACATAACTGAATATTAATATTTAATATATCAAAGATTTATTTAAAAAAAAAAAAAAATCTAAAATAAAATAATTTTACATTACATCATACAAAATTTTCATATTATCCTTAAAAATATTTTTTTCTGTTTAGCTAAATTAGTGAATATCTAGACAATTTTATAAACATTGAGAAATTCGTAAGTTATGTTAATATTCTAGATAATAGATAAGCGTGAATATACAACATGTACATTATATATGTGCTATTTTCAATACCTGCTTACATATAGAAATTATTTGTACTAATGATACAAATGTAAAATATCAAAGGAACAATTGGATCTGCATCTTCCAATTGTTAAAAGAAAGTAAAATCTGAGAGTTCAGAATGCGAGAATCAAGTTACTTACAACATCCCAGTTAGACTCGATGATGCCATCGGGGTCCATTCCAGGAGGTCCATCGTAGGTGGGTTGCTCACTTTCACTAGGACCATTTTTTGAATCTCCCGGCCATTGATCATCATTTCTGAAATATATAGATAAGATATTAGATACGTAGACACATAGCAAGAAAATACAGAGAGATTAAGATTAACATAAAAAATTAAGTCACGAAATAAATTGTATTTTTATACTTAGCAAAATCTTCATATTGTAAATAAATTATAAAATATACTTAATATCTACGTAATACAATTTTAATTTTATTTTACTGCAATACACATTAATTTTCGATATAGATAATACATTTTCGACAAAGAGAAGTAAAAATCCAAAGAGATTAAATCTCTATATCGCAAAACACACAAGAAACACGAAATCTTGTGTTATATTTTCCTAAATTGTCCGTAAATAATAAACAAGCGAACATAATAATCAAACATTTATAAAAATTTTAATAGAAATGTGGCACACATCGGCGTTTAGCATCCATCCAAAATCGATAATATCGGTCACGGGCGATGACAAATCATTTTAAATCCACGTGACCTTGAAAGTCGAACTTTTAAATTCGATCCCGTGAAGTACATCGTCTATTGAAACTGTGCGATTCGATGGCCATTTTTACGTTTCGCACGGTTACGGAGCAGGTCGCCGAAATCGAGCCCGCGTGGAGGCGGCAGGCGAGGATCGCCGCCGGCCGCGATAATCGCTCTGATAGTGACTCATGCGGAAGCATGCTCGAGACGTGAGACGTGTTGCTTCGCCGAGACCAAAGGAGCACGACGACTGCGAGTCCGGCGATGCGCGAGGAGCCTCGGGTCGCAGGTCAACGCGATTGATCTTTTTTTTCTTCCTCGACGCGGAAACCGCACCGAAAAGCCGATATTTTCATTACGTAATTCCGCAGCCGGATCGGAGAAAACGTGTCCGCGTGTCGGGCTCGCACGCACGAACGGGAGAAAGAGAGCGCTTCACCCACGCCAACGGTGTCGGGGGGAGCACACGCGTGCCGTCGGGTCGCCGTGCTCTCCCTCGCACCGATCGTGCTACGCGACCTTTCGCCGCGGCACCGCGACAGGGAGGTTAAGCGGCGGGCGAACGGGACGGCGTGGATCGCGGCCGTTAATCGCGCGAGGGCAATGTGACAAAAACGAGTGCACGCCATGTTGTCAGTCTCGTGTCCCCCGTGCATCCGTCCGATTGCGGCACACTATTCTCCGCCGACGTATTTTAACCCGCGTACGCGCGAATTTCGCGACGTGCGCGATCCACGACGGCGCCGGTATCACGGCGAACGCGGCGCGCCGCCAGAACGCGAGCGCGGTACGCCGTTAACGTTGGAAAAACGCTCAACTTACCTTCTCTCTGTAGTATGCGACATGTTCAACTCGCGAGAGTTCGGCGGAAAGGAAGAGCTCGTGTGGCGTCACGAGGAGTATTCTTGAAACTGACACGCTATGGCGCTGCGCACGGTGCACCGGAAAGCGCCGGTGTGCGGCACCGATAATTTTTCGCTGGGAACGTGAGTCGATGCCGATTCGAGCACGTCGATCGATCCGGATGTACCGTTGCGAATCGTCACAATTAAATCGAAATTTTTCTTGCAGATGAAACGATTTTAAAGTTATTCCACTTGCCGACGGTTGCCGCGCATGACGGAAGTGACGTAGGCTATTCTGGCGTCTTATAGCGCCTCGAGATCGCCGTGATGGGGTCTTATCGTGGCAAATATGAACGGCTCTGACGCAGTACAAAATTATAATTAACTCTGATGCATCGACGTAAGATCTTATCGGTCATAATTGTACAGTCATTAAAAATATATGATATTTAAATATGATATCGTTAAAAATATATAACATATTTTATTGTCTTTTGATTAATACATATGAATTTCTGTAGCAATATAAACAGTAACATTTTGTGTCGTATTTATAAATTAGATTACATATTGTAGTCTAAATTGTAATCTTAATTGTTGATTTTTATTTAGCTGCCCTTAATTTATAATTTAGCTTTCGAATACATATTTGGATCTCAGAGTATTATACGTGTTCCTAGAATTATTGAACATTCACTCAAACTTCATTACAACTTAATTTTTTGACTAATTTGAAAACGACTTTTTATAAAAAATTAAAAAATTAATTAAACTACAAATGAAAATTATAGATAAAAAATAAAAATAATAGCTTAAGTGAATAGCTTAAAATTGATTGAAAAATATAATTTCATTACCGATTTTTTTCTAATAGTTCTTTATTTTTAACTATTTGAAAATTATAATAGACATTTTCATTAAGAGAATAAAATCAATTCTATGGATAGATCAACAAATTTATAGAAAAAATATTTAATAGTAGTAAAAGAATATTAGTAGTTTTGGAATATTATGTGTACATACATTTACATTTTATTTGCATATGCATTTATAATTACAATGAACAAAGTAATCTATATTATAAGAAAAGTATATATATTAAAAAAATAAGTAATGACATTATATTCTCAAAATTATTATATATTATATATAATATTTCTCAAAATCAGTATTTTCATCTTAAGTTATTATTTGTTATGTACATTTGTATTGTTACTTACACTTAATTAAAAATTACAATATTAAAACATGATTTCCTTTGTCTGTACTTTATATTGAATTTTTGATCAATTCATAGCTTCACACATAAATTTATATTAAATGTGATATGAAAATTATAAAAAAAAAAAGATTAGTATTATGATTTGTGAAATAATAATTTCACAAAATTACTTATATTCATGTCTGCATGCAGGTACGTGTAGGTAGTCGATCTATTTATATAAAAGCACAACCAAGAATCAAGAGCAATGTCGCAATTGGAAAAATCATGTATGCACCCATTCGTGGCTGACAGATAGAAATTAGCATGCCAACGTTGTCCGTCTCATTATGCTCTATACCGTCCTTAGTTGGTATTTCGACAATTACTCTATCCGCTGACAACAAGCTTATACGAAATGAGCATTCAGTTTGATTAATACACGATTTAGTCACATTTTCATATTGAAAAGTTGGTTTATATATATCAAAAATTGCATAAATATCATTGGACACAATATCGTTATCGCTATAAAAAATGTAATAATAGTAACCATCTTGTTGCACATGGTGATTTGCCTGTATGTGTTTACCATTGAGCAAATAGGAAATATTAGTACATTGATCTGAAGGTTGAAATTCGTGAGCTAACAATATCGCTCCATTGTAACAATTCAATAAACTGTTTTCAAAACTGGAAACAGACGACCTTCCGTTAGACTCGGACGTATAATCGGCATTTCCACCATGCTTGATGCCTTGATCCAATAAGGATGGTGGCTTTACGAGTTCTCTACTTCTCTTAAATTTCTTGATAGTTGTCTCATTTTTCTCCTTTACTTCTTCTTTCCTTCTTTTATTGATTATATATGAATGCAAAGTTTGTTCTAGTTTTTGTACTTGCATTTTTTTATTGTAATTGTAGATCATTCTTTTGCTTTGCTTTATTCTTACATTTTTATTCATCTTCATCTTAGGGCGTAATACATATTTAATATGTCTTCTTTTTTTAATGTTATTTATAGGTTCAATAGGTTCAATTGTGGTTGTTTCTTTAGAATCAATTTCTTGTGCATCTGATTGATATATTATTTTAACTTGTCTATTTGCATCTGGTAAGAAGAAATCTTGCGTTTGCTTATCAATATCATGTTCTAGCAGGCCACAAGTGCGTAAGTTCTTTTCTCCTTTCACCACTAATATAGAAGCTCCTTCAAATCTGAAAATATTTTTTCTTTCATATATATGGATATGCTATAAATAAATAAAGTTAGGAGAATTACATCATAGGTTATGTCTCTAATTACAAGCTATACCATTTCCATTTTCTTTACCTTGAACACACAGAAAGTGCTACAGTAGCATTTTTTAATAAATAAAACCCCCAGTATTCTAATGTATCATCTGGTAAATTCATGCTCTTTTTAAGTCTTATATGTTTTCGTTTTGATGCTATCTCTGGTCGGTGAGTCATTTGGAAAGCATTAAACGTGTTATTCATTTTTAAAGTATGTTCCTATTTAAAAAAAGACATTTTTAATTAATTTACAATCTGTTCGTAAAATATGATACTGACAACAATGTCAGATTAAAAAGGTTATATCTTCTTTAATATTACAATTATACTGATTCATGAATTCTTATTAGAGTTCTCTTGTTATAATAAACATATAATAAAATTTTAAGTCAAATTCTCTATGTTAAACATTTATAATAATGTTACATACACAATTTTAGAAATAATAATGTTAAATATTAAATAATTATTTTTCTCTTCTTACCGAACAAAATATTGTTGAAATCCCATCATTGATTTCTATAATATCAGATTCTGTTACAGCATATGCAACATCAGTATAACAATTATGCCGTAGATACAGAGGAAGTATTATAAGTATAAACGGCAGAACAACTACCAATATGCACAAAATTATCAATCTTCTTACGATATCCATTTTTGTTACTGCCTATTAAATAAAATTGAGAGTATTACTATTAACGTTAGTTGAAATATTAATAAATAAATTGAAATTATTTATGTTACATTGTCTTTTTGAAGCTGATACTCTATGGATTCAGCTAACTCTCAAAATATCTATAAGTTCTTAAATACTAATAATATTGAAATTATAAATAAAAAAAGAAATACATTTATGTGAATAAAAATATTTAAATAATATATATTGTTATATAATTATATATATTTCTGAATGTTTTTCTATTTCTCATTAAGATTATAATATTTGATAGTATTAAAAAATTTATAAATAATTGAAAGTTATATAAATATATATTTTATATATATATATAAATTAAATAAATATATACATACATATAAATATAAAAAAAATATATATATATATATATACAAAAATTCTATATGGTTGGCATCAGGAATGATTATTACGTTATACGTAATAATAAATAAGATGATTAAAAAAAGATCAGCTTCCCACACACTCCAAATTGTTAAATTATAAATAAATACACTGTTTGTTTTAGAGGTTATGTCTTCTAATTTTATTTAATAAAAATTATCATTTATTCTCATATACAAACATCACACAATTGTAATATTTATAATCTTAATATATATGTTGCTCGTGTTGCATATATGCTTACAATTCCAAATTAAAAATGGTATATTCTTTTTTTTATTATTCGATCCTCTTTCCAAAAGAAATAATTATCTGTATCCACTGTTTCATTATCTATAGATTTTCGAGATTCTAGCGTTGCGATATTTATTTTAATCAAATATACTAATTTAATTTATTTAACAAAAGGGAGTTAAACATTAATGAAGAACTGAGCAGATGGAAACTGATCTCTATTGACAGTTTGATAAGGAAAATACATGATTAGGATTCGACCAATGTCGTAGCTGATTCGTCTGTTATATTGATACACGAATAACATTCTTTAAATATTGTAAATAATTACATTTAGAGTTAAACATTAAATCGATGTTTTTAACTTTTTTTTTAGCCAATTCAGAGTCAACGAAAAATAAGTTAAGGAAAGATAAGTGTTTTCTCTGGTTAAGATTAAATATTTCTTTTGTAATTACCGCATATAGATTAAAATTCTATTAAGATAAACTTTACCTCTTTTCCTATCCTTGTTTTCTAGATTTCATTGAAGACGCAGTATCGCTCTCGATATCTGCTTTTTTACACAGAATTCGATTTTTTACGCACAAATCTTCATATACAATGATTTAGCTTTACAACTTCTTATCTTCTAACATGAAGAAATTAGTAATTTGTAGCTACAATATTTGTTTTATGAACACATGTCTCTAAATATATGACTTTTCTCAAACATTTTCTTAGCATTTCTATCTTTTACAAACATGTGCCCTTTCTACACTTTCTCTTTCCCCTTTTCTGCCATCTCAGGTATTTTTCATATTTTAGATCTAATCTCTTAAAACTATCTAAACCAATAGTGTTTCAATCATCTAAACTTCCGGAACTCGTTATGTATATGATGATCGTTGAACAATAGAAGATTCGTAAACCTCAACCCAAATTATTTATAGATAAAAGAATATCCAGAAATACTACAAATTATATGATTAAATAACTAAATTATGTTGATTATGCAAAATAATGTTAATGCAAAATCAAATATAAAATATACATAAATATAAAATACATGAAATAGGGTGGAAAATAAAAGTTGGAATGTGTCACTTGTAATGCCGTTACTGTTAAAGTTACTATTTTTTTTAAGTAGTAACAATATCATATTTTTTTATTAGTTACCGTTATCCAAGAAGTATAACTGCGTTATCATTATCATTATTATTAAAAAAATATATGTATACAATATGTGTGTATGGAACATATAATCGTGAATTTTAAAAGAGAAGAGAATGTTTTATAATTGCTATCCTTGTTTTCATCTGATGAATGATAAAGAATGATCATAGCATCTCCCTGAATGTACCCTATAGCATGTCCTACTACTCTGGTGGAAAAATTTTGCTGAAATTTTGTTGAAAATGATATTTCAATAAAATTGAAAATTTGCTGAAATTTTACTGAAAGTGAATTTTTTAGCAAAAATACTGAAGAATCGCTGAAATTTGTCTAAAATTTATCTGAAATTTCAGTGAAAATAATTTTTTTTTCAGCAAAAATCTTGAAAAATTTGAACTAAAATTTTGCTGAAAATTTGCTGGAATTTACCTAAAATTTTGCTGAAAATTCTCTTTGGTTTTCAGACAAATTGTAGAATATTTGTAAAAAATTTTATTAAATTAAATTGAAATCCGAAAACTTTGCTGAAAATTTGATATTTCTCTATAAATATATATTGAATATTCTTTAATACTTTGCTAAAATTATTGCAAAGATCAAATATTATTACGAATACCCGAAAATTAATTTTTTGACATTTACATAAAGAGTTAAATCAATTGTATATTTTCGAATGTTTTCATTGAATCAATTTTGTAAAAAGCATACAATTTTATTTCAAATTCAATTAAATTTTATTAGAATTTTTAGGCAACACCATGTTCAAAATTGGAACATCATATTTTAAAGACATCAAATTAGACATCATATTGTAAGGCATCTTAAAGACGTCTTTAGAATGACATTATCCTGATTTTTGACATGTGTACTGTCTGGGATTATGTTAAAATTATTCTAAAGTTATGTGGTGACATTTCGCTGAAACTTTGCTGAAATTTGGCTGAAAAGTATTCTAAAACTTAGAACAATTTTAGCGAAATTTCAGTACAATTGAAACTTTTCCACCAAGGCTACTTCATCATACATATCCAACTCAATTAGGGCTAGATAATTAGAATTAAAAAATTCAAAGAGTAAATAATGGAAATTGTAATTAAATAACAATAACACAAATAAATTACTACAATAGTTCCACTAGATAACAGTAACAAGTCATTTTTTAAAAGTGACTCCCAACTTTGTAAAATATATAAAATAAAGATAAAATAATTATATTTTTAAATTTTTTGAGTCTATTTAAATTATATATTTAATCCTTTGAGTGGTACAAACATATATTTATTTTATGTTCGTATGATTCTTGTCTCGAAATGATGTATACATATATTTACGTTTTTGTGTATTTACTGAGTGATATGCGGTATATATAAAACAATAAAATGTATTTTTATTTCTATTATTAACAGTAAAAATATATTTTTATTTTTCTTGGAAAAACTCACCACCAAGATGTAATCGAGCATCAAAAATCACGTCACTCAAAGGGTTAATCAATATATATATATATATATATATATATATATATATATATATATATATATCCATCATAATACATAAAACATTAAGTAAAAATAAAATAATTAAAATACTATTGTATGTAGATATATATTTTTTGTGACTTACTTTTTTGCAATAAAAAGAAATTATTGCTACAATTATTGCATATATCCCTGTACTTAAAAAGTAATGCTACCTATTGATTTATAATAATCATCTTTGGTTGCAGTATGAAGTTCAGATATATCAATTTGATTTAATATCGTTTCTCCAAATAATGTATCCTTATGTACCTAAAATAATAAATATGTTATTATTTATTTTTATTATCAATTTTATAATAAATAGATAAATCTAATTTATAAAAATAAGTCTCATTACTTTTAATATTTCATTTGCATTAAATCTTTCTTTAAATCTTGCTTGGTAGTCCTTTTTAAATGATGTATTCATTAAAGTAGCATGTAATTTTATTTTTTCGTATTCTTTTTCCATTAAACCTAAAATCAAAAATTTTATAATAATAAAATCAAGATATCCAAATATTTAATATTAATATGTATTTTAAAAAATTGCATAATAATAGAAATTAACATAATTTATACTTTGATATTTGCACAAAATGTGTCTCTTTCAAAGATATTTAACATAATATATATAATGTTACTTACCTATGTCAATAAAATATTCAGCAACTTTATCAACAAGTTCTTGCAATTTTTCATTGTGTGTAATTTGTGCAAACAAAACTTTAATATCAGTAGGATCATCATTCATACATGCAACTCCTTGTAACTGTATCTTTATTGGCCCAGTTTCTTCAAGAATAGGACTGTAATAGTTATATAATTATTTGAGAACCTTTTTTTAAAACAACATGTACAATTACAAATTTATCACATTTATGATAAATTTTAGATAATTACAAAATTATAGATAATTATAAATTATATGATAAAGTAATAATTAATAATTTAATTTTGTGATTAATTATATATCACATACTATTGTTATTAAGTTAATATTATCTTACTCTATAATGTTCTCTTTACAATTCGTGAGAGCATGGATAGCATGCTGTTTTTCATTATCGTCAAATAATTTAAGCATTCCAATGGTAAGGTGTAACTTAGATGGTGTTTGAAAAAGTGATTCATCAATATTGTGTGTAGTTTTGTTATACTTCTCCAACACATCATTCTTGAAAGAAATATAATTATCAATTATCCCTTTTTTATTTAATGGGATTGACAAAAAGTGTGTATAATGTATCTTTTTCTTCGAAGCTTCTATTAACAAATCAATTCTATGTCTTGCAGATATTATAGCCTTATGTTCCCGCCCAGTAATAACTACAATTAAATATATAATATTTAAACATTAAATTAATATTGTTTTTATATTAATAACAATATAATGTCAAATCATTTTTACCAATGTTTCCATCTTTTCCTTTTTTTGGTATATCAATAGTTGTTTTTGTCTCATTTTCCAATTTCTTACGTGTTACTCCTTTTGTACCAATTATATGTGAATAAAAGATTCTAAAATGTTATAATAAAATTATAAACTATTATTACACTTTATTTAATTCTATATAGTAATAATCTACATTAGGTAATCCTTATATTATTAAATTCTGGCTAATATTATATGTATAATTATGATAAAATAATATCTAAAAAGATTCTCACTTTGGTACGTAAAAGGTATGTTTAAACAATGTATCATGAGATACTATTTCTATATCAGTTTCAGATTCCTCATTTGAACAAACTGATTCTTTGTCCTCCATATATGGAACTGATGTATGAACGTTTTTCCAGGCAGTATTTTCATAAAATCTATAGCATCGTCCACTAACCCAAATCAATTCTGGTTCTAACACATCCATTATATAATATGCAATATGTTTTATATAAACACTCCTACAATTTATAAATTATATTGATGCACTTAGTTTTATAGATATAGATACAGATAGTTAAATAAATTCTTACTCTTGAATAAGAAAATTCTACTCTTACTATGAAATAAACTCTTGAAATTCTTTAGTTTAATTCTTAAAGAATTGAACTAAAATAGTATTTTTGATTTTTATTTATAAAAAAAATACAAAAATAGTTACAAAGCACTTTTTGATATATTATGCAGAAACTGTATCATTTATACAAAACATAATGTTAAACATTCTTATTTGACATTTCTTATTTTTACACATTTGAATTGACATTCCATGTATAAAATTACACTATAAATAAATTCAAATAATTGATAAAATTAAAGATTAAAATAGAGAGAATAAAATTCATCAAGTTAATGTGCACAGATTTGTGCTGTATTTTACAAAAATTGCAATATTTTAACATTTTTATTACATATAAGTTACTGACACAATACCGCAGATTAATGATTGTATTAAATAAAAATGTAACTTAATTATATTTTAATTTTGTGAGCGTTGTTAACTTATTTGGAGTATACTCCTTTAGGTTAGAGGTTGCTACAGGTAATTCGTAAACACTGTCGTGTAATAATATGCAACATCATATGCAATATCATACGATAAATAAATGATTGTCGTGCACTATTACTTCAACATATTCTGGCTGATAATGCCCACCTTTTTAATGCATTTAACATTAGATATCTTATTGACAAGTATAATAAATCCTTTTTTGACGTATTTTTAGTCATTGACCAATCATAGATACAATCTTCTACGAGGGGAATGCAGGGCTGCGTTCAGAAACATCGCCCGACCATGCTAGAGTGTCATTCCATCTTCATTGTTCATTGGACGTAAACAAAGATAGAATGACACCCTAGAGTGGTCGGGCGATGTTTCTGAACGCAGCCCAGCATTAGCAATGAAGGCCTATCCAAACGGATTTACGTAATCGCACAAAGAAATCAAGCCAATCGCACAAAGAAACCAATCACAGTCGAATGTAAAGCCCGTATCAGACTAGAGATTGAAATTGAGATTGGATTGGAATTTAACCAATCAGAAGAAAGAAAACCAATCTCAAGTTTAGTGAACTTTGCTTTGATTGGTCAAAATCCAATCTAATCTCAATCTCTAGTCTGATACAGGCTTAAGAAGAATAGTTGATTGTGATTGGTCAATTTCTTACTCTTACAGCCTCATCCATACTGCTACTGCTCATTGTAGACCAAGCAATAGATTTTCAGTACTGGCAGTGAATATCGAAACACAGCCATAGATTTCATGACATCCGAGGGAATAGATAACATCAACAATATCCATTCGTTCTCTCTGTATGAGACACTGCGAATATTTTTATTAATACATTCAACATATAATTTTTTTTAATTGAAATAAATATTTTTCAGAATTTCAGATAAAAAATGTCCTTCTCATAAATGTTTAAGATTATCTTTAAAAATAATTTTGAAAAACTTCATTATTGTGTAGAATGAATTGATTTATGGTTGTACATTATGTAGACATTTCATAAGTTAAATGACTGCGTAAAGCGATGTCTACAATGAGATTTTAAGCCTTAAGCCGTGAGAAATTGACCAATCACAATCGAATATAAAGAGAATAATTGACTATGATTGGTCAATTTCTTGCGACTTAAGGTTTAAATTCTCATTGTAGACACCGCTTAATGAGATTTTAAGCCTTAAGCCGTAAGAAATTGACCAATCATAGTCGAATACGAGGAGAAAAATTGATTATAATTGGTTAATTTCTTACGGCTTAAGGCTTAAAATCTCATTATAGACACCGCTTAATACAATACGGGAATATGATAAATGAAAAAAAAAAAAAATGTTTTTAACACTTTGATAATTGGGGTGCAAACTCATGTTTCATAATTTAAAATTATAATCCCTTATTTGAAGGGCACATTCATTTATATATACATAAATTATAGACAAAGTTAATTATCATAATATGGGGGAATCGTATGTTAACATTATACAGACAGAATTATTTAAAAAATAGAGTGCTAATTGTACAAAAAATTATTATCAATAGAGTTCTTTTTATTTAATATTTTACATTGCTTCCGTTTCGAAAATCACGCATCACATTTTTGTAACGTGTAAAGACAAAACGTCGGTAATACAAAATTAAATTTATAAATGCAAGATTTTTTTATCTTTTGTCTAGTTTTTATAAATATCAGACAGTCACGATTCAGCAAGCACAACAGCAACCCAGTGAAGCAGTTAAAAATTGATTTATAATCTTACTTCATTTATAATTATTTACAGAAGTTATATTGTAACGTATACAAATAAATATTTATTGAGTATTAACTTTAAGACACTGATATTGAAAGGTAGGTTCAAATCTTACATAACTCAGAGTATATATTTTACATTGTGTGTATGTGTGTGTGTGTGTGTATTGGCATATAAGTTACAATATTTATAAAAGACAACATGCATAGTTAGCATGTATAAATGAACATGTTAAATTTACACATAAAGTATGGGAAATTAAAAATTTGCTAAAATTTATTAACTGCTAAATCATGAAAAACCGTTCACGCATATACAAACTTGTCTATTTTACAATAATATAAATGTGTATCTACATACGAGCTTAAATATATTTATCTAAATATATTTCGCGGTAGCCGAAGTGCTCACGCAATAAATAACAATTTTCCATTTTATAATTTACAACTAATCCTCATCTGTACCTTTCTGATACACTGCCCCAAACTTGCTCATGTACTTACGTACAAAATCTCTTGCTTTGTGTTTAACATTTTCATTACATTGTAATTCATCTACGCTTTTACAATGTTTTAATTCCTTTGCAAGTACAAAATGTGTTAACTGTAATATAATATGTAATTATAAAGAGCACTATCGTATGATAAATTTATGTTTAAAAATGTGTTGATTTGATAAACTCAACATACCTTTCTAGCTAGATGCTTGAAATCTTCAGTATTAGTTATTCTACCTTGTTTGCAATCATTTTTCCTATATGGATTTAAAAAGTGAACCATTACATTAGCCATGTTTATTCTAAACGTATCCTTGATTTTCCTTTCAGATATAGGAGACATTTCGGCTGTTGGTTGCAGCTTGCTCAATCCATGTCGCGAATGAGACTTCGATTTATTACTTCGTCTATGCTTCCTTAATTTCTCAACATGATTTAGTTTTGTCCTTTCCTTCTGCCGCCGTAGTTTCTCTTTTATTTCCTTATACACTTTATGATCAATACGATCCTCTTCCCTACGAGGCTGTAATATAAATAACAATTAATCGATTAAAACCACGCAAAGTATAAAAGTTTTAAAGTCGTATTACTATTGACAAATTTAATATTGTAATATAGAAAGCAAGTTTTTTAAAGATTGAATGTTTAAAAAATTTTTTTAAGTACATTTTAATATTAATATGAGATATATAAGAAGTTTTATACTTACACTAATGATTCTTTCTTGAACCAATCCATCTCTTCTCTTCTTAGATTCAAGAAACGGCAGTGAACTTACAGTCAAATTATGACTACCTAATTTTTTAGATACGTTTGGCCTAGATGTGTTCAAAGAACTGTCTGTTAAAACACTACTTGCCTCCATATCGTCGTTTCTTTGATCTTCGTTATGATCATCATCAATATCTTCATCATCTTCATTTGATGAACTGGATTCTTCACTAGATTCCGAAGTAGATGATGAATCTGGTTGTACTCCGATATGATCAGGTGGCGGAGGTAACCATTGCGATATTCTTTCCTTCACGTGGTAATAGTATGTTCTACCTCTGCTATCCGTCGCGCTTTTCCATTTCGGTGGTAAATCTATTGCCGGAACTTCAGGTTGTGGTCGACTCGTGACACTTTCCGCGGATGTAAGATTAGAGAATTGTTGATCTGCGGGATTTTCGATGTGATTATAAAGAGGCGCTTGAATTGATGTAGAAGGGATGCCACCATGAACAGACACTAAACTGTTTGGAAGAGATAGTTGCCCTTCAGTATATGGTTGCGGATGCGATATCAAAGAGTAGGAAGATGTTTGACTGAACACAGGCGTTTGACTTAATGAATAAGCTACTGGTGGCACACCAGATGGAATAGCAGTCGTAATTCCTGACGACATATCGGTTGTCATTGCTGATGATAGTACATGAGGACTCTGATTCATTATACTAGTAGATTGGGCACTTCCTACGTATACAGGAGTACACTGTTGTGTTGCTTCTCCTCCATCTATAAAAACAATATTACATTTTCTGCATTAGATATTTGAACTGTATGTATAGATTTCCTTGATTATAAAAATTATTAACATTTTTACACACAGAATACATTAACAAATATGACCTTGAGTAGAATAATGCTGCCATTGGCTTAGAGTTGGATTATAAAAAACAGGATAACCAGTTTGAGGATCAACCATGGCAGTAGAATGGGGATCTATACCCAATGCCAAACACCTATTCTCATGTTCTTGCCATGATTCTTGTTGTTGACGACGTTGCCTTTCCTCCTCTTCTTTTGCAACTTTCAGTGCAAATAATTGCCTACGTTCGTACTTTGTCATTCGTGGTATAGGAACTAGACTACTTCGTTCTTCTACTCTTTTATCTTTCGTTCTACTATGATCAGCTTCTGGAGATTCTCGTCCTCGTCTTCTATCACCACGTTTTTCTACCTCGCTTCGACTATATCTATCAGATCTATGTCTAAAAGTTTATGAAATTAATAAATTAAAATTTTAAATGTTTATTTGCAATAGTACGTTATTAAACATCAAAGATTATAACTACATGACTACATTAAGAATATAAGTACATACCTATCATACGATGTGCTTCTTTTTTCTTCTTTTTCCAATTCTTCTCTATATCCTCGATCTACAACAAAAATCAAAGTAATGTTATATAAATGTTAATAAACATAACTCTTGACTTTAAATATTATTAATATGTTTAAAAAAAAAAATAACCTGCTTCTCTTTCATGCTCTTTCATTTGCTCAATTCTTTCTTTTTTTGGTATTCTAAAAACTTCTTTTAAATTAGACCATTCAGCAAGAAGACTAGAAGCTAAATCGGGAATAAGATTCTGATCTGTATTCTCTGACTTAACTTCGCCAACTGCCAAACAACTTTCGATATTATTATTACTTTTATCTGGAATGTCATTCAGATGTTCATCAGGACTTTTCTTCTCATTGCTATCAGAATTACTATTCAATTCTTCGCAGCTCATCTTTGATTTAATCTGATCATCTTCTGGAGAATCAGCATTTGGAGAAAGATATAATCTTTTCGCCCATCTTTCAACTACACCATATATTTTGCTATCCATTAACATTGTCTTGTTTGGTATTGGCAGTGTATTTAAAGTTTTCAATACTTCTAAGCGAAATTGTTGAGCTTCTTCCGATTCATTTGTGGCAATATCCATAACATAACTCCAAATTAAACGTAATCCATGATAATCCAAGAATAATCTTCGACATGGTTGTTCGCCACTTTGAATGAGACGTAACAAACGTGTTCTATGTTCTAATTCTCTGCTACGAACCATTAATCTACTTAACGTTAATGTGTGCGCACGATTTTTCAAACCACCTGAGCATAATTTATCTATTTCTTCCTCCAACTAAAATGTAATGAAAGAATAAAATAATAAAAAAGTTGTTGCTTAATAAACATGTTAACTTATCATATTACTATTTGTGTAATTGTACTTACATCTTCATCCTCCATATAATCAGCAGGTTTCTTTTCTTCTTTCTTCTTCTTCGTATCTCTTTCGCGCGTTTCTTTCTTTTCAATCTTCTCCTTTTCTTCTTCGGGTGTTTCACCTATCCAACCTCGACAGTTCAATGCTTCACAGTAACATTTCTGAGCTTCTTTGCTATTATTAAAACACAAAATAAATTGTATTAATAAAAATTTCTATACACACAAATATATATGGCTACTTAATAATTATTAATATAAAAATATCATCAAGAAACATACCCATAACGTTGAAAATGATAATCAAATGTAATTTCTTCGCCAGTAGCTATGAATTTTTTATTAAAAAAGCCTATTCGTAATTCTCCGTTTACTGTCCACTAAAAAGTATTTAACCGTCATTGTCATTCTGGTATTAAAAAAATTATTTTTATTAATTGTAGAGAGGACAAAGCACAAACTCACCTTTTGCGTTTCTGCATTTGGATCACAACTGTGATTAATAAATCGAGATATATTTCCTTTCATAGTAGCATCTATAATCTGATCAGATTTCAAAGCCATAAAATAATAATGTCTGTTTTTATCTTTGGAATATTCTTTTGCTCGACGTTTAAAATCCTTTGGATCTACAACTTCACCTACATATTCCATTATAAATTCGCCCCTATAATTGTAAAAGTAATATAAAAATAAGAAACCTTTTTTATTTCTTATTATGTTTTATTTAAGCGGTCATATTTTTTTTTTTACTTACGCCATTATATCGACAACAGCACGTAATCCAAAACCTTTCTTCTCTGTTCGAAAAACTTCGCATTTGGCATATTCACAATTTTGAAATCTTCTATTTGTACATCTATCACCTACTACGCATCTAGGTCCACTAATAAATATGAAAATAACATTATTATCTCCCTCTATACAATTTATTTCTATCTTGCTACATTAATTCCATATATCCATATATTATATATATTCTAAAGAAAAACATTACTTTATCTCATTAATATCTTTACTTGTTCCTTATATGACGTGCAAATATAAATTATAAAATTGAAATCTATTAAATAAATACTTACCATTCTATCATGAGAAGTCTATTAAGGCAATCTTCCCCACAACCAAGTTCTCCTCTTTCAATTTCTTCTTCAGTTAAGAAACAATCACATACCATTCTCTTGGTTTCCTTATTCGTATATCTAATAACAAATGTTATAAATATTTAATAACTTATGGATATAGAAATAGCTATATCTACATTATTAGAGAGTTATTATATACAGGGTGTCTATAAAGTCTATATTAATAAAGCTTAATTCCCTATATTTTGATTTATTTGAAATTTTTGAGTTGACGATCTCCCTGAGATACCCTCATGAAGGAGGCAATCTCCAACTCCCTTAAAAGAGTAGTTCCTTAAAATGATAAAACATATATTTCGTGATTTTTCACAATTTGAAATATAAGCACACAGACTTATAGATATCCTGTGTGTGTATGTGTGTGTGTGCGCATGCGCAAAATTAATAATTATATTTGTGTGTGTATATATATATATATATATATATATACATAGTTATTAGATTATATAGTTATATATGTAGTTCTTAGATTTTATACATATACATATATATATGTATATGTATAAAATGTATATGTATATATAATTAAAGCATTAATAATAAATTAATATTCTTTGTTACACACGCGCGCGTGCGTACGCGTTATGTGTGTGTGTGTGTGTATATATAAAACAAAGAATATTATTAATGCTCCAATCCTTAATTCTATATACCTTTCAGTAAGATACAAATTTTCATGCAAGTGCTCAAACTGACTCAGTCTTTCTTCCATTTCTCTGTCTTCTGTTTCGAGAACCATTGGCAACAAAATTTTTGCTCCTATAGTTTTTGGAATTTGTGCTACAGTTGTAATCGTAGAAACATTATTGGATATCATTGGTATGTCTTTAACTTGCTCTATTTCTGTACAAACTTTTATATTTGTATTAATAACATTATGTTTCAATTCTGATGACATAGATTCTCCTATACTTATTGGTGCATTACGTCCTGATTCAAGTGGAGGTGCAATAGATGATCCAAACATTGACACAGGAGCAATGATAGATCCAAATGCTGCATTTGATCCACCCATTTCAAGCTCACTCGATCTTCGCCAACGGGATTTTACTTTAACTGGTTTTGAAGAATCAGAATCATATCCTGTAGTATTATAACTAGTACTTAAAGGTGTCAAAGTATCAATTGATGTTGAGATCTTGTTAGAATTATTTTCCTTATCACATTGAGTCTCAAAATTATCTATTTTTATTTCCTGAATAATTGAAGAATTTGTATTATTAACTACTTTTTCTTTTTCTTGCTGAAAAACCGTTTTTGAGATATCTATATTAGGTTTTGTAACCAAGCCACGTCCACGAGATCTAAAAGTAAATTGATTTTTTCGTATTAAAATCTGTAATATAGAAACTATAAAAAAATTATTTACCTATATATATATGTATAATAAATTATATTTATATTTTCTTAAATATATTGTTATTTACTAAAAATTATTTATATAAAAGTTAATAAAAATGTATATAAATTTTTATCATATTAAAATAATTTAAATATCTGCTATAAATTTTATATATTTTAAGATTAAGTTATTTTATTTCATACCTTTGTTTCATCAATCCAATAGATCGAATTCTACTACTTCGTCTTACACCTGAATTATTTGAACCATTTTCAGAACCTGTTGTATCACTTTCACTACGACTTCTGAATTCAATTTTTTTGTCGATATCGCTTGTATTATTAATTGCGTTTTTTATATCAAATTCCCGTCCTTTATAATTAGTAAGTGATGATAATGTATCATTACTGTTTTCACTGCTACTGCATAACTTGATATCTTCATTATCGACTTTGTTGTTATCTCCTTCACTATCTTGATATTCGTCAATAGTTGTTAAATGTTCTAGATTCTTTTGCTGACTTGTATTCCTTTTGTCTTGTGTAACTTTTGATTTTAATAAAACTCGATCTGTACATTGAAGTTTATCAATGCAAGAGTTGGATTCCAGGATATTTTGTTCTTGATTTTTAATAATATTGTTGAGTTCCATAGTTTTCGAGAATATTTCTTTAACATGAGAGCTAACGGAATTATTTGGATAATGTAATTGTTCCATTTTATCTAATATTGATGAACTACTTTCATCATCAATATTTAATTGCATTGGAGACAGTTTTTCCATATTTAAAGGAGTTTGTACCGGAGAATCAATGCTTTCTACACTAGAGAGATCATTCACCAACTTTTGTATTTCTTGTGAAGATTCACTTATCTGCATATCTAATTTATTATCTATTTTATTAAATGAATCTTCCTTTGACGAATGCACATGCATATTTTTTGCTTGTAAGTCTTTGCTTTCCTGCTTGCAGTTATCTTCCTCAGTAGAAGAACCAGAATCATCTTTGATAGAACATAAACGAACTTTTTCAGATATTGCTTCTGAAATCTCTTTTCTAATTTTATCATAAATTGTTTTGTTTCTTTGTTTTTTATTACTCTCATCTTCTAATAGAATCTTTTTTTTATTAATATAAAGTTTATCTGTAATAGAATCTGTAGTATTACTATTTCCATGATTGCACGAAGTTACCGATTCATCTGTATGCATAACTGATATGAAATTTTCTGATTTGTTTATATGTACACTATTAACATCTTTTCTAATAGCTTGATATTCATTCAAAATTTTTTCTGACTTAGATGTCATGTATTCATTATCATTCTCATTTTGTATCACAGTAAATTCTACAAAGTTCTTGTCTTCTAAATTAGGTTCGTTTACAAATACCTCTTCAACTACAACGTCATTCTGTGCCAAAGAATAACTATTGTCTCCAACATTCTCCATTTGCATTTCTTCGCAAATTATCATTTCTTCTATAACATCTTCTGACCATGTTTCTACCTTGGTTGGTACAGGTGGTATAGGTGCAGGTAAAGATTCATTACATAGACTTGGACCGAGAACAACTTGCTGTACATCCTCTGGACTAAGTTTTTCTGAATTTTTAATTATATTATCTATACCATCTTGACTGTCACTTTCACCTGTATCTCGCTTATATTGAGTAGCATTGTATTCAGCATTCTCATTATTTACAATTACACTGTTACTGGAACTACCTTTATGTTTGTTATGTTTTTTCTGAGAATTTTGACTCTTCTTTGAAAAAACTTGACTATGACCTTCAGACTTAAAGTCTTCTGAACTGTTTGAGCAAGATGTTTGCGTAATATATCCATTTATCTTTTTTTCTTCCAATTGCTTCTTAGCTATTTGTCTGCTAGATTTGCGTACAGGTCCATATTTATGAGATGATTTCTCAGATGCTTTTACTTCGGTTTTACGTCTGCGTGCCATTTTGATTCCATATATACTCTCTCAGTCTGGAATAATTAAGATTAGCATACAATTGGTTGTAAGAATTTGATTTTTCATCAAGTGAAATATATTTTCTTTATAAATACATATATATATTTTCTATGTATAAAATAATTTGATATAGATATCACTAAAATATATGTATATAAATACTTAATACAGTATTGGTTTATTATATTATATATACTCCTTACGTATTAGATAGATTACAAAATAAATTTGTAATCATTTGATGTCACAACAAATTTTGAATGATTATTGAACAGCTATAAAAAACTTCTAAAAATATATATAAATAATTAAAGCTCTGCTCTATTATATACCCATTTCAATTAAAGGAAAAAAATTTTTATATAAAGCAAAATATTAGGAAGAAGAGAGGTTACTAATTTATCAATCGTTTAAATAAAATATCGTAATTGTATAAAAATAGGCATTAAATATTACAATAAAATAAACACACTTGTAAATAGAGATTGAAGAAATAGATGAACACATATTTTTTTTAATGAATCAAGGCAATTTGCTTTACATTTAAAGCTAAAAATGTAATTAAAAAGATGTAATTATATATATTTAAAATATATTGTTTTCTTTTTATCTCTTACTGTGTCTCTTTTAAACAAATGGAAATTAAAGATTCACAGACAATATATAATATGAGCAAATGATAAAAGCTCCTGAGAACTTGCCGACTATCCAAGGCGATTGTACACTATCGCAAAGCAAGCATCCCATCGTTCAATTAAATATATATATATATATATATATATATATAGAGTCGCTCTTGCAAAGGAAACCAGTCGCTACATCCATGCGTCCACTTTGAACAAGTAATAACAGCTTACTCACTGTATGTTTCTAAAATTGCGGCGATTCCAGAAAGAAACTCATTGTTTAGGATACTCAATAAATATTCCCAAATAAACGTCGTATCGTAGTTCTCCAATTTACCGACATAATCGGGAGTGCGGGACGAGGGCTGCGCTAAAAACGTGAATGTTGGCTGGGACGGTTGGAGTGCGGGGAGGCGGTTCGGCGGGACCGTGAGTTACTTTTCGAGTTTGGCGTCAGAATGACTTCCACGTGCACAGTACGCCGCGCATCGACAGACTCGCTCTCGCGAATCCACGGGATTTCTCTCGCTGTCTACGAACCGTGTCGCACGGCGTTCGTCACGTTTAGCACTAAACGAATCTCGAGACTCCGTGATCCTGGTGGGCCTTCTCGCACCTGGCCCGTGGCGATTCTCGTTTCGGCGGGCGTTAAATACGCTGAGAGAAGCCCATTGCGTTTGGAAGCGTTAAAGGACTTGTGAAAGAAAGTATGTACCGTCGATATGAAACATTCTAAGCATGTATATACTCTTGTCGCTACCGAGTACCGCCTCTCTTCGCTCCGTGCAAACTCACTGTCGCAGACCAGCGTTAGCAGCGACCCATAGTGGCAGTACCACGAACTTGCGGATAAGGGAACAGCCGAACGGAACTGCCTCAGATGAGGATTACTTATGTACGAAAAGTAGATAGCGAATCTAATTTTCTGCGTTGTGACTACATTTTTCGAACGATATGCAACACATCTTTTATGCACGTTGATGATCATCATGAAATAGCGTATTTTAAAGTTTTTTTCTCTATTTCTCTATCAAAGTTAAAAAGGCGGGAAAAAATACAAATTCAAAGCATTTACGAATAAGGCCCATATTACACTCATCATACGATAAATGTAATATCAGCCTTATGAGATGAGAAATATATATTTTTTTAAAGATATTTTTGTAAAATATTAGATTATACACTTATGCAATCTAATATGTTATAAAAATATCTCGTATGTATTATATAGAAATGTAAACAATTAAAAATATATATATATATATATACATGTACACAATATTATTAAATAATTGGTTTTTCTCATCGTTTTTTGTCACACTCAATTCATAGAAGTGAAAACGAAAGACATACAAATATTTTTATTTATTTTGAAAAATATAAAAGGCAAAATGCAGATAAGTTTTCGTATTTCATAAATATCATTTTATATATCTTCTGTTTCTTGAAGATTTTCTTGTATATAACTTCTCTATTTTACAAATCATATAATTTTTTATAAATTATTCACGTCATTCACATTTAGAATTACCCTGTCAGTCTTTTAATTTCACGTACACCTTGTAACATGATATTTCATCTTATGCTTGAACCTATCAAAAAATATCTGATGATAGTTACAATTCGCGATAAGTCGTAATTGATATTCGATCATTTCAATTATTTCATTTATTTATAATCATAACGTAGAACCAATAGAATCAATAATTGTTTCATTTCTTTCAGAAACGTAATTATTTCTCTTATAAGATATAAAATGAAAAAAAGTTTATACAAATTTTTTCTATAAAACAATTATAAGATATTAAGAAATTATATATATTAGTTGTAACATTTTGTTTCTTGTTACACTTAATGCAACCCAGACAACGTCTGAAGATATGATCTAACATTTTATGAACTTTGTAACACTCGTCCCTCGATTTACGTGAAATATTCGTTTCGCGTGGTTCTTTTTTATGCGATTGAGAATCGCATCTAGATCGACTCTACAAAAAAAAAAGATGTGCCCGTATGTTTTAAAAATATTTATTTCACACATTTGCACAAAACAATGAAAGTAAATGAAAGGATTTCGCGTAAACGGAGATTATTAATCACGTAAAAAAAAACCGCGTATAAAAATCGCGTAAATGGAAGGAAAAGTGTATTTGAGAATAATGTATGATTCTTTTTTCTTGAGCTGCTTGCAACAAAAGCATGAGCTCATTATTTATTATAACAATCGTATATTGTCCAAAATAAAAATTATTTATATGTCAACGTTCGAAAATGATCTCAAATATTAAGAATATCCTACTTTATAACTAATTTCCCATAAAAAGTCAAATATAATAATATATATGCCTAAACAAGTAAATAATAAAATTATACATATAAAACACTTTCTGTCAAGGATTTTGTAATTGCTTATTATCAGATTTTGTTTTTATAAGTGACACATTAGGTACAGTTAAACTGTCACTTGGGTCTTGAACGCTTTCAGATGTATTTGTAATACTGGACCTTTCACTGTTGGAATTTGAATTTTGGAATTTAGGTGTGGAAGTCCTTCCTTTTAAGAGCACAGCTTGCTCAGTACTCTTGCTAGCTTCTTTAATCGATATCGATGATACATCACTGATTTCCGGAAAACCATTCGAATCATGCTGTTTCTTAGTAGGAGAAATTATCCTTCTAGCTGTATTTACTGGCGTAACATCCGAATTTGAAGATGAACTAAGAGCACTTGCTTCTCGAGTTTTCTTTAGTGTCGTAACTGCCCATCCCAAACCTAGTTTTTTCAAAGCTGTTTCCATTTCTTCTGGAGATGAAGTATGTTTTAACATGTCTGATGATGGAGAACTCGTTATTTCAGAAATACCAGATAATCCAGAAAAACTATATACACTAGTAGATGTCGTTTTATGTTTACTTTCTTTATGCGGATTATTAAGATCGGTACTTATTGAAGAACAGAGTATATCTTTTGCTTGAAAAACAGGTTCTTCAGTAGTTGTATTACATTGTAACTGTTTATTATATTTTTCGGGCACATACTCTCGCTCAGCTTCAATTTTTGTTTCTACAATACAATCAGCCATACTTTTTATTTTTTCAGGAGAATTGCAAATAGTTGTATTTTCTTGTGGTTTTTGTGCAAAAGATAGCTTTTCAATAGAATGTTTTATACTGGATGAATTCGCTGATTTTTTTGAGGAATTTTGATTCTGTTGAACAGATAAAGGAGCCACATGAACAGATGGCTTAGATTTCGCTGGACTCTTACTACTTTTATTAACTGTATCTGTTGTATCAAATTCCACTATTGTCGATAATTCATGTCCTGATGATTCTAATTCTGGTCTGTTTGAATTAAAGCAAAATAATTAGAATAGCTCATAAAATTACATAATTTAAAACAAAAATATTGAAACATTTACATTAAACAGAACTGTTAGATTAGTCTTACCTATATAGTCCATTTAACAATGTAATAGGAGGTTTAGGCCTTGCACTTATTGATGTTACATTTCCATGATTGCGCAATATTTTGGAAATACCCCCCCCAGTTAATAAAGGAATAAAATCGTTTTCTTTTGCTATCTAAAAAAATATATAATACTATATAAAATCTCATACACAGTAAAAAAAATTTTGTATTTGTGTTATAAACGGTCCTTGTTAAAATTTTTGTGTTAAATTTTTAACATACCCGAGTTAATTTAACATAATGTAATTATGTTTATTTGGATATTTTATGTTAAATTGATATTTAACATTTCTTAATGTAAAAATAACATAATTTATAAATAAGTGAACAAATAACAAAAATAATATAGTTTGAAAACATAATTCTAAAATAAATGAATGAAAAATGAATGTACACGTATTAATTTAACATATTATAATTGTTAATTTTACTGAAGAAATATGTTTCTACAAATTTTCAAGATGTCATTTGTCTCAAATTATATCAAAAAGTTATATTTTTGTATTAATTTTTACATAATGTGTTATTTTTTAACATATTCATGTTGTGTCAAATTAACGTAATAAGTTGAGCAAAATTTGGAACATGTGAAATGTGTTAAATTTAACACAAATTTTCTAACAATATATATAAAAATTATTTGTTATAAACAATTTGAATTTTTTTTTAAATAATTTTAATTATTTTATCGTGTTTTTAATATGTCACAAAATGATAATATTTCTATATTGAAATATGTATTTTATCCTTTTTTGTAATTTTATTATTATATTTTTTTTAATACTTATATTCTTAAGTATATAAATATCCAGTATGTATATAAATAAAAATATGTTATTTACCTCTGAAGTAGAAGTAAATTCGTTTGTAATGCTACTGTCCTTTTCATGTTCTAATGAGACAGTCTTTTTCAAATTAAGATCTTTAAAAGACGACACTTTATGCTGTGATTCATCATTTTCTTTTGAAGCTGCAAAAGCGGTGCTTGTTTTGTCCAAATTTTTACTCTGTTCTAAAATTTCTTTCGATAATTTCTCTATTATTTCTTCTTCGTGAAGAGGAAGTGTACACGGGGGCCAAGAGTTACGCTCCAATGTTTTTGTTGCCGATATTGCTTGAGGTTTTTGCTGCATTTTAAATCGATTAAGCTGTATATTAACTTTTTCATTACTTATAATTTTTGGTTTAACTTTGTCTTCTACTACTTCTACTTTGGATTCCTGTACATGTGCCTTAACAGTATCTACTAATTTACTTCTGGGGGTAGATGTGATCGCCTGGATTTCTGCATCACACGTTTCATCTTTTGAAACTGCTTCGCTCACTCGCATAATTCTTTGTGATTCAAGGAGAGCTCTTGCAAGTTGAGCATGAATTGCTTCTATACTATCAATCAATCTACGTACTGCTTGCGTATCATTACGAGCTGGTTTTGATGTAGATAATTGCATTAAACTAGTTTCATCGCTTGGACTAATTAGTGAAAAATCCATATCTGCAACAAATATGTAATGTTATCTTAAGTGCACAAAAACAATGTTCTATTAACACATTCAATTTGATGTATGATTCAATAAGTTATTTCATTGAATGTTAATGGTAAGTTATACAGAATTGAAATCGCCACAGCATAAAAATATCTCATGTTACAGATAATTAAAATCAAATTGCACATGTTAAATAAATAATTTTTAAATAATACTTTACCTTTTTGTTCATTTCGTACTTTTTCGATGAGGTCAGTTAAAGATGCTATTCTTTCTGTACATAAGTTTTGTAGGTCTTCGTATTTTTGCAATATTTCAGGACAATTTTTCAAAGCATAATCGTGAATATCATCAAGTTTCATATGTAACAATTTACATTGAGGATTTTTGCATATACAGATTTTGGATGATGGCTGCTGTGAAGTAGCAGATATATGTTTTAATGATTTTTGTTGACAAATATCTGATGGATCTGTTAAAGTAGATCGATCGATTTGTGTCGATGATATCACAGTACTATCATTAGTCTCAGAATCATTCAAACTAAATCTAAGCATTCTGCTAATCCTATCACGATGTGGAATATTTGATGGCATCATCATTGTACGTGGCGAAGGAGTTTCTGGTGTGGAAACAGGGCTGATGTCTTGTATTCTTCTTAATTCTTCGGGTCCTGGAGAATCTAACATTTCCAAAATTGGTGTGACGTTAGTCAGAGCGTCAAATATTGATTTAGGCCTTATCGGTGGTGGGCTTGCAAACGACGTTGATGTGTCTGAAGTATCTTTTATACGAATCCATCTTTTCATTCGAGTCCGAACCCGATACGGCTTAGATTGATCTTGATCGTTCAGACCTGAAAATGTCTGTGAGCTTTCCGCGCTAGCATCTATCGATACTCTCGTTTCCTGCGATGGATCTGTTTCATCGTCAACTTGAGCAGCTTTACTCATGTGTATATCAATTTTTCTGGTAGTTGTGTCTGGCTTATCCAAACATTTCGTCTTCTTTTGAGGAGTCAGACGAGAGCCTGACTGAGATCTCGAGAATCTCTTCATAGGTGACGTTTTAGAACTAGATGTTGAGCGAATCTTTTGATAAATTTGAGGTGATAGTCGCTTCGATACTCTCACACTATTTTTTTTTTTTTTAGGCGTTACAATTACTTCTTTTTTGTCAATTTCAATGATCATCCCACTAATCTCAGAGCTTGTTGAATCATTGCTACTATCGTCTGTCTCTGGTGTAATGATAGTAATTTTTGGTTCAATCGGATGTGGTATTTGTTCAGTTGTGTCTCTCCTGGAATGTGGAATATGCATATCTTCTTGAGGTAATTCTACTTGTACACTTTTATTCTCTGCTGGACTTATTTCTTCTAGTGCTGTTTGAACAGCGATTTCAATCTTTTTTGCAGGTGATTTATCAGGTTTCTTTGCTTTACGATCTTTTCTAATACATTCGTCACTACTAGACATATTTATAACTTTAATTTCTGGTGACAAAGGCTTGGCAGTACAAACTTCTGGCGCTTTTGTTGGCGTTCTATCTTCAAAGAGTGGCTTCATGCTGACATTAAATATATTATCTGGCAAACTGGCACCAAATTCTTGTAACAACAATCTTTTTTGTCTTTCAACTTTTTTCAACATATCCAATATTTGTTCTTCGCGTGACATTTCGCTAGTATCTTGTTGTGTATGACAAACATCTATTTGTTCTTCAATAAGATGAGGATCTTGCCATGTAGAATAAGGTACATCATCGTGCATACTGTCTTTTTTCTGCATTGGTAAAGTAATAATTCTTTCTGTAGGACGAGTGCAGCGAGTCGATGTACTGTCTGTACAGAGAACCTTTTTAGTTGCACGATTTAACTTCTTTTGATGTTCTTCTTGGCATTTATTTCTTTGATGTAATCGCATGTATGTATCTTCTTCTGCGGATTGAATTTGACTAGCTTTTAGCTTGCGTTCTTCCTGTGCAAGATGATCTAGATTCTGTAGAAGCGCTTGATAATCCCTCCGTATTTTTTCTCGTAGAATTGCATCTTCTCCACGACGTTGGGCACTTAATTTACGATTTTTGGATATATGTGTTTCTATATTCTCTGTATTTTTCATTGCTTGCGCTACTTCTATTGCACTTGGCTCATTTCTAATGTCTGTTCTTTCAACCATAGCATGAGGTTTGTCGTATCTCTGATGCATATTGTGATTATATTGTGACTGTACTTTATTCTTTGTTAAAACTGGAGTTTTTGGAATCTTGTTACATGTAATTTGTTCTATAGCATCAGAAAAATATGACGAATCGTCACTGGTTGAACTAGGACTACTAGAACTGCTGACACTGCTTGTACTATCTGATGTATCTTGTGTATAATCTTCTGGATTATACCTCATTGTTTTATCAGTCTTAGTTGGTAGAGTGCTCATGGTTGGCACTGTTCTTCGTGGTACTTGATCATCACTTACATCATCAATAATATGCTCGATATGATCAGATATATATTTGTCTGCTTTCTTCCTTGAGGATAATTCATGAGACTGTACAGCAGATTTCTCTTGTAATCCTGAAGGACCTGGTTTTGGTGACAATGTTTTTTGATATTCCTTTAGGTCAGGTTTTTTTGTCCTTCTGGGTGATTTTTTTGGAAGAATTTTTTTGCTCTTTCTTTTTGGAGTTAGAGCTTCGTGCATAATTTCCTTATTTGCATTTTGAGAAGGATTTCTATCCATCCTGTCATTTTCTTCAGACGGCTTTGGAAGTTTGGCTATCATTGCAGCCCTTACGTTTTCTATTTCTCGTATGCTACGTAATCTTTCTTGATGAGCTGCTTCTGCATTGTCTACCTGTTTTGCTTCCTTCATGCGTTCTATGGCATCCTTTCCTCTTTTTAAGGCTATGGCTCTATCTTTCTTTCCCTTTTCTTCTACTATTGCAGTTGCATCCGGTTGCATAGCAGCAGAGGCATGAGCTTGACCGATATCTTCCAAATCTTCCTGATACTTGCGTTGTATGTCCATGATCTTTCTATCGTGTATCTGCTTAAGTTCTGACTTTTCATCTTTCTCTAATTTGTTAAATTCTTCCCTTGCTATTTTCTTGGCACGTTCTAAAAGTCGATTTGATATCTCCTTTGACTGCTGCCGAACCTGTAATATAATGCATCACTTTACAATTTAATTAATATTTACATTGTTGACCAAACAAGATAACACACAAGATATAATTAAGTACAATATAAAAAACTTGATAATTCAGTTTATTTATAGATTCCAATTAAAAGATCAACTTAATAGTTCTTACTCTTCTAGGCAAGTCTGAAAATTTTCAACGAATGCACATACTTGCTCCAAGCGTAACCTTCGTCGACGATCACGTTCGTTCTTTTTTATCTGATCCAGATCAGACAGCACCATTCTCCCGCGACGTACATTTACAGGATTTCCTGTCATAGTAACGTGTATTGATATATTTCATCGAGAGAGATCGCGTTAAACTTGCACAAGTTCTTATCGACACAGTCGTGCAATACAGTTTAACTCAAATTTAAAATGACAGGAACGGCCATGTCGGATTCGAGAGAATGGCTATGATTATTGGTCTGTTCTTTTCAAATGAACTTCTTGCCTCGTTCAGTTTTCCTCTTTTTCTATCTAACGTAGAGAGAAAAAGAAAAAAGATGAACGATGTAAAGCCAGCGACACACGATGCTTGTTTTCCTGCTGGATTGCTTGCGTTTTAATAAATTACTAAAATTACACCAAACAGAAGGCAGAATTTCTAGTAATTTACAGTAAAATGCAAGCATTCCAGCAGGAAAACAAGCATCGTATGCTGCTGGCTTAATGCGTGGTTTACAATGAGCAGTAGCAGTATGGATGAGGCTGTAAGGGCCAATTTCACCAATGTCGGTTAAGCTAACCGACGGTTAAAGTGTCAATCGTGATTGGTTTATTCTGATCAAAGACAAATGCGATTGGACAATTCCATTGGAATTAACCGTCGGTTAGTCTAACCGACGTTGGTGAAATTGGCCCTAAGAGTAAGAAATTGACCAATCACAGTCGAATGTAAGGCTGGATCCTCATGCAGACACCGACGCTTCGACACCGAGCGCTGATTGGATAATACGTTGTTAATAGTAAAAATTTTCTAGAAAGTTTCTAGTAAAAACAACACTTTACCCAATCAGCGCTCAGTGTCAAAACGCCAGTGTCTGCATGAGGATCCAGCCTAAAGCAGCGTCTACAATATGCGGAGTAAGATTGATTTAAGAAGTAAGCCTGGATCTTCATGCAGACACTGGCGCTTTGACACCGAGCGCTGATTGGGTAAAGTGTTGTTTTTACTAGAAATGATACACGTAACCATCTTTTATAAAACGAGATTGTACGATCCCCACTATCGTTTACCACAGATGCGTAGTATAGCTTAGAGAAGGCTAAAGATACCTTGGACGCCCTCTCTCGGATCACACTTAGGGTCGCACTCGTTCCAGTATTATTATATTTCAGTGGTTGGGACATTACGACGCGAACAAATCTTGTGATTGAGATTAGATTGGATTTTGACCAATCAAAGCAAAGTTCACTAAACTTGAGATAGGTTTTCTTTCTTCTGATTGGTTAAATTCCAATATAATCTCAATTCCAATCTCTAATGTGATACAGGCTTTAGAAGAATAATTGATTGTGATTGGTCAATCTCTTACTATTACAGCCTCATTCATACTGCTACTGTTCATTGTAGACCACGCATATGACTAAAGATTGGGATTAAGATTGGATTGGATTTTGACCAATCAAAGCAAAGTTCACTAAACTAGAGATTGATTTTCTCTCTTCTGATTGGTTGAATTCCAACCAATCTTAATTTCTAGTTTGATACGGGTTTAGTGACACAAGTCGACATAAATGTCGTTCTGTCTTTGTTACTTATTTGATACCAAGAAAGACAGAATGGAAGACATCCATTGATTTTCAGCTTAAAGGCCGAAAATTAACTAATCAAAATTCTTTATTTCCTTCTTTTCCGTGAAATAAAGAATTCTGATTGGTTAATTTTCTTATGTCTTATGTCTTAGCCTAGATCCTCATGTAGACACCGGCGCTTTGATATCAGGCGTTGATTGGTGAAAAGCGGCTGATGGGGGGTAAATAGCAAGAAAAAGCAATGCTGAAACAACGCATTATCCAATCAGCATTCGTTGTCAAAGCGCCGGTGTCTGCATGAGGATCCAGCCTTATGCGTTATACAAGAGTCTGTGCTTCGGCCTTTAGGCCCGGTCTACATAAGGCTGGTGTCTCATGGCACGGAAATCAACAGCGGAACGAAATGCGCAAACCAATCACAGCGTAAAGGCCGAAGCACAGTCTCTTGCATAACGCATAATGGTTCTGGCAGACAGGACGCGGCAAAGCGGAAACGCGGTGGCCAATCACCGTCTTGTTCTTTAATGACTCCGTGTTGGAGCCATTAGAAAGCAAGATGGTGATTGGACACCGCGTTACCGCGTCACCGCTTTGCCGCTTTGCCGCGTCCTGTCTGCCAGAGCCATAAGGCTGGAGCCTCATGCAGACACTGGCGCTTTGACACCGAGCGCTGATTGGATAAAGTATTGTTTTAGTAAAAATTTTCTAGAAAGTTTTTAGTAAAAACAACACTTTATCCAATCAGCGCGCGGTGTCAAAGCGCCAGTGTCTGCATGAGGATCCAGGCTAAGACATAAGACATAAGAAAATCAACCAATCAGAATTTATTTCATGGATAAGAAGGAAATAAAGAACTTTGATTGGTTAATTTTTTTATGTCTTATGTCTTATGCGTTAGCCCCGGTCTACAATAGGTATAGTAAGCCTTAAGCCGTAAGAAATTGAGCAATCATAGTTCATTATTCTCTTCAAATTCGATCATGATTGGTTAATTTCTTAAGGCTTAAGGCTTACTACACCTATTGTAGATCGGGACTTATGCAAGTCTGTGCTTCGGCCTTAAGAACAAAAAGAATAGACTTTCTTTTAGCTCTTATGCTGTGATTGGTTCGCGTGTTCTGTTCCGTTGTTGATTTCCGTTTTTCGATTAAAAGGAAAGCACCCTTTGGATGCTTTCTATTTACGGTGTTTTCCATTTAGTGACACAAATATTATTCTATCTTTTTTGACATTCAATAAGAAACAAAGACAAATGGAAAGCACCCAAAGAAGTGTCAATAACTATCTATTGACGCTTCTGATTGGCTGTCACGTCTTTGATTGAGATCTGCGTTTTGTGAATTGGTCAGTCGCTGAGTCGCAACAACACTGGGATGGCTTCCGTTTGGACAAGAATTGAACACGAGCCACTCACAGCGCTTGAACAGTGGAAAGCCTCTAGGCACCGGTCGCTGTGGTTGGTGGTGTCCAATTGATCCGTGTCCAAACGAGCCCCAACACTGTAAAGCCAGCGGCACACGATGGGTGAATTCGTTTATGCAGTCACTGCTGCAGAAGGTGTCATTTTATCTTTGTTTACGTCCAATGAACAATGAAGATAAAATGATACCCTCTGCAGCAGTGACTGCATAAACGAATTCACCCGATGCTTGTTTTCCTGCTGGATTGTTTGCGTTTTAGTAAATTACTAGAAATTCTGCCTTCTGTTTGGTGCAATTTTAGTAATTTACTAAAACGCAAACAATCCAGCAGGAAAACAAGCATCGTGTGCCGCTGGTTTAACTTCATTGTAGATCCAGCATTAAGATAAAAGTTCGTTTACAATGTGAACTAAAAGACACTAGTTTGTGAACACTTATGCGAATGAGTGTGTTGATCAGTCAAGCTCCTGAACAGTGGACAATCCAGCGTTGATTGACGTCATTGACAGGCGGCCAAGATGGTTGTCAATGCGGTCAATGTTGATAAGTGGTTTGGTTATACGGCGAAGCGGTGACGATAAACGACCGGACAGGAGTATAAAGCATGATCGGCATTATACTATTATGAAGTGAAAGCCTGTACCGATGAAAATCCGCGTGTTGAGTTGGCCGTCGCGCGAGGAATGGCAGCCTGTGAAGATGTGGAGGAAGTACGACGTATTGTGAACATCGCACAAGCTATGATTAACTTAGCTATCAATCAGCTCGATACTTTGCGGACCCGGTGCGCCGTTACCGAAGAGGTCACTCAGCAGCAAATAAGGAAGCTGGAGGTGAGAGGGTCCTCGAAGTCCGGCCATATCGCGCGCGAAAATCAGGACTGATCTGTCCATCCACGCTAATCATCGCGCCTCTCCGTGTCGATCGTCAACAAGTTGCAACTGCACCGTCCCGGTGTTTAGAACCTTGAAAATCTCTGGACTCTGTCACGTTGGCGGAGAAATATCACCTTCGCTTTATGATATAGCAGCATCAACTGTTTACATTTGTTTACATTGTTTTTGAGAATGCCTTTCTGAAGAATGTCATTTCCAATCTGTGAATGGGAAGTTTGTGATGTCACTTTATTGAAAGACAAATAATATTATTTAGAACTTATTTGTAATTTTTTGAGATTATGATCATAATTCCAAAATCATTTTAAGATGTTCTTGTGGTGAAAATTGGTCATAGGAACGTTACAATATGTGACATTTGATATACATAATTCTCCAGTATAAAATGTGCAATACATGTTTGAGTATTGTATGTTTATTTCGAATAAATACATCGTTTTCGTTTGTGATTGAGAAGTTTGATATCATTCCGTTGAAAAATATAGATAGTATTAGTTAAAATTAATTAGTAATTTAAATTAGCGATGTTTGAGATTACAATGTAAACATTGTAACGTTTAAAATGTTTTAGTGATAGAAATTTATATATTTTCAAAGTTATGTTATGATATTTGATATAAGTAGCTTTTATTCTTGGTATATACATTATGTTTGAGCATTGTATCGTTATTTTAAATAAACGTAAAATTATGGAAATAAATAAAAGTTTAAAATTAATATATGTTAATATGCATAATATAAATTTTATAATATATTTGTAGAGATTAATAATACTCAATATGCGTCATAATAACTGTGATATTGAATAAGTTCTATCCATTTTTGTATTATTTATATAGCTATATATTTTAACATTTTTTTGTAGGAGAAATTAATAACATTCTATTCCCAACAACTTGCGGCAAAGGTTAAATTGCCCAATCCATTACCACCAGACATGATCATACAATATCCATCGTTACGACAATGGTTGCAGGTAGTTGGTCTCACCGAGAATTCAATTCAGGTAACGATATACACGGATATGAACAGACTTTTTATGATTTGTTTGTTACAAGTTTAATATGTTATTTTACTTGTATTTATCTAAAGATAAATTTAAATAACTATCTAAACTCTTTAAATTGAGTCTTAATTTCTTTTTTTTAATGCTCTGCATTATAATATTTTAGATGATTTGTTCCAAAGTTAATACTCTTGAGGCCCTAAAGGAGAAGTCTGAACTTGAATTAAACAGCATGTTAGATGAAAATTGTATATACTACAAGGAAGAATGTCGTAGGCTTTGTAAAGCATTGGATAATTTATGGCGATATACGGGTGAATAAAATTTAATATTATAGAAAAAATTTATTTTATTTATATAAATGAATAACATAAAACACATATATTTCACTATTATGTTAGATATTCTGATAAAAGGAGGTACGGAAAAGGATTCCAATTTATATTGGGATTCTTGGGATAGTCATCATTTATGCAAGAAAAGTTGCGAAGAAAATCCTAAGCCAAATCTATCTCCTACTGCACGATGTTCCATTCCATCAGAGAGTAGCATTCCATATCATAATAACAATGGTGTATTATCACCAGCTTCTTCATCTTTAGTATCAAATAGTTCTCTCTCTCTCTCTCCCTGTATCTCGTTATCAAAGCAAGAACATGGTAAGTGAACTGAAGAAAATATGATTTTTTAATTATGTTTTGTGTTTTGTTATATTTAAAAATTGTGTGAAGTAGTGTGTTTTAATACTTTGTCATTCATATTTGGGTGAGTGTTAAAAACTGGTAGTAATGGATGTGTGAATTTATGTGTGAAAATCCTATCACTCATTTGTGAGTGATGATTTTATTTACTCAATTAAGAATTTTATTAACAAAAAAACACAACCAAGTATCGTTCTTCGATTTTAATAGACTTTGGATATATTATATATAAAATATAGACAAAAATAAGAGACACTTTTTTTTATGTTTTTTCGCATATTAAGGAAGTGAAATCTCTTCTTTGAAAAAAATCAGTTTCTTTCTTTTAAAATAAATATGGTTGAAACTACAAGAAATAGAAAACATTTTTTTGGTAAAAATTGAATAATTTTAAGAGTACTTTATAACAATGATAAAATTTAAAATTTAAAAAAATTTTTTATTTTTTAACATACCTCAATTACTTAAAGTTTTTTCAAAATTTTGAAATTTTTTATGACCAAATTAAAA